>OX422211.1:718635106-719235106 GCA_949130495.1 Sambucus nigra
CCCAAAGTTCACCTGGTTCTTCGACCAAGTAAGGATACCGAAGGAGAGTAGGTTGAAAATAACCCAGGAAATACTTGACATTGTGAGGAAGAACGTGGTCCCCTCGCTGAGATGGAGGGGACTCATGGCCAGGTTGGTGAAGAAGTTTCTATTAGAAGTAACTTTCAGCGATACGGATAGGGCCATAACATTTCCTCATAACAGGCCATTGTATGTGACTGCCAGCGTCAACGAAGTTAGTTTTTCAAGGACTCTTATGGATGGGGGAGCTTCCGTCAATATCATGTCAATCAACTCTTTCCACGCAACTAATATTCTGGAAAAAAGGTTGGTCGCCATGCCTCGGGTGATTTCGGGATATGATAACCAATCTTTCAAGTCCATTGGGTACGTGAATCTTAGGATTGTAATGGGAAATATGAGTTCCCATATCAAGTTCCACGTAATAGAGAGTGCAACTTCCTACCATCTGCTGATAGGAAGAGTGTGGATACACAACCAAGGGCTAGTTCCTTCGACGTATCACCAATGCGCTAAAGCAAATATCAAGGGGACAGAGGTGACCATTAGGGTTACGAAGAAGCCCTTCGCTATCAAGGAAGCTCACTTAGTAGATGCGGTATTTTACATAGAATTGGAGGAGGATATTCGGGTCCTAACGAGAAGAATAGAGGGAGCCTAAATTCTCTCGATCAGAGAAAGGATGGGGACCTTGAACGAGCAGAATAAGGAGGTTGCAAGCAGCACAAGAGTGATGGCCGAAGAAACTCACCAGGCGGTCCCTCGGCCCCAAAACATCTCAAAGCACCTCAAAGACACGATGAGGCCCAGAGTGGATCTGATGGAACATGAGGTCCAACGATAAAGCGTGCTAAGACGATTTTTAGAAAAAAGAGTGGTGGAGGCTTCTAGAGAGAAGAAGAGGAAGGCAGTTACAACTACCAGCAGGCAGTGCAAGAAAGTCATTACCAAATAAGGAAAGGTGGTATATTAATTATAATGATGTGAACGGGCGGCCGGAGAAGCTGACAATGAGGCTTACCCGATATATGAGTGTTTTTTATGGATCAACAGGGGCAATGTATGGTGATAGACAACTCCAACATACAAGATTTCATAGAAGATGTTGCCGAAGAACCAAATTACATGGCAGGTCAACCGAAGCCACAAGCACAAGAGTTGGAGCAGTTGAATCTGGCAAAAGAAGGGGAGGATCCAAGGCCTATTTTCATCTCGAAAGATCTCAGTAAGGAGAAATGAGAGGCTTTGGTTGAGTTGATTTGGGAGTTCATAAACGTTTTTACATGGAAATACACAAAGACGGAAGGGTTGGATGAGGGAGTCAGCTGCCATAAGTTGAACGTGATGCCTTCAGCCATTCCGGTGAAATAACTAACGAGAACGTACAAGCCTGAGCTAAATTTAAAGATAAAGGAAGAGGTCCAACGCTTATTGGCAGCAGGGTTCATCAAACCAATATAGCACCCGCTTTGACTGTCTGGCATTGTCTCTGTGGGAAAGAAAGACAAACACCAAATAAGGATCTGTGTGGACTTCAGAGATTGAATAGAGCTTGCCCCAAGGATGAGTTCCCTCTGCCCTCTATTGATAACTTGATAGATACAACGGATGATCATGATATGTATAGCTTCATGGATGGGTATGTAGGGTACAACCAGATCAAGATGGACCCCTCGGATGTAGAGAAAATGACATTTAGAACCCCGTTGGGAAATTTTATGTACAGAGTAATGCCGTTTGGACTCAAGAACGTTGGGGCTACTTACCAGAGAACAATGATGGCCATTTTTCATAAATTCTTTCACAAATTCGTGGAATTCTATGTGGATGATTTGGTCATTAAATCAAAGAAGGAGGAATCACATTTGAGCGATTTGAGGAGGGTGTTTGTCCGATACAGGAAATATAAATTAAAGATGAACCCACTTAAGTGCGTCTTCGGAGTAACAAGTGAAAAATTTCTAGGCTTCGTGGTTGATCGACAATGGGTGCAGATGGACCAGGACAAGAAGCGAGCGATCTTGTAGATGCCAAGTTCAAGAACGACGAAGGAGCTGAAGAGTTTCCTTAGTAAAGTCTCCTATCTTAGGAGATTTGTGCCTGGATTAGCCGAGATGACACATTCGTTGATGTAGCTATTACGAAGGAACACGAAATTCAAGTGGGAGGAGGTTCACCAGGATTCGCTCATTGGGCTGAAGAAGCTGCACGTTTCCCCACAAATCATAGTTCCCCCACAGGCAGGAATATCGTTGCAGCTATACCTCACATCTACCACAAGGTCCGTGGGAGCTTTATTGGCACAAGAGATTAATGGGGAAGAACGACCGGTTTACTACCTCAGTAGAATCATACATGGGCCAGAGGTCAGGTATAGTAGCTTGGAAAGGCATTGTTTAGCCTTAGTCTTTGTAGCAAAGAAACTCAGACATTATATGTTGTCTTTTATAATTCATATTATAATAAGGTGTGATCCTATTAAGTACTTGTTGGCGAGAACTATATTAATTGGTAGGGCAGCTAAGTGGTTTCTTATCCTCTCAGAATATGACTTGAAGTGCGTGGTTCCTCGCGCAATCAAGAGTCAGGCGTATGCTGGCCTATTGGCAATCTTCCCCTATGGAACGTTCGAGCCACCTAAAGAAAGTATTCCAGGAGATGACTTGTAGGCCAATTACTTAGATGCAAGTGATGAAGAGTGGATAATGAAGTTTGATGGATCTTCGGCGGAAAAGAAAGGAGGAGAAGGGGTTATTCTTTCAAAAGGAATGGAAGAGATTTATCTTTCCTACAAGCTAGATTTCCCTTGTTCCAATAACGAAGCAGATTACAAAGCGTTAGTTTTGGGGCTGCTGGAAGCCCTTCGAAGGGGGATTCGATCACTTTACATCATGGACAACTCGAGCTTGGTGATTCAGTAAGTGAATGGAGAATATGCGTTGAAACACCTGAGTCTGGCACCATACAGGACAATCATTCAGAGGCTTCTTAGCCAGTTTCAACGGACCAGATAAAGAGACATCCCCGAATAATGAACCACCACCCAGACGCTTATGCCACTATTGCTCAGAAGATGGTCATGAGTAGCGATACAACTATAGTCGTGATTCAATAAAGAACAACTCCCTTAGTAGTGTAAGCAATCCTGTCAATGGAGGAGGACGCTGACTGGAGGGGAGAGATTAGAAGATAATTAGAATCCAGGGAAGAAGCGATGGAGCTAAGGGAATTAGCCCAATACTTCACAAATCAGGGAAACCTTTACTTCAGAAATACGGGAGGATGGTTGTCAAGGTGCATCGGCCCAGAAGAGGCAGAGCAGAAATTAAAGATAACACATGAAGAGCACTACGAGACAACAGAGATACCTCTCTACCGAAGAATCCAAAAATAGGGATATTTTTCGCATAAAATGAAATAGGACGCGACGGAGCTACAACGAAAGTGCGACAAATGCCATTTATTCTTCGAAGCAACTGAATGTCATTTCATGGAAGCTCAACCTGACTAGAGGCAACCCTATATTGACTTCATTAAAGATGGAGTTGTCCCAATGAAAAAGATTGACGCGATAGGACTCAAGCGAAGGGCCTCGAGATTCTACGTTCAGGAGGGGAAGCTTTATCGAAGGGGCTATTTCAACAGGGTGTTGCGTTGCATCACCAAGGAATACAATTGAGGTCCTCAAACTAGTGCACGATCCATCTCACATGGGAGGGGCCAAGTTGTATGACCAGTTGATGACATTGGGGTATTATTGGCCAACTATAGAGAAATACTCTATTGAGTTCGTTCGAAAGTGGAAGGCTTGCCAACTTCATGGACATATAATCCATGCCCCATCGGTAGATCTACACTCCCTGGCAACACCTTATCCTTTTCACACTTGGGCATTAGACGTGATAGGGGAAATACATCCTTCTTCGAGGGGGAAGATATGGATACTAGTAAAAACAGAGTGCTTCAGAAAGTGGGCTGAAGCGATACCACTGAGAAGGGCAACAACGGGGGTGGTGAGCAACTTTATCAGAGAACACATCATTTGTCGTTTTGGGATTCCAAAGGCTATTCTCTCATATAATGAAACCCCTTTCGTCAATTCAGAGGTAACGATGCTCACATATAAGTACTCCAGTGCTCATCATACTTCAACGGTGGCATATCCAAAGGGCAATGGTCAAGCCGAGGTAACTAACAAAACATTAGTTAACATTTTGGCCAAAACGATGGAGGATTTCCCAGGATCGTGGGACGACAAAATATAAACTATATTACGGGCCTATCGAATAACCAAGAGGAAACCTGCAGGGTATGCCCCGCTCTCCCTTATTTATGGGGCTGAGGCAATCCTTTCAGTAGAATTATAAGTTCCCACTGCTCGATATGCCTTGCGAAGTAGCATGCTCCCTCAGAGTAGGCACATATAGTTAGAAGTGTTGGATGAACACAGAGATAATGCGATGCAATACTTTCAAATGTATACGAAATAACTTTCTAGGGCATATGATAACTTGGTGAGACCAAGGAAATTCGTGGAAGGAGACCTCATTTTGAAGGCAGCAGTGAAACACATCAAGGGGCTTCCTCTACTTAAATTTGCATTAAACTGGGAGGGACCTTTTATTGTAAAAGAAGCTTATGACTCATGTTATTGCTTAATTTCTAAGATGGAAGAAGACAAGTCATTTAAGATTAACAATAAATGATTGAAAGTCTATTATGTGTAAGTAATTACATTTGGACCACTGATGTATCTAGATGTTGTTATGAATATGCAAGTTATTTTTTTATTATAACTCGAGTATAGATGAAAGAATTATAGAACTTCATAATATACACAAACAGTTGTAAACACAAAGAAATGACATGAGAAAACATATATTTTTTTTCATTTCATTCATAAACTCTGGGGCATTACAAAACTGGGAGCTATTGCCCAAGAATTATATAAGAAGAAGAAAAGGAAAATATTTACAACAAATCATTGACCTAGGAGGAACCAAAAATCTGGAGCAGAGAAAAAATCTCCAGGAAGGCCCGAAGAAGCTGCTAGGCAAGACTGTTGGGCATTTATAAAAACCTCCAGCCTCGTTTGTTCTTGTGTGCGCTCGATGAGGAGCTTCTCTCGCTTCATATTTTCAGACGCAGAGCTTCTTCGATGTCCCCCACCTCTTTATCAACAACTTTAAGAAGAGGTGATAACTTTGCCAACTTAGCTTCCTTAGCCCGTTGATCCTCCTGATGTTTTCAGAGCAGTTCCCTCTGGCTGTTCAGTTGTTGTCTCTTCAAAGTTTTTAAGTGCATAATAAGCCAACCAAACGGAAGCCATCACGACCTAACTCCCTCAGATAGCCCAGGAATTGGTTGAGGGGGGCTCTGGTAATATTTGGAGTAGGACTGCTGACGATATCAACAATAACGATCGTCATGCTTTGAAGCCTGTAGCTCATCACAGGGATATTAGAACGCAGGCAATAACGATAAAAGTCTCAAGATGATGGCTTGCAAGATGCTCAACTACCAAGCGATGGCTGGCAGGCATTTGAGGGGAACACTGAAGCACCATCAGGCAGAAGGCATGAGGAGCTAAGTCGGGCAGAGGGAGCTCACAACCAGATTCGCTCTCAGTAGCAGCACCAGTCATGGAACCTTGATCGTTGTGGCTAGAGTCTTCTGAGATAATGGGTTCCCGATGGGGTGAAGCGATGGGAGAAACAACTGGTGGAGGATCCTCTCGAGCAACCTGAGAACTGGTAGAAGAAATAATGGAGTTTATGAAAAATCTTAACAAGTGTTTTCATTGTTAAGTCACCAATATAGGTGGAGTTTATGTAAAAAATCTTAACAAGCATTTTCGTTGTTAAGTCACCGATACAGGTGGAGTTTATGAAAAATCTTAGCAAGTATTTTCGTTGTTAAGTCACTGATATAGGTGGAGTTTATGAAAAATCTTAACAAGTGTTTTCGTTGTTAAGTCACCGATATAGGTAGAGTTTATGGAAAATCTTAATAAGTGTTTCCGTTGTTAAGTCACCAATATAGGTGGAGTTTATGTAAAAAAAAATATTAACAAGTGTTTTCGTTGTTAAGTCACCGATGTAGGTGAAGTTTATAAAAAATTTTAACAAGGGTTTTCGTTGTTAAGTCACCAATACAGGTGGAGTTTATGAAAAAAGCTTAACAAATGTTTCCAGTGTTAAGCCACCATCATAGGTAAAGTTTGAAATCTTGAGAAATGCAGAGAAATTAGCGAAGTACCTCAGTAGGAGCAGGAGCGAGAATGGGAGTCACCGTGGAGGCCATAACGACAGGAACCGTTGGGGGCAGGCTTATTTCCTTAGAGGCCTCAACGGCGCCCTTAACTAAAAGAGCCTGAAACAAAGCTCCCTCGCCAACGAAAGGTATCAAGGCCAAGGTAGGAGTTTCGCTGAAAGAAGATGATGGACCTCCAAACGATGCCTCAGCAAGGGTAGGCACCGAAGAACCACCATGATGGGCAGAAACACCAACCTTGGCCTTGGAAAGAGGAATACCACTAAGAGAGAAGGGTGAGGTAAGATTGGGCAAAAGCTGTAAACATGAAGACAAGTGTTAGACATGAGGAGCAAGTAAAAAAAGAGGGGAGAAATACATCTAAGTGTTACTTTCCTCCGTTATGGCACCAAAAAGGGGAACTGAAACTATGGGTCTCGTCAGCATGGTGGGAAAAAGAAGTCCAGCTAACAAAGACGCAATTTCAACCTAAGGCATCCCAACATATTAAAATTTAACATGATAAGAAAAAGTATGGCAAAAGAAAAAGATGTGAGACCTGACAAGTAAAAGATTATATGTTACCTCAGGAGCACTTTTTGCAATCGAAACGAGGGGCAGAGTAGCCTCGTGCTGCGATGATAATTCAAAAGGGGCAGGGGGAGTTGCTTGTGGTTGAGAAGAGACGCCCCCAGATTCAACCGAACCTCCCCCCGCAGTAGCGTCCTTCGTGCGCAGAGAGGTCGAACGGCGAGAGTAAGTAAGCCCGATTATAGGGGAACGGGGAGGAGACATATCGGCCTGGAGGAACCGAAACGTCCCCCCACGAAAAGGATCACGGGGGGGTTGGGTCTTTCTTCTTCAACTCTCTGCACCAAAGTCAGTAAGAGTTAAACAGATGCAGCTTGCCTTAAGAAAATGTGAATAAAGAACAACAACACGCATACATACCTCAGTTCCAGAGGGGGCTGGGGAGAGATGTACCTCGGGAGTCTATTTTCTCTGAGACTTGGTGCTCAGAGTCTTCTTCCTCATACTCGCATCACCAGCACCTCGAGGAACCCTCGAACTCTTTCTCCTCTTTGCCATCGGCTCAGTGGGATCAACCAGGATCGTGGGGAATGCAGTCGAAGGAGGAACAACAGGGGCTTGTCACTGAAACTCAACATTTATTCGTTCTACTTCAACCTACACTTGCCTTCTCAACTCCTCGGCCATTTCTATAGGCGTAGGAGGAGGAACGGAGGCAATGGGGAACGCCTTCAAAGGAGCTTGGGCTTGGGCTTGGGACTTAGATTTTGAGAAAGTCCCACTCTTGGACTTCCTAGTCTTCTTGGCTGATAGTTGGGAAGGCCCTTCGTCAGATGCTTCTTTGGTAGTGGAAACAGGCTGTTTGGGGGTAGCAGTGGTTTTGGGCTTGGGCGTGGAAGTGGGGACCATCGGGCAATAAGGGGTTAGCTCGTGGGGAGGAGCTCTGATGATTTTACTCAGAGGGAACTCAACTCCAAGAGCGGAGTTTCCCTTGAGACCCAACTCCAAGGCAGAGAAAGAAAGGACGGGGGATATTGAGGGGGACTCTGTATAAACTCACGAATCATGGTTAGCTGCTTTAAATAGAATTTAATGGAATAAGAAGTAGATACATCCCCTTTCCTCTAGTGACACTAGGAAGGGTGACTCGACCATCCATGGTAGAGGTCACACTAAGTACCGCTGCTGCAAGGTAGAAGGTGCAAGCCTCAGCAAATGTAGCCCTTTTATTATTCAGTTGAAACACAGGTCGAGGAGTCCCCTGATCAAACCCAAACTGCCTACAACATCTATTGGGGTTATAAGGCTCAGAAGTGTACCCCCACTCAGTAAAGGAAGGAAATTGACCGTTGAAGCTGTAGAAGGGAAAAAGTCCCAAGTATGGGCAAAGGTAGACTCATTGTACGAACTCATGACAAAAGAGTCGAACTGGTCAAGAACTCTCATTACCTCCTTTCAACTTTATTTTTTATGGAAACAAAAGAGGTGTGGGGGCTTAATACCTTGGCTCACAGGGAAAGGGATAGACTTAGCGGCAATGACAGGAAAACGGGTATAAAGGAATCCCGTTAAGATAATGGTGTTGACAAAATTGGCCAAGTTATAATGACCCAGTGATCGTGCCATGTCGATATGAGTTCAATCCAGACAGGTATATAGGGAACCCAAAGCAATGGCGGCCAGTAGAAGGTCGAAACCCCTAGACAAACGAATGGAAATATTTATAAGGTCCCTCCTGGGCTGGTCGTTGAGTTTCCCAGACAGGAAGAAACATGAAAGCAGCACAAGAATGTAGGTTGGAAGTTCCAGAGATGTACCTCTACCTTGGCCCATTGCATCAGTGACATTCTTCGGAGTTGGAGCTTCAAAAAAATAGCTGAGGAGGGGAGTAAAGGTGGCCTTATTTGAAGACCCAGTGTAACTACGGCAGATTTGATCAAGCTTGGCTAGATTAATAGTCTCTTTAGCATCTAAGGCCTCATCATGATTTGCAAACTCACCCATGGGCTCAAACCCAAGTAGCTCACAAGCGTCCTCCAACGTAATGGTAAACTCCCCCCGCGCAATAAAGAACGTGTGAGTTATAACGTTCCATCAGGAAACCAATACTTTGAGCGCGACGTTGTGCTTGGAAAGAGTGAACTCCCCAAACCAGCTGGCTCGATAAAGACTAACCTTCACAAGAGCAGCAGCGTGAGAGCTCTGCATATGTACATGCCAGGCAGTGAAATGGGCTGGTGACCCCCCAGGTGCCTCGAAATTGATCTGAGAATAGGGGAAGTCACCACGGTCCAATCGAAAGCGCAGAATCCCCTCTGGGGAAGATAGACCCACTTTGACGAATCCTTATCTTCATCACCCAGCAGTAAAGGGTCGTACTTGGATGAGAAATGGCAGGTCTTACATGCATCATAGAATTTGTCATCTTCACCAAAAATGGGAGACCGGTGATAAAAGCTTAGTTGCTCTTGACAAGCAGCATTCAGGGCAGTGGTGTTAGGGGTAGCGACGACGCCAGAGGTGGCAGAGGGGGAGATTGGTTGAGCAGTGGTGGTGGTAACCTTTGAGCCACTTGAAGAAGCCATAAGTAACCGGTAATGAACGAAACATCTTGGTAAAGAAGAGCTAGGAACGAAAATGAAGGAGCATAACCACAGGTGGTGGCGTAAAAGATGAGAGGAGGAAGAAACTAGGTAAGAGCGGGGCAATAATGGAGTTTCGACAGAGTTTCTCTCTCCAAGAATAGATGGAAGCTTGAAGAAGACGAAGGAAAGAGAAGGGTTTTTGAAAAAATAGACGTTTGAAACCTTTTAAGGAACCCGTCTGTTAAGTTTCCCACTACCACACGTGCAAGGCCGCCCACGATCATTTCAAATGGACACGTGGCACTTCGGGAAGTGTCTTGACAGTTGAAAATACATCGCCACGTCATTAATGAAGTGACACTTGGGGAATAGAATGGATTGCCTTCTTAAGCAAGTTTGAGTTTTGGCACTAGAATTTTTTATCAGACATATCCAACAACGCCCAACGAAGGCACTACCCCAACGATTCAAAAAAGCTATGATGTCCCCTCACCACAAGTCTAAATGTTGTTTAATTATGATTCAGCTACATCGGGGAGAATTTATGCTTTTTCGAACAATACGAAACCTTACAAGGGAGTATTTCACAAGTCTCAATGATAGGGGAAATCCTAACGAAAAAACTCACTGCCTACAACTATACTCCACAAACAACACAAATGGGAGAATTTCACTTCCTTAGGGTAAAAATGAGTATTCGAGAAAGTCAATAGGTGTTTCGAGAGAATTACCAAGTTAGACAAAGAATCAAAGGCAGAACGGTTGAAGCTTAGTAAAAGGAAAAAGTTGTGATGTCCCCTCGCCAAAGCGCCAATAAGCCGTAACGCTTCAACTCAGGTACTTCGGGGAGAATTTTACTTTTTTCCTACAGTCGATAATGCAGTGGTCGTAACGAAGGGAAAGATGCCAGAATTTTTTCACACAAAGAAGGTTCATCGGATTGAGAAGTTTTCGTGCAGACATTTCTTATCTCTCCACGAAGGGGCAAATGTAGAGGGAGCTTGAAGGTAATCCTGAGATTAGGGATAATTCCCCTATTTAAAACAGTGTCTGGGGTTAAGGCAGCGTGCCAGCTCAGCGTGGCAACTCAGTAAGGAAGCTCAACAAGGCAGCTCAAGCGTGGCATCTCAGCGAGGCATCTTAGCGTGGCAACTCATATTTTAGCTTGTTGTGTTACTTAGACATATTGTATATTTGTTTGTATTAATTATGAGCTATAACGATTGTAATGATGTAACGAGAATAATAATTATGTGCGAGGTCGAACGGTACTCGTGAGAGACCAGGCTTGGCAGGGCCTCGGAGAGCTTTCATGCTCTATCGAACGACCTCACCGTGGGAACTTTGAAGGGACTTAGTTTGGAGGATTAAGAAGTGAGGCACCATTGGGGCTTGTCCTGACTATCTTAGATACACCTGGTAAAGCATTAAAGGACCCTTACCGTGGAACCTCGGGTGGAGCAGCTTGGAGTTCCATCGGGCGTTGAGTTGTGAACCAAACTTCCCTCTACTTAATGTCACATTTGTTGTAGGTGATGTCACTATCCAGCTAAATAATGTCAAATCTTCACTTGAGTAAACCACCATGGTATTTGGGGCTGTCAGACAGTTGGTGAGCCACCTCTGTGACAACAACCCCCTGACACACAGTGGTTAGGCAAAAGGCATGTCTTGGCATTTAATGTTTATGACGTGGAGACAACTAGTGCATCAGGTATTTAATGTTTGTGACATAAATTACGAGGGAGGTATTTCACAGGCATTAATGGTGGAGTTGCCTCGGGGGTGGTGTGGGAGGCTATTTAAGGACCCTAACCACCTCTGAGGAGAGGATGATCTTTTTTAGAGTTCAGAAGTTATTACTAGAGATAATATATATCAAAGAGATAGAGAGTTACTAAAGGACCAGAGAGTTCACTCACCCACGATTGTCATTTATTACGAAGCTTTTAATACTTGTCAGAGGTTCTTAAGGTTGGTTGGTGTATTTGGCTGCCTGTCAAGGTGTATCTAGGGTGCTTACTTCCCTCTCCCTCTAACTGAGCTACTCATGAGTTCATTGTTATCATTTGAGTCATACACGAGAGATTTATGAGTTGTAACCAAGCTTATCTTCACTAAGTTGTGTTTGCGTGTCCTATGGTTAATCCAAGGTTTTATTAATTAACTTGTCATTACTGTACTCAAAAGGGGTTACACCTCCATCTTATCTAAACTACCCTCTTACACATACTTCCCCTATAATAATGAAATTTCGTCCCAAAATTCGAAAACTAAGGTATGCCTTGTAAAAATAGATCTAGATACTTTATAAATACTCAAAAGGGACTTTCGGGTAAGGCGAATTTCTATAGTCCCCCGCCTCACAATAAGCTTATGAAACACTCTCCATACCATCAGTTATAAAGTCACACCTTAATAACGGCACTTCATATTGTGCTCCAATCCATTGCTATTCGCATAAGACGAGCCTACACATCATTGGCCCCCATTATCTCAATATTATTGGGAGGCCGAACCTCACTACGTAACCAGTACTCGTATTATTTTTTTTAACACAAAACTTACTTTTTGAGAGAAACCATGCTAGTATTTGAACACTCTTGTCAGTTCTTCAAATCTCAATTTTCGACGACGTAACTCTTACGACATTCAAAAGTCACCTAAAACAGTCGTGGTAAATACACCATAGTCATCAGACTCTAACTTGGTCGATCAAAAATCCTGATTATCCACTCTACCAGTTCTACTTTGTTACGTCTTTCTCATAAACATATATTCCACGCGTCTATTCCCATATCTCTTCAACTCGAACGATTCAAGCAACAGCTAACCAAGATGCCCACACCCTATATAAACCGTGCATACTGGTGTAAGCATCACCTACGCTTCACGCATAACACCCAATTCTTTATTTCCCTTGTGCTCACAATGTGTTTACAATACTTGGGTACTCTTAATCACCCTAAAAATCAAAATTTTTAAGTCCTCCTTAAAATCATTGCACCCTTCGATTGGGTGGTAAAGCAAAACTTCCAATGTTTCCTTACCACACAACTGGTTCCACTGGCCTTAAAAGCGTCACACAACTTTAGCTTACAATCAATATTACCGGCTCCAATAATGACCTAGGTACTAGACTCATGGACTAATGACCAAACATCTCTCTACTTCCAACCTTACGCTAAGTTTCATGCGTGAGATGTCTCGCAAAGCGAAATCCAAATAAGGAACCCCCCCGATACACTACTACCTAACAATATCGGTTATCGAAATTTGTTGGGTGGTCCGTCCATAACTTGTACCCCTATATTCCGTCTTTTGATAAAAAATCCACATCTCCTCTAGCAATTTAAGTGAAACAAATAACTTTTTACTAATTGCACTATTACTCAGTATTGGTAGTACTTACATTCCATAAACCTCGTACGTATACAATCGGGAATCTCAAATCCCATTCCCAAACATATGAATGTAAGTCTTAACTTTCACATTCCCAAAGGATAAATATTACAATGCGCTCCTCCTAACACTAAGTCCTGAGCGTTACATATAATAATGAGTGAAATCTTTCCGCCCAACGGTAAACCCAATACACACTGAATCATAATGAAAAAGTCCCTAAACACCCTGGTATTAAACATTTTTGTACCACTATACCCTTCGAAGTCGCTATAATATATATAATATGAGTGTGAGCCCGACCCTCTCGCAGGTGAGGTTTTTACCAAAACAAAACATGTCGCACTAAGGCAGCAACCCCAATAGCCTTGCAATTACTGCCCACTATTATTTTAACCATTTTTATTAAACCATAATTAGTATAATATCGTACTCGCATATCACATCACTAATACGAGAAATCTCAATAAAGAATATAAATCACTAACTGTGCACCCATTTGTCCTCCATATGCCCAAGCCTTTGAATGCATTACCTTCGTTGGGTAACACACACAATTCTCGCATTTCTAGAATTTCTATTGATGACTCTCCTCAATTTGCCATTTGACCCTCTCCCAAGATTACCACGTTGGGTGAGTCTGATTCGTCCTCACTTTTGATTATAGAAGCCTTTGGAAATCGTAGGTTGCGTCCTAGCAGTCTTTACATGCCTGGATTCTTGTGACCTAATAGGGGTGACTTCGACTACGGTCATCATCCTCGAATATACTTCACGACCTCACTAAGTCCTGCCTCCGTTATCCGCCCAACGGTCCTCATCTGCTATACTTCCTATTCGAACAACACGTCCGAACGTAAATAAGATTCACTAATATATACATAATAGCAGGAGAACGAAATCTCACCAAAGAAATCAACAATCCAAAACATAGGGCTCTATATCAAAGAAAGCTACATTGGAAGCATAATAAGCCGTACAGATTCTAAAGGACACTAGAACCTTATGCTCTGATACCACCTGTAACACCCCGCCTAATTAAATACCGGGTGATCAGTCCTTTATCAAATTATCATCAAGATGAACGGTTGGTTCATTCTCAACATCACTGTCGTAAAATGATATTTCCAATTTGAATACCCTAAATAATTAAGCTAAGTGTCAAAATAATTTAAAGTCTTATTTTCATCTTATTAAATTTCAATATAAAACATTTTTAATAACTAACAGTTTAAGAATCACATAAATGCTAATGATGGCAATTAACACACAAGAATTTAAACCATATAGATAAACCAATCCAAGTTTAAGAACTATAAATGAAATCATCATGACAATAGTTAACTCCCAAGGAGTACTGAATACCGAAAATATAAATGTACATAAACCTCTGAAAAATCCAAACGGAATAGGAAATCGGGCGACACATGCCCTAACTATGAAGAACTAAAGTAACAACTAAATCAATGAAGAGGTCGTATAAAGCAAGGGCATGTAACTATAAAAAAAACTATAGCACGTCCTATCCAAAGAATCTATGCAAAACTCCCATGTGACTGGGCACCTATAATACATACATATATATACAAGAGAGAAAGAAATGACAGAAAACAGGTGAGAGACCGAGTGTAAAATAGTTTTAAAAATAGTTTAGCAAGTATTTAAAATGCTTACCGGCTAATATCACAACCATGTTAATATGCGACACTCTCTTGAGAATCCTCTCCTCCCCTCTAGTGTGCACTCCTACCGTTATACTGATCTGATAAGTCTATCTAACTTATTTTTCATAAAGTTTTTATGTGTTTACATTTTTTAGGTTTGTATACTGTCAGCTAAGTGTAACACCCCGTATTTTTAATGATTTAAATAATTATGGATTTATTATTATGATGGGAATAAGTATGCGATTAATTATTGTTGTTGGATTAATTAAATTAAAATGCGAGAAATTAATTTGTTATTAATCCGAATTAAAATAATTATTAACTAGCATGTCAAGGGTTAATACTTATTATTGTGAACTATTAAATATTACTGTGTGATATGTAATATGGAATTATGATATTTGATGAATTGTCGGAAGTGAGAAATACGACAGTTTGGTAATTTAAGTCTGATACGCGTGTGAGTCGTGTCAGAACTAATCGAATGAAATGAAAAGAAAATTTATTTTTATTAACTCATATGGTCATTTTGAGTGCTCCGTTGAGTCCGGGAGGGTCGAGATAGTCAAAATAGTATACCCGGATGTTTAGTTTGGGTCCCGGGGCAATTTTAGACCTAACCGGCATCCCGAGGGGGCATTATGGTAAATTATATTTTTTGGTTTAATTAATGGACGAAAATTGGGAGTTATTTTATCAGCCAAGAAAAGTCCTTTAGGGTTGTGAGACACAGAATGGAAAGAACGACCATAGAGGGTGTGAGGGAGAACCAATTTCCAAGATGGAAGGCCAAATTAGCACCACCTTGCACAACCACCACCACCAATGCGTAGATCGAGGAGAGAGGAATGCGTCTATACCAACATCACCAACGGATCAGACCATCCTATTCGAGGCAAGTGTTTATTACTTGCTTTCTTTTAGCAATAATTATACTCATGTTAGAATAGGTGAAATTGATCATGATTTACATATTAATTGGGTGAAATTGGAGATTTAAATTATGATTAAGGACTGGGTTAATTAGTGGTTGAAATTCTTCATGTGTGTAGAGGATTAATCATGAAATTTAATTATATATTGATGAACGAATCTGGATTGATTAGGTTCTTTAATTAAAAACTTGGAAACTAGGGTTCATATGAATTAATTTGGGGATTTCATATAATTATGATGATTGATGACGAATTAATGATCCTAGGATGTTAGGAATAAATTATAACCTGTTAGGTATTGATTGGGATTGATGATGAGGTGTTGGGTGATGAATCTTAGAAGTTTCTAGGGTTAAAAATGGTGAAAACGCTGAATTCTGGGCAAAGGGGACGAACCAGTGTGCGTCGAGCGAAGTCTCGTTCGAGCGAGACCTGCATCTCGCGTGAAGTCGCTCAAACGACACGTGAAAATCATTCGAGCGACAACTCTTCTGGTTCGAACGACATTGGAAATTTTTGGGAATTTTCTTAAAATTTAGTTTTGAGTTTACCGGTTTATTGGAGTGAGAGAAACTGCTAGATAGTGAATTTAAACACGAGAGAATTTCGGGAGAGTATGTGAGAATAAATACTTTACTTATTTCGGTATAAAGAGAATGTATCCTGGAGATTTCGAGAGAGATAGTAATCTAAATATTTATACTATACGTAGTGTTGAGGTTAAAATATGTATGAGAAGTATATATATAGGTTGGAGAAATACCTATAAATTCTAATAGGATGTGTGTATGCCCATTATGTGATAGTATTGTTAAGAGCACTAATGGGTGAGAATCGTACTATTAGGTGCACTAATGAGTGATAACTCGGGGGGTGCAAGAACATTGTTGATTAAGTGTACTAATGGGTGATAACCCGGGGGTACAAGGCTGATTATTGTTAGGTGCACTAAAGGGTGCTAACCCGGGGATGCAGGATTTTATTGATAGGTGCATTAATGGTCGCTAACCTGGGGATGCAGGATTTTATTGATAGGTGCATTAATGGGTGCTAACCCGGGGATGAAGGATTCTCTTGATAGGCGCACTAATGGGTGATAACCTGGGGGTGCTGGATTATTATTGATAGGTGCATTAATGGGTGCTAACCCGGGGATGCAGGATTAGTATATATGTATGTATAGGGATGGTGTAAATATATATATATATATGAACTTGTGAATATTTCTACTGTGTGAAATTAGTAGACTTGGTAATAATAATAATCATTACATTGCGCCAAGAGGTCTTAATCTAAGGGTGCAAGATTAGTGTATATATATAGGATGATGAGACTATATATAGATATGAGTGTACTTGGGAAACTTTCTACTTTGTCAGACTAGTAGATAAAATGGAAATGAGAAACAAAATAATCTTAGTGGATAAAATATTAACCATTAAAACGGTGAATAATGAAACTTAGCATGTGAGATAAACTATCTGAATAGCGTATTGTATGGGCGATACATGAATACTACTAGTGAGCATAGTTAGTATTAGTTTGGTTTCTAACTAGTTAAACTGGGTGGTATAACTAGGGGGAGATTAGATGTACGTTAGGCGTGCACAATAGATGAGAGGTGAGAAACTCATGTGAGAGTTCGATAACTAACATGCGTATAAGACTTGTTTTAAGAACCAGTTTTAAATACTTGCTAAATTATTTTTAAACCTCAGGCTCTGACCCGTTTCTTGTGTCTCTTCTCTCTTTTGCTATATATATATATTATATCAGGTGCTCAGCCACAGGGGTACCAGATTTAGAGATTTGGGTTGCTTGATGTGCTGCAGTTGTTGTGGAAGCTATAGGTCCTTGCAGTAGACGTATTTATCTTTTCCATTCAGTTTTATCTAGACTTCTTATATAGGGCAAGTCCTTTATCAGAGAAATTGTATTCGGGTTACTTTATGGTTTGGAGTTTTGAACTGGGAGATTTTACCCAGTCTTATTTATTTCAGTACTTAATTCATGTTCAATATTTATTATATTCCTATGTGGGGTGAATGGTTTATATTTTAAGATTGAATGCAAATAGCTTTACTTGGTTTTACTAAAATTGGAAATGTTTTGACACCTAGCTTAATTTTATATTAGGTGATTAATATGTTAAAAAGTTTTTCGACAGTGATGCTAAGAATGAACCAACTGAACATTCTGTTTTAAATTGGTATAGGACTGATCACCCTTTATTTAATTGGGCGGGGTGTCACACTAAGACACCATATGATCGGTGATTTTGAGAGTTTCATCGTTACAGAGAGCTGGGGTTTAGATATGAGAATTTTGTTATTGCCACGCTGATGATTTTACAACACTCATACATTATATATATTGAGATAGAGTGGTTTAATTTGATAATGGTACTAGTTAATCATATTATTGTAGGTTCACTTAATTATGACTGTGATGTTAATTATGTTATGGTATAGAGAACATGATTATGTTCATTGTGTACATTATACATGAAAATTTGCAATTGGTTGAAGATTATTATTTAATTATTATAAAATAAAGTATTAGTTTGGATTTGTGTTTCGGGTGTGACAATTAGTGGTATCAGAGAGTCTAGGTTATAAATTTTGGACATGTGTGACGGTTAATGGCAATTGTTGGTTTGATTTGATATTGTTGAATTATTTATGTACTAACCAATAATTTAGTATTAAAAACTGTTTGTGTTGGTTGTTATAACTATTTTATTATAGATGAAACTTGGGGCATGGGACAAGCCAGTGGTTCCAGCCTAGGTGGACGAGTCTTTACGATGAAAGAGGCTCAGGTTACTCCGAGAGTGGTGACAGGTACACTTTCTGTTACTGATAGGATGCTTATGTTTTGGTTGATCCCGGTTCTAAACATTCTTTTAAGTTATATACTTTTGCTATATATTTGAATAGATCATGTACTTGTTTAGATGTGGGTTTGAGTATTTCCATGCCTATAGGGGATATGATTGTAGTTGAATATGTTTTTCATGATTGTGTTTTGACTGTGGGGGTTAGAGATATAGATATAGACTTACTTCCATTTGATATATCTGATTTTGACATAATTCTGGGAATGGATTGGTTATCGAAGTATCATGCATCTATGAATTATTTTTGTAAGGAAGTTTTAAATATGCCTAGTGAGTCTGGATTTAAAATTAATGGGAGAAAGGAAAATTGTTCCTAGTTTTATTATTTCTATTATTCAGACGAGGAAATTATTGAGTAAGGGTTGTGAAGATTTTATTGCATATTCACTTGACACCGGGATTGGGGAATTATAATTGGTCGATGTTCCTATTGTACGGGATTTTTCAGAGGTGTTTCCTAGTGAGTTGCCTGGGTTACCTCCAGAGAGAGAGGTTGAATTTAGTATTGAATTGGCAGCGGGGACAACCCCTATTTCTATGGCACCGTATAGAATAGCACCTGTTGAGTTGAAAGAACTCAAGATTCATTTGCAAGATTTACTTGGTAGGGGGTTCATAAAACCTAGTGTATCTTCGTGGGGTGCACCAGTTTTATTATGAAAAAGAAAGATGGTATTATGCGTTTGTGTATTGATTATAGGCAGCTAAATAAAGCTACAATTAAGAACAAGTACCGTTTACCTCGTATAGATGATTTATTTGATCACTTGCAGGGTGCTAAAGTATTTTCCAAGGTTCTAAAAAATGCGGGGGGTGACCGAGGCATGAAGGCCAAGCCCTTAAGCCTTAGAAGCCTAGGCGGGCCTTAGGCGTAAAAAGGTGTGAAAAGGCGTTTAGGCATTTTTTAATATATTTTAATATTTTTTAACTATGAGAAGGCTATTAAAAATACTAAAATGGTACATACCTTAAAAATATGTCTAAATATTTATAAATTAAAATACAATTTTTTTTAAATACTAAAAAATAAAAATAAAAATAAAAACTCGCGTTTTTTCACGCCTTACTTATAAAAAACTCGCATTTTTCACGCCTTACCCCAAAAAATATTGAATTCCGTTGATCATGCCTTAATCCACGTCTAGGGCCAAAACTTGGCGTATCTAAGAAGCCCCACACCTAGGCGCATTTTTTAGAACAGTGGCATTTTCAAAGATAGACTTGCGATCGGATTTTCATTAGTTGAGGGTGAAGGAGAGTGATATTTCTAAAACTGCATTTCGTACTCAGTATGGTCACTTTTAGTTTCTTGTGATTCCTTTGGGAGTGACTAAGGCTCCAACTGTATTTATGGATCTTATGAACCGGATATTGTATCCTTTTGTTGATTCATTTGTGATAGTTTTTATTGATGATATTCTGATTTATTCACCTGATATGGTTGAACATGAAAAGTATCTCAGAACTATTTTGAATGCGTTGAAAGATAGGAACTTGTATGCTAAGTTTAGCCAATGTGAATTTCGGCTATCAGAAGTTATATTTTTAGGCCATGTTATTTATAGGATGGTATATTTGTTGATCCCAAGAAAGTAGAAGCTATTGTAAAATGGGAGAGGCTTAATAATGTGACTGAGGTGAGGTGTTTTCTGGGTTTGGCTGGGTATTATAGGAAGTTTATTAAGGGATTTTCTTTGATTGACTTGCCATTGACTAAATCAACCTGGAAAGATGTTAAGTTTGAATGGAATTATGATTATGAAAATAATTTTTAAAGAATTAAAAAAGAGGATGGTAACTGCACTTGTTCTTACTATTCCACACAGGGGTTGGAGTGTGTTTTTATGCATCATGGTAAGGTTATTGCTTATTCTTCTAGGTAGCGTACACATAAACGTAATTATCCTACACATGATTTCGAACTTGTTGCTATTGTGTTTTCTTTGAAATTGTGTCGTCGTTATTTATGTGACGAAGTATGTGAAATTTTTTACTGACCATCAAAGCCTTAAGTATTTATTTACCCAAAAGGAGTTGAATTTGAGGCAGAGGAGGTGGACAGAGTTAATTAAAGATTATGATTGTACAATTCACTACCATCCAGGGAAGACAAATGTAGTTGCAGATGCTTTGAGTAGAAAGACTTCGAGTTGGTTATCTTGCATTAAGTGTGCTTGAGTTACTCATATTATGAAGTTGCGATTAATGGGAATGGAATTACATCTAGCCGATAGGGACATATTATTTGCTCATGTAAGTGTGAGGCCTTTGTTAGCTACCCGTATTCAATATTTACAAAGTCAAGATCCATTTCTTGAGAAGAAACAAGAAGATGTCAGATATGGTAAGTGTGATAATTTTTGTATTATTAATAATGGCATTTTATTCTATAAGCAACGATTGTGTGTGCCTAATATGGATGGATTGAAAGAGAAAATTTTGAATGAGGCTCATAATTCCATTTATACTATGCATCCTGGTGGAACTAAAATATATAAGGATTTGAAGGATCGTTATTGGTGGAATAATATGAAAAAGGAAATAGTTGATTTCGTTGCTAGATGCCTTATATGTCAGCAAGTGAAAGTGGAGCATCAGAAACCTGCGGGTTTGCTTTAACCATCGCTAATACCAGAATGGAAATGGGATCATGTGACGATGGATTTTGTGGTTGGACTTTCTCGATCTCATAAGGGATCAAATTCGATTTGGATAGTGGTGAATAAGTGTAAACCCCATATTTTTATTGATTTTAAATTTGAAGATTTATTAAATTTAATTTGAGATATTAATTTAATATTAATCCGAATTTTATTTTAATATTTACTAGCATGACGTAATTTAGTAATTATTGGGAATTTGTTGAATATTACTAGATGAGAAAATTAATGTATAAGATTGATTTTATTAAAATTGTCATGAGTGAATAAAATGGCAATTACGAAAATTTAAGTCGGGACGCGCCTGTATCGTGTCAGGACTAAATTATTATTATAAAAATGAATATATTATAAGTCACTCGTCTGGTCGTTTTGAGTGCGCCAAAGTGTCCGTAAGGATCGAGATAGTCAGAAAAGTGTACCCGAGGATTTAGTTTGGGTCTCAGGGTGCTTTTAGGCCTAATTGACATCCCGGGATGGTATTATAGATATTTTGTATTTTTAGGTAATTAAACCCACGAATTTTCTTAGTATATATTAGTCATTCGGAGTTGTCTCTTAGGGTTAACAAAAACAAAACCTAAGCCCAGCCATTAGCGAAGAAGGTGAAGAGTTTCCAAGCAATCCAAGGCCTAAAACTCACCCGATTGCACCGCCACCACCACCAAAACGTAGATCGCATAACGAGGAACGCAACCATATAATTTTCATCAACAAACCAGATTCTTGAATCCCAAGAAAGTATCTATCTTGCTAATTTCCAAGTTAATATACCTTCCATGTTAGTCTAGGAATGAAAATCAGATGTTTTAATTGAAGAATTATATGTTTTGGAGGAGAATTTATTGACTTTTAATAAGCCATAACATCTCAATATCTCTTGACTTTTAATATGCCATAAAAAATCCATATAATACATACGTATCATATCCAGAATCAACTCAGTAAGTACACTCACTTTGACAACTTAATGGGCTTTTTCTTTGCCTTTGTGTGACACTTGTTCAAGGGGTTCTTCTTCCCTTCCTATCATTCTTAGAATATCAGTATCATCATAAGAATATTAATAGTCCCAAAAAATAAATTAAATATAACCTAAATTCATAATCATCATGTGATCTCATTCAAACCATTCATCATAAATGAAGTCCCATCCACATTCATGTCAAGATATTTAACATATCCAAATCATAGCATAAATTGCAATCAACCATTTCAATTCAATCATGTAATTTAGTAACTCATAGTTAATCAATATCCCCAATATATATATATAATGTGTGTGTGTGTATCCAGAAGATATGGAAATATGGTTGAAAACATAACCAATTCATACTTAACATACTTATTCTCATTTTTTGCTTTTATGCGCTAAGTTTCCATTTAATGGTCCAAAAATACTTTAATTACTTCTTAGGAATTTAATTCTTAACATATTAGATTTCCAATTCAAAAGACAGTGCATCATTTCAAGTTTCCTAGAGCAAGATATGCTCATTTCTTTACTACATAGCAAATTTGTCCTATAAGCTCCTCTAACGTTCAGTCAACTTCCAAGAATTTTCATAATTTTTTTACATTATAACTTTTTATTATTTTCCACCAATTTTCAATAAACATATTTAATAATACTAAATTAAAGTTTCATAATTTTTAGAGTTCATTTGCTATGTCAAAATTATTATTAAACTCAGGGCATATCCAAACGCATTACTCAAATAGCAACTATGTACCAACTTACAACCATCACCAAGGTGTAACCACAAGGAGTTTAATTATAAATTTAGGATATGCATTGCATATGTGAGTCTAGTTTCATATCCAACTGTAATTATTCAATTCCAATAAGCATACAAAAACTTATGAAAGTTTGAATACACAAAGATTCTAAACAAAGCAATAAAAAAGGTTTACATGTTCTACTTTCTTTAAACTTGTGTTTATACATACATATACACCAAGGCATGAAAGTTTAGTAAGAAATTGATGATTTCTATAATTTCAATCAGTAATACAAAAAAAAGAACAAGATTTATGGATAGAACTACCTTAGGGACTCTTATGTAAATTTCTGTGGATTTTTGCCAATTTTTCTCCTCACACTTTTCTTCCTAAACTTCACCATTCTCTCTCATCAAGCCAAAATTCTCTCATGGATGAAATGTGTGTTAAAAAGGAAGAAGAAAAGAGGATATTAGCTGCCAAATTCGGCCTAAGGTTTCCACCCACCCTAACCAATCTAAAAATAACATTTGGTGTACTAAAGGACGAAATCTTACTTAAACGATGGACACATTTGCCCTTGTCTCGTAATTTTAGTATAACTTCTTAGTTGATCATCCGTTTAATACACCGTTTATTGTGTTACAAACCTAACTCATATATATACAACTATATAGTTTTCATATTGAGTCAATTGTTACATTATAATGGTCAAAACTAATCTCTAACATGAACATTTCTACCGAAAACTTCAAAATCTGATGTTTGTAACCAAGTCCATATTTCATGATTTTTGAAGGTAGGATTAAAATAAATATAATAACCTAGTATTATATATTAGTAACATATTATTCATATCCTAATTATATTCGGGTTGTCATAGTGTTCTTAGTGGATTATGGCATTATAGTGTTAGTCACACACTCCTCAAATGTCTAGGAGACTTAGTTAAATTTAGTGTTCTCTTAATCGATAGCTAGTAGATTCATCTTAAATGTCATTGGTCATACTTAGCTTTTCCAATCATTCGGATACCAGTGGCTCTTACGCCTTGGCCTTTAGTGAATTTTGTTCTACCGACGAGTGGTGGAAATTATCTTAATTAATTTCCCTTTAATCATTTGGGATATAATTGTCTTAGCCGAAGGGATTCAAATGGATGAGTTATATCTGGTTCATTTGCATTAATTGATACCCTTTATTTTCCATACACACAGTGACCAACCCATTGTACAAACTACAAGGGTTATCTAACAATTGAATTCCATTATAATCGTAATATAATAAATAAATATATGAATAAATAAAGGTTAGAGTTATTAACTTAATAAATTCCATCCATTAACCAAAATAACTGATACCAATAATAATAAGTCTCAATTCCACCATAACTATAAATCCCATTTGATAGCAAATAAATTAAATACGGCATCAACATATCCCATCCATAATATTTCATAAATGAAATGCATAAACAGAAATAAATATGAGATGGAACTCTCGAGAAACCTACATAAAATAATGGATGGATGACTGGATCAGAACTTGAGTTGATGGAGAAAATAACTCAATTCGTGAATTGCTAATACGTGACATGTTTCAATGCAAAAGGTTCAAGACCCATCAAGAACATCCTATGTGATCCAGATCAGAGTATCCATAATAAAATAATAAAATATGTCATCTTACGGTGACTAATTAAGTGAATATCCTATCCATTTATGAATATGTTACCGATCCCGTTATATTATGCCATTATAATATTTTGGTTTTATTATGAAGTTACCCTAAGGATAGAGTGTTATATCTAGCTATCACATCCACATAACTATCATGATTGTGTAATGCATATGGCACATCCATAATAGTGTATCACATGGGTACTCTCGGCCCATTAAGTGAATCATATGGCATCTTCATTGGTCACAAAAAAATATAACTCACGAAGGCCTATTCATACGCCCCCCGTGGTCTTTTTTTGCCTCTCCTAATTTTAACTTCTAGAAGGTCAGATTTTTTAAATTCCCTAAATACAAAATAGTGGGAAAATCACTTCTCCGTCACACAAAAGCGTAACCATATACCAACATTGACATGGAAGGATCCTAGACCCATTTTCCCCACCCGGGAGACACAAATAGATCGAGACGTATTATAAGGATAATAGACTTGTACACGACCATCATCAATAGAGGGGTGAGTAGTACACAACCCTGCATGCGTTCAACCCCCGACCAGTATATTCACCACGAGCTAACATAACCACCTTTGGTATGTTCACGCACATAGAAAATCAAAATATTACTTATAATAAAATTCACATAATTTACTCAGTTTAAATTAACCAAACAGGCAAATACCGACTACACATCATCACTTATAAACACACGTTAATTCCTAGACATTTATGACCATCTCTAACATTCACCACCATCGCATTGGCTACTAAAATAATATATAACCAAGTATGTATATTATTGGTCCTACTTCGTTTTTTAGGATTGTACCAATATTAATTATGTTTCGTGAGTTGGTAACATCCTTAAGGTATATCCTTGAATACCCATTAATTTGATTTTGTTAATATTTTCGGTTGTTACATGTTTCCAACCCTTAACCCCAACCTACTAGATTAAAATATCATTTAAAATTATTTGGAAAGCACCCCAAATCTAATGGAACCAACCAAATCCCTAAAACATCCAAAATAATCGTTTGTCAACTCTAAAGGCCTAATTGATCTGGCCCTTTACATCTATGTTCACCAAGTTTTCATCTTCAAAAGTGCTCACACACATAGTTTGATTTGAGTGGATCCTATACTCAAAGTTCAAAGGTGTTTTCCCATCTACGGAAGGATTTACTGTAATGTTTCACCATCTAAATCATTATTTTATCATTTGTTGGTTCACTCATAAGATATCTAAAGGTATGGTGATCTAAACCTTACATCTAGTAACACAAATCTAGTTTACGTTTGATTTTTACAAAACATGATGAATTAAATAATTGGCCAAATAAATTTTTAAAGTCAATTCTGGCACTTTTCACCACTCTTCCCTTACTTATTCTCAAAAGAAACATATATCCTTCCTCCAAAGTGAAACCTCGTTATCATCATAATGGCATCAACCTCGAAATATAAGGCCTCATAAGTCAATAAAAATGCCAATCATTCTCAATATATTATTTCAGATATGGAACTACACTTCCACAAACATCCACAACATCAAGACAAAATCATAAGCGCCTTTATCATAAGAACCGTGGAACCTGAATAGGTAATCCCATCTTGATTTTTGCACTTTAAACTTCTGATTATCTTTCACATGTTACAAATCTAAGGATGGATATATTTCCACTACAACAAAAATAACAATCTGACAAGGTTTAAAACTATGCCAAATCAAATCTGGCACGGTTTTGAACTGTGCCAGAATCAGATGTTCCAAAATGGTCATTTTTTTTTGCACGGTTCAAAACTGTGCCAGATTTAACCAAACAGGAACACTTCTGACACACTTTAAAGCCATGCCAGAATTTAATATTTTGGGTACACTTTTGGCACACTTTATAACTATGCCAGATTGAGTATATTTTGGTACATTTTTGGCACAGTTCAAAACTGTGCCAAAATTCGATACACTTTTGGCACGGTTTTGAACCGTGCCAAATCTTTGGATCAAAGAATTTTTTATATATAAATAATGTAACCCAAAAAAATCAGCAACATTTTCACTTTTTTTTGTAACTATTTTAGAATAACAAAAATTTAATAATAATATAAAACCAACATGGCAAAAATAGTACAACAACAATACAAATAGTCCGCAAGAACACTAATACACATACAATAAGCCCACTAAAAATTAATGGCTCAAATTCTATTAATAGAAAATTCATGTCAATACATATGAAATTCATCTCATGTATCAATTCATATCAATACATATGAAATTCATCTCAAATTTCGCGATCTTCACTTCAAGCAACACTGGTTCACGTGAAAGGTATGTAGTCTTAAAGTGAAAGGTATCCATGCAACCAATACCATTGGAAGAAGTAATACCATTGGCATATAGAAGGTCCATATCAAAAGGCTCATAGTTCGTGCGATTATGTATTGCTCGTCTTCTGATTGGCTTACATGAAATGAGTTAAAAATCACTATATATCTATAATGTAAGAGTGATTTTAACTTGGCTATCTCGTTGCCATAATTCTCTTTTAGACTTTCGTATTTCTATGCTAAACCTTCACTGGGGAATATTTTATATTCGATGACCAAAAATGTACTAAAGAGGTACCAAAGTCTAATTTTGACCCTTAGCGAGACCCTTAAGTAAAAATTACTCATAATGTAATGTATTAAATTAAATTTTTTTATTTTATCTTAAGCTCAACGAGAAATAAAATTAGTTTTGATGCTTCATCTCGCTGTCAGATTCAGAATCATCATCTCTTTGGACAGAATCAACTCCCAAGCTAAAGGATCAAGCACACTTTGACCTGTGCAAAGTAGACTATAACACAAATTTTGATTAACACCTGAACTCTTGATCTAATTTTGCTTTAATTGTCTCAATTATCAGTACAAATAGAAAAAAAGAGTTCTTAAATTCGCTATTGGACTAATGAAAATATCAAATATTTGCACAAATGCAGGAAATTTGCCATTGACTAAGGAAGACCAAGTTCACCACATAATGTTTCAAGATCAAATGATCTCGCGAACTCGTCGTTATAACTGATTACTTCTATTACATGCTGTTATATATATATATATATATATATATATATATATATATATATATATATATATATATATATATATATATATATATATATACACACACATACACACACACACACACACTAACGGATACATGTGCCTGAATATCTATATTACAACCCATTTACAAACACCTTCAAGACACATAATGAAAAAATGCACAACTTCAACCATATTTAAAGTAGAAATACCAAAACTCAAGCAATTCCATTACATGTAAATGACCTATTACATTTTTTGAATGATCATGTACCCTTTATTTTCAATTTATGAAAAACAAGAACAACTAACAGAAAAGGAACCAATATACAAATATACCAAGAAATGGGAGAATAAAGATCAAAGGAGGCTACCTGATCAACGAAGAGCAACGGGCAAAGGCTTACAAACTTGACATGTGCAGAAAACCAGAGAAATGATTAAGCTTTGGCTATGGAGGGTTTGTAGGGTTTTCTGCAGCAAAGAAAACCTTAGGCAGGAGAAATGTGGAGAAGAAAGAGAAATGATAAAAGAGAGAGCTTTTAAACCTCCTCAATGATGGGGAACGATATCCAATACCCTCATCATTACCAATAAGAGTTAGTTGCGTTCATGGAGGCTTGGGTTGCCAGCATCCTATGGTGGTTTTATCATATTGAGGTGTTTGGTCGGTTGCCGATCTCTGAGAGTTTGCAAGTTTGGGTTTTAATCCTTGAGGCAGTGTCAATTTTGTAAATAATGGAAAAATTAGTGAAAGGCCAAGGTGCACATCGGTATCTTTATTCATTGGGAAATGAAACGACATCAAAAATCAAAACGACGGTACATTTAATCATATATATTCTGCAACTCAAGAGACATCAATGAGTTTTATAAAATGTCAATTCCCTCCTACCTTCACTTCACCCTGTATGTTAAATCTCTTTCTTCACTTTCAAGATTTTTTCGTCATTCTTTAGAGTTGTACTTCGTTAGTGTCTTTTTCACTGTAAGAATCTCTCCTTCTTTACATTTCCTTCTTCTTTGTTGAAAATATGGTGCACAATGTAGACGAGAGTTCATTGGAGCACTTTGAGACCACTCACATAATCCTTCAATGGGTAAAAATTTAGTGGTTAACCGATCCACGTGACCTTTGTGCTTTAGAGGAGGGCAACTACATTCCCACAATGTTTATTGCTGAGTGTGGGATTATTTTTCCTCCAAATCATTTGTTTTTTAAATTTTGTCAGTATTCTGATGAAGCCCCTGATTAAGTGGTCCCAAATACTTGAAGAGTCATTAATTGGGTATACCTCATTAATGAGCACTATGGGACAAACATAAGAATAAAATAATTCATGTATTATTGTAGTTGGGGTACCACAAATAAAAATATTTACTATTTGAAGATGAGGTATCAAACAGAGCTATTGCGTGAACTTATCTAATTCCAATTAGGATTATTGGGATCATGGATTCATAGTGAAGGATTAGAAATTTGCACCTCTTCTCGAGGATGTGGAGTACACTAGAACCCGTTGTCCTCAGGAAAGTCAAGAAATAGATCGGTACTTCCACACATAACTTGTATATTTCCCTTTTTGACGTGCCTTGGATTTTATAACTGATTGTAAATTTTTGTCTTTTTGTTTTACAAAAAAAAAAAGGGAGAGAGACATTCCCCATGTTTCTGAAGTTAACTTTGTCGACCTAAAGATCGTTTGGTCCATACATCATAGTATTGGTGTCGATCTCCCTCGTTCGGCCTCTGTTCTGCTCAACTATCACAGTTCCATAACTTCTTTTATTGCTCGCCAAACTAAAGACATTCCAAAAGCCCCTATCAGCCTAGAAGACCCTCCTTCTTCCTTTTTAAGTGTTGAGTCTCCATCCTCCCCACAAGCAGAAGGGAATTTCACAACGGATAGTTCTTTGTCATGATTTGAACCTTTGGACATATCTCTTGTGTCGATCGATATTACTTTTACATAAATGGTGAAGAGAAGGATCGTGAGTTTACTTTGCTTACATCATTTTATGTTAGGGGTGGATGCATTTTTATGTATTTTTTCTAATGAGATGAGTGAAATTGTTTAAAGAGATTTAAATTGGTGGACACGATGTTGGAATTGTTGATTGTGTAGAGAGATTTACTTGTATGAACTCTAATTATAGTTGAATTAAAAGTTGTATGCTATTTAGAATTGATGAAATTGTATGTTATTTGGGAATTGATGAAATTGTATGGAAGATTATATTTTTATGAACTCTAATTAATATATAATAGATTTGATGAAATTCTAATTTTGGTGCCAAAATTATTAAAGGCTGCTTCTTTGACGTCTCAAAAGAATCTTATAAACTATGACCTTTTGAGACGGCTTAGTTTTCGTCTCAAAAACCCCTTTTGGAACTGTTGCTCAAAAGGGTCCTATAAATAATGACCTTTTGAGATGACATATTTTTTTGTCTCAAAAAGCCGTTTGAGACGGCTATTGGCGTATAAAAAAGGCTTTAAAATTGGGTCTAATATTACCCCTGTTTTTTGTCCCAAATGATATCCCAAGAGGCTTTTGAGGCGGCTAGAGTACCTTTTGAGACGGCTTGAGCCCCGTCTCAAAAGGCAATTTTTTTTGTAGTGCGTACACACACAAACACATACATGCACGGACATACATACACATATATACATACATAATATACATACATACACAATATATAGAGATATAGAGAGGGCAGTGGACCTGAGTGTGGAGAGAGATAGGGATGGTCGAAGAGAGGGTTGTCGGAGAGAGAGAGTGAGGGACGGTTAGAGGTTTGCCAATGTTAGAGTCTAAAATTAGTATGGTGATAATTATGTGTCTTACCTGAGTGATAGTAATAATAATATACCACACATATAGAAGGAAATGTTATGAACTAGAGAGGGATGAGAGTTAGATAGAGGGACAAAAGATTTTTACATGGTTCAATCCAATGAGGTGCCTACATCCACGGGGTACAAAGTCACTAGGTATTAAGGTTGAGTACAAGCTCTCAAGATTATTTTTAGAGTCGTGTGTATGTCATTTTTCACACTCCCCGTAGCTGAGGGATGTAGTAGGTTATTTATTGTAGGGGCATAAAAAGAGGTGGAATGCCTTTATATATTAGGCATTTATACTTTTTTACATTATTGATGACAACTAATCATGAGTCCGTGTGGCCTCACGTGCATGTATATTGGTGACTGTAGATATTCTCACGTGTGCATATTTTATTCTCGCAATGATTGGCCTTCGAGAAGGTTGTTTCCATGCTGCCGACCAGTGGGAGATAATCATTCGTCCACGATAATATCATGGGGTGGGGCCCACTTAAATATGTGATGATGAATGGTGTCACACTCTCATTTCTCAACGATATACTCTTATTTTAGGTAAACAATAAAAGCCCCTAATACTTCATTTTTTATTGGAGCGAGCAGTGAGTGGTAGAGTAAAAGGGCAGTGTGTTCACGGAAAAGGGTCGTGACCAAGCACCGTGAGCATTTTAAAATTGTCATGGCCTAAAGTCGTGACCAATGACAACTATAAACCTTAACTTCGTCATGGACATGCTCATGATTTTGGGTTGTGACCAATGTTGAGAGGAATTTTAGTGCAAGCTTGCACTCGGGTGGTTACGGGGTTGTCGAATACCACAATCGTGACCCTTATGGTCACGGACTGGGGATGTTACCATGTCCATTGAATGTCACAAATATTTGTGGTCATGGACCTATTCACGTCTATTTTGTCTTTGATCACGCTCTATGGTCGTGACTACCTGGTCACGGTCGTGGGTCGTGGGTCGTGATCAGTTTGTCATGACCATTCTCGATTTGTGATGTAGTGCAAATTACCCCTTGGAATGTCATATAAATGTGACACCTCATATATTTTAATAATCAAGTTGATCAAGTCTAATTATGAAATTCATAGGTTGTTAAAATAGTTAAATACAATTCTCAACATTACGAGATCAAACGAAACATATGAAAAATATAAGGAAGGGATATTAAAGTCCTTTATTACAATCTCATAATGAAATGACCACAATCATAATAAAAAGAAAGGTGATAATGTCCAAGAATAAATCCTCAAATATAATTCCCAAGATGAATATTAAAACGATACATGTCAATACTAAGTCCCATAGTACATGCCAACCAAACTGTACATATATAACTCACTTGAAAAAAAATAGCCTAATATGATAGACACCTACATCGTTATTGAAGGTGAAGACCCTGAAAGAGATACGGATGTGGAATGCGTTATAAATGGAATGAGGAATGCTAAACGGGAGGTCTCACTCTATCACCAAAAGTCATCACGAAATAAAGATGGGTTAAAATCCTAGCTAGTCGCTAAGCTACACGACTCAGAGTATTTATATATGTAAATGATAAATACATGGTTTATATAATCAATAAAAATGGATTATCATACAATACAACCTCACAATGCATTAGAATTATCCCAATTTATATCATCAATTAATTATTCTCTTTAATTAATTAACACGTATGCACCGCTTATCCTTGGTCATCTTAAGAACATGGGGTACGCCCATAAAAAATTGTCACACATCTCGTAGTCGCCTGCTTCATAGTGTCGATAAATCGTATCCACCGTGTTAAGAAACGTTGGAACTCCTCAACACCATGTGACGAAACCGAAAATCCATAATAAATCATACTCGTCAAATAGCTCAACATTGAAGTGTTCGTTCTCGAAACTCACCCAATAATTCACATTTTCATTTACTATTACACTCTTAATTTCACACATATTTTATCACATCATGTTTTATCATCATTACCCAATTACCCCAACCCTCGGCTTCTTACCAAATAAATCCTTAAAATAAATTTGAAGCCATTAAATTACGAGCTAATAGGAATAACAAGTCTTCTTGGAACTACATGTAATTCAAAGATTAAAGTAAAGGCCTATTGATTTATTGAAGGTTTAGATTCATCACTCCCACCTAGCTCTAAACTCCGTGCATGGGACATTTCATCGAAGTGAAATCTAGATAAGGAACTGTAATACCCCGTGATTTTTAGGACCGAGAATTAAATTTTTGGGAGAAATAAAATTGATTTAAATCGGAGAATTTTAAATTTGGCAATTGAGGTCCAAAAATTGAGGACGTTATATAGTATTCCGGATGACGATTCTGAGTGTACCATTGATTCCAGATGAGTTAAGATAGTCAAAATGACTGTCCTTGAGATTTATTTCGATTTCGAAATATTTTTAAGTTAGTTTGACTCGAGTTGGAGTAAACGAGTAATTTAAAGTGTGTATTATCATTTAAAATTGAGATTTAGGTTTTAAAGGTTTAAGAGGCTTACGAAATCATCCTATCTCATTTGGGAGAAAGGGAAAGAGATAAAGAGAGAGATAAAGAAAGAGAGAAAGAAGAAGAAAGGAAGAAGAGAGAGGAGAAAGCTTGGAGATTTTCGACCAATACACAACCTCGAGGACGATTCAACCCCTACAATTTCGAGGCAAGTGTTTAATCTTGCTAAATAATTCATATGTGTATCTGATTTCATGAATTGTGGGGGGGAATATGGATTTTGAGTATAAATATCAAAACCTTGATTTTGTGGGTTAAATCTTGCATTTGAGGTTTATGAATGGATTTGAGGTTGTATTATGTGTAAGGATGATTTATATAATGATTTTTATGTTAGAAAACATGTTGGAGTTGAAGATTGAGGCTTGGCAAATGATGAATTTGATTTTTGGAAAAATTAGGTTTTGGAGAAAAATGCCCATTTCGTGGCTTGCTGAACAGGTCGAATCGATTCGGCCCCCTACCCGAATCGATTCAAAAATTTGCAAGTTTACATGTATGAGTTAATGAATCGATACGCCTTAGAGGGCGAGTCGATTCGCTGGGCCGAATTGATTCAGGTTAAGGCCGAATCGATTCGGAAACAGGGACGTTTTGCTAGATTTTTCTAGAAATGAGTTTTACTCCATTTCAGTTGGGTTTCTCGATTTGGAACTTATATATATGATACGAGAGTTACATTTTGGAGTTTTAATGAGGGTTTCTCACATGTTATGATTGCGGGGACGTATCGAAGTAGTTTGGTAATATATATATGTATTGGAGTTTGTTGTATCGATATAGTGGGAAATTTAATTAGGGATGGGAGTCCTGTTTAGAGTTTAAAAACTGAGTTAAAAATAGGGTGTAAGGTTAAGGACTTTTCCAGGAAGTTGTGAAAATATGGTGAGAGATTTTTATGCCGACTTTGGTATCGAATCCTTCGAGCGATAGGATTTTATTTAGATATTATGGGTAGACAAATGAGGGACAGTTCGAATATCCTTAGTGACGATGAACTTGGGGATTAAATTCAAAACGCGATATTGTTAAGGGTTCACCTGACTAACTGAACCTAAATTTTAGTTTGAAAAGGATTAAATATATTACCGATTCCTAGTTAGATGTGTATTTATATCTAGAGTAATTATTATATATTAGTGGGCATCCAGATATAATTGGTGTGTAAAGGGGTGAATACATTTGATGTATATGTTTCAAGTTAGGGACCTTGTAAGGGAAATGCTTTGAGTAGGTATGCGTTATAACAATGGTGAGTATTATGAGAGTTGTATACATATTGCCAACTTCTTTTACTTTATGAATAATGATTGGAGATAGGGTATATATATATATATATAGAGAGAGAGAGAGAGAGAGAGAGAGAGATTTGAATGGGTATATATATATGGCGCGAATGTATATTTCTTGTGTGATGATTTATACATATGATGTGATTGCGTGTATATATAGGTGTGAATGATATATATACTTATTGTGTGAGCATACCCAGCACATGTTATCATGGGAGGTTGCGCGATGTGGGTGAGGCCCTTGGCTTGAGGAGCAAGGTGCTTATAGTCCCCAGGTCATAGTCGTCCATTATTATTTGTGTGATTTTATTTTGGGGGGGTGAGAAGTCTTGGGTATGATTCATTCTCACTTTCCGATTAGGAACTATGACCGCTTCCCTTATGTTATGATTGATTTTATTACCATGGCGGTGTGATAATACTCCGATATGTGGTAACCCGGGATAAAGCGAGTAATTCCTGGAAGATGATAGTATGATGCAGTATATTTGTATCCTATAATCGTTTATGTTATGAGTATTGCAAAGTGTGCATTATGTGTGGTATGTATACGTGGTTATAGGATTGAATGATTGTATATATATATATTTAGAGTAAATGTATATATATCTTATACGTGAAGGTTATATGAGTTTTCTAAGGTGTACATCTTGTGTGATTTTGGTGTAGTAGTTTTTCAGGGTTGAACGATCGTACTTAGAGAAAAATTGTTGATATATCGACCCCAAGGATTTAAATAGAGGTCTTACTTGGGTACTAGAGATGGTATTCAAATTAAGTAGTTGAAGTTATAGGATATGTGTGGAGGGCATAATGGATCCCTACGATCAACATTGTCAAGGAGTAGTGTATCGGGGGGTTCCTTATTTGGATTTCACTTTACGAGACGTCCCACGCACGAAAGGCAGCGCAATATTGGGAGTGGGGAAAAGTTTAGTCCTTATTACGCAAGTGTATGTTGTTTAGTGATAGAAGGTTTTATAAGAATAGGAAGTTAATGTGTGCCCATTCTGTCGTTAAGGACTTGTTTAAGTTATTATTAAAATCGGATGGACTTTAGCAAGGTTCATATATGTGTGTTTATATGATTTATATATACATATATAAGTTTGGGTGTAAACTTAGGGTACGATAGGAAGGGAGGATTTTGGATTATCCTTAGAAGGTATCGGGTAAATAAACTTAAGTTTATGTCCATACGTTTAGGTGTGCGCTTTAGTTGAGGGGTGAGTTTGGGGGTTCCAAGGGAGTGTGAATCCACTTTATTTATGAAATTTTGCATCTATAATTATTATGCATTGTTATACACTTGCTATGAACGTTTTTACACCTCGGGCTTTGACCCGTTTATTTTCTCTCTTGTTATATATGTATATATTGTGTACAACAGGTGTCCCGCTGCAAGGATACCAATGATGCTTTTCAATCGATTATCGTGGAGCCGTAGCAGATGCGGACTGTTGCGAGATTTTGTTATAGTTGCTTCATATCATTTGTAAATCTATATAGGATTCATTTTGGTGTATCGGGTTTATACCCAAAAGTTACTTTTAGCATTTTTATACTTCTCACCTCTGGATTGTTGTATTATCTGTTACCCGACAACATATTCGGGTATATTTTCTTTTGTTGCACGTGTTCCATTTTATTTGAGTACATCTTTTTTGTTGTTGTACGTGAGTGCATTTTTATCGTGTTTAGTAGTTATTTTATTTTTTGCATGATGTTATTTGCATGTTTTAAAATTTTGGCATCCGTTTTTTATAGTTTTGGGTAGTTAGCCATATTTATTTTAGTATCGTCAGTAGATGTTGAGAATGATCCATCTGAGATTCCTGATTAAATGTAGTATAGGGTTGGCCACCCGTTATTATTTTAAGCGGGGTGTCACAGATGGTGTGAGAGAATCAGGTTCTAGTGTCTTTAGAATCTGTGCAGATTTTTTGTGTTCTTTCGTTAGCGTTCTTGATGTAGAGACCTATTGTTAGGATTGTTGTATTCACTACGTCTATTTTCTTCTGCGAGTTGTACTCACTTGAATGACGTTCTGACACAGTTGCTCTCGTCTCAGACGTCGCCAAGAATAAGTCGTCCAGAAAGGGGTAAGCAGAGAGGCTGAGAACATAGAACCCAAAATGCCCATAGGGACAGTGACTGCAGCTGAAGCTGCCAATTTTATGGCACGAACAGTAGGTACCACCATTTCTGCGGTGGCACGCCATCCTGTAGTTTTGATGGCTCAAGACCACCCAGGACCATTTACGTGAGAAAGAGTACTAGAAGACTTTAGGAAAGGACATCCTTCAGGCTCTCCGAAGGGAGCTGCTGCAGTAGTTGCAAGTCAGTGGAAGAAGCGAATAGTGAAATCCTTGGGAGGCTAGATTGACGAATTCATCAACATTTGATAGGAAACTTGGCATTACTGACTTTTATCGATATGAGGTGTGTGGCGTTGTACCACTGTCAGGAGTATCGTCTTCTTTAAGGAGGGAATAAGAAATTCGGAGACTCGGGTCCATCAAGTAGGATTGAAGGAGTTGATATCAACGGAGTAACATCATCTCCGCGATAGGGTATTTGGAAGGATTATCGGGGGTCGTAATAGCGCTTTGTCCTTCAGGATGGTTAGGAAGGATTTTCGGGAGGATGTTTCTTTGAGGAGAAATGGGCCTGAGGAAGAAGGACTTATCCTGGAAGAAGTAAAGGACCTTGAACAGGGACCCAGGGATGAAGTGAAGCAATTGGATTATGGAGGTATAATGTAGAATACCTTTCTTTGTGTTTATGTCATGCTTTACGCGGTATTGGGAACGTTGGATGTAAGTTTTATTGAGTGGTTAGCCTCTATAACCATAGTGTGTATAAATTTTTTCCTTGGAGGAAGGAGTGAGCAAGTGTGGCCTTTATATGGCATCTTGTAGTATAATAGATCATTTTGTGATGAGATAGTAGAGAGTTGTGCTTTTGATTTTCGAAAGTGCGAACTGTTAAGGTTTGTTGAGTGGGGGTTATGAGGTTATCGTTCTATAGATAGGCTAAGTGCGGGTATTTGTAGTGTTCCATTTATGGAAGGACTCACCTTGCGGCAATGTTTTGATGTGATATAAAGGATTTGTAACACTGAGAAGGTTCAGAGTTTAGCAGATTCATTGTTGAGCGGGGAATTTAGCTCATGGTTGTGCTAGTTTTGAGAACTAGGTGTTGGTGAGAGTATTGTTATGGTTGGGGCCTTGTGTCTTGAACATAAGGTGTTTGATTGGCGTATCGAAAGACATGAAATTATTTTATATTATATTGTTATATGGGCCTTTGGGCAATACTTATGATTCGAAAATCTTTTAAAAAACCTTAACCCTGGTTCGACTGATCTCAATCCCTGACATAGCTATACAGTAGTGTATTGGGAGGGTTCCTTGTTTGGATTTCGCTTGCAAGACCTCCCCCGCATGAAGGTAGCAAATGTCAGGAATTGAGAAGAGTTCAACCAGTGAAAATTTTAAAAATTTATATATTTAGTACGTTACAGTAGGTTATACTGTTGAGAGTTATATTAAGATTTGAGGCTAGTGGAGTCGGGTTATGTTTTTACGAGTTAAGGTCGGGTATAGGGTGTATGGGCACCCACGATAGTTAATTTTATTTTAAAGTTAAAATAATTCGCCGTGAGAACTAGTTGAGATTCGGAGTCCTAGGCATAACATAAATTTCGAGGACGAAATTTTTGTAAGGGGGGAAGTTTGTAATACCTCGTGATTTTTATGACCGAGAATTAAATTTTTGGGAGAAATAAAATTGATTTAAATCGGAGAATTTTAAATTTCACAATTGAGGTCCAAAAATTGAGGACGTTATAAAGTATTCCGCATGACGATTCTAAGTGTGCGGTTGATTCCGAAAATGACTGTCCTTGAGATGTATTTTGGTTCCGAAATATTTTTAAGTTAGTTTGACTCTAATTGGAGTAAACGAGTCATCTAAAGTGTGTATTATCATTTAAAATTGGGATTTAGGTTTTAAAGGCTTACGAAATCAGCCTATCTCATTTGGGAGAGAGAGAGAGAGAGAGAGAGAGAGAGGGGGAGAAAGAGAGAGAGAGAGAAGAAGAAGAAAGGAAGAAGAGAGAGGAGAAAGCTTGGAGGTTTCCGACCAATACGCGATCTCGAGGAAGATTCAACCCCTACAATTTTGAGGCAGCTGTTTAATCTTGCTAAATAATTCATATGTGTATCTGATTTCATGAATTGTGGGGGAAAATATGGATTTTGGGTATAAATATCAAAACCTTGATTTTGTGGGTTAAATCTTGCATTTGAGGTTTATAAATGGATTTGAGGTTGTATTATGAGTAGGGATGATTTATATAATCATTTTATTTTAGAAAACATGTTGGGGTTGAAGATTGAGGCTTGGTAAATGATGAATTTGATTTTTGGAAAAATTAGGTTTTGGAGAAAAATGCCTATTTCGTGGCTTGCTGAACAGGCCGAATCGATTCGGCCCCCTACCCAAATTGATTCAGAAAGTTGCAGGTTTACAGGTCTGAGTGAACGAATCGATTCGCCTTAGAGGACGAATCGATTCGCTGGGCCGAATCGATTCGGGTTAAGGCTAAATCGATTCGAAAACAGGGATGTTTTTCTAGATTTTTCTAGAATGAGTTTTACTCCATTTCTGTTGGGTTTCTCGATTTGGAACTTATATATATGTTGCGAGAGTTACGTTTTGGAGTTTTATTGAGGGTTTCTCACATGTTATGATTGCGAGGACGTATCGAAGTAGTTTGGGAATATATATATATATATATATATATATATATATATATTTATTGCAGTTTGTTGTATCGATATAGTGGGAAATTTCATTAGGGATGGGAGTCCCGTTTAGAGTTTAAAAACTGAGTTAAAAATAGGATGTAAGGTTAAGGACTTTTCCAGGAAGTTGTGAAAATATGGCGAGAGATTTTTATGCCGACTTTGGTGTCGAATCCTTCAAGCGATTGGATTTTATTTAGATATTACGGGTAGACCAATGAGAGACAGGTCGAATATCCTTAGTGACGATGAATTTGGGGATTAAATCCAAAGCGCGATATTGTTAAGCGTTCACCTGACTAACTGAACCTAAATCTTAGTTTGGAAAGGATTAAATAGATTATCGATTCTTAGTTAGATGTGTATTTATAGCTGGAGTAATTATTATATATCAGTGGGCATCCGGATATAATTGGTGTGCATAGGGATGAATATATACGTTTGATTTTGAGATAGTATCCTTAATGTTGGACATAATGGAAGAATATTCATATCATAGGTGAATTTGATGTATATTTATCAAGTGAGGGACTGTGTAAGGGAAATGCTTTGAGTAGGTATGCGTTATAACAATGGTGAGTATTATGAGAATTGTATACATATCGCCAACTTCTTTTACTTTATGAATAATGATTGGAGATAGGGTATATATATATATATATATATATATATATATATATATATATATATATATATATATATATGGCGCGAATGTATATATATATATGGCGCGAATGTATATTTCTTATGTGATGATTTATTTATATATATGATATGATTGCGTGTATATATATATTTATGGTGTGAATGATAGATATACTTATTATGTGAGCATACCCAGCACATGTTATCATGGGAGGTTGCGCGATGTGGGTGAGGCCCCTGGCTTGAGGAGCTAGGTGCTTAATAGTCCCCAGGTCATAGTCGTCCATTATTATTTGTGTGATTTTATTTTGGGGGGGTGAGAAGTCTTGGGTATGATTCGTTCTCACTTTCCGGTTAGGAACTATAGCCGCTTCCCATACGTTATGATTGATTTTATTACCATGGCGGTGTGATAATAATCTGATATATGGTAACCCGAGATAAAGCGAGTAATTCCTGAAATATGATATCATGATGCAATATATTTGTATCATATAATCGTTTATGTTATGAGTATTGTAAAGTGTGCATTATGTGTGGTATGTATACGTGGTTATAGGATTGAATGATTGTATATATATATATTTAGAGTAAATGTATATATATCTTATACGTGAAGGTTATATGATTTTTCTAAGGTGTACATCTTGTGTGATTTTGGTGTAGTAGTTTTTCAGGATTGAACGATCGTACTCAGAGAAAAATTGCTGATATATCGACCCCAAGGATTTAAGTAGAGGTCTTGCTTGGGTACTAGAAATGGTACTCAAATTAAGTAGTTGAAGTTATAGGATATGTTTGGAGGGCAAAATGGATCCCTACGATCAACATTGTCAAGGAGTAGTGTATCGGGGGGTTCCTTGTTTGGATTTCGCTTTACGAGACATCCCACGCACGAAACGCAGTGTAATGTTGGGAGTGGAGAAAAGTTTAGTCCTTAGTACGCAGGTGTATGTTGTTTAGTGATAGAAGGTTTTATAAGAATAGGAAGTTAATGTGTGCCCATTCTGTCGTTAAGGACTTGTTTAAGTTATAATTAAAATCGGATGGACTTTAGCAAGGTTCATATATGTGTGTTTATATGATTTATATATACATATATAAGTTTGGGTGTAAACTTAGGGTACGACAGGAAGGGAGGATTTTGAATTATCCTTGGAAGATATGGGGTAATAAACTTAAGTTTATGTGCATACGTTTAGGTGCGCGCTTTAGTTGAGGGGTGAGTTTGGGGGTTCCAAGGGAGTGCGAATCCACTTTATTTATGAAATTTTGCATATATAATTATTATGCATTGTTATACACTTGCTATAAACGTTTTTACACCTCGGGCTCTGACCCGTTTATTTTCTCTCTTGTTATATATGTATATATTGTGTACAACAGGTGTCCCGCTGCAAGGATACCAATGATGCTTTTCAATCCATTGTCGTGGAGCCGTAGCAGATGCGGACTGCCGCGAGATTTTGTTATAGTCGCTTTATACCGTTTGTAAATCTATCTAGGATTCATTTTGGTGTATCGGGTTTATACCCAAAAGTTACTTTTAGCATTTTTATACTTCTCTCCTCTGGATTGTTTTCATATCTGTTACCCGACAGCATATTCGGATATATTTTCTTTTATTGCACGTGTTCCATTTTATTTGAGTACATCTTTTTTTTTGTACGTGAGTGCATTTTTATCTTGTTTAGTAGTTATTTTATTGTTGGCATGATGTTATTTGTATGTTTTAAAATTTTGGCATTCGCTTTTTATAGTTTGGGATAGTTAGCCATATTTATTTTAGTATCGTTAGTAGATCGTGAGAATGATCCATCTGAGATTCCTGATTAAATGTAGTATAGGGTTGGCCACCTGTTATTATTTTAAGCGGGGTGTCACAGGAACCCCCCGATAAACTTCCGTTTATATAAGGTAACTGTTAGGGCAAATTAAGTAAAAGTCTATTATGAGAGGTTAAAGTAAGAGAATGAATATTTAAATATCCAATTTCCATAACCACCTCAAATAGTCTAACAAAAATTTATCACATACTCCTTCTAATGCATCTTCGTGCATCTTACGTTAGCAACGACAATAGCACTAGTCGTAAAGGCTCACACGATGATTTCACATGCAAGGGGACATGCATTTACAATTACAAGACTCTAATTTAACATAACGGTTTCATTAATATTCAAGATTTCCAACGTAATATAATTACAACAAAATTAGTTCCCATAATTTCCTACACCATAAATAATGTCCCCATACTAAAATCTCATTATTTAGGTAATTATTACGAAGATTACTATCACCAAATCAAAAAGAAAAACCGTATCAAGCATGCACAAGTTCATAATATATCAGGTATAAATTAAGTCTATTTAATCTATACCTGATTAATCGATTTTGAAATGAGTACATAAACCCTAAAATGCCGATTTAGAATTTAAGGGTCAATATTCAACTTCTCTATTTTTTTAGGGTTCAAAACTTAATATAAATTATGAGAGAATAATGAATTTTACCTGATTATGTCAATATATCAGAAGATCTCAATTTCATAAGGAATTCTAATTAATATTAACACTACAATTAGATTTAGGTGAGATTTGACATAAAAGTGAATAAAATAAGAAGAGTAGAAAGTAACCTGACTCAAAAGAAAAATTAAATTGAATGAAAGATCCCTTGAAAATTTTGCTTTGAAAACCAACTTTAACCGTCCTTGAAAACTTGATTGATATGGTTTGTTTATGAAAATCCCTTTGAAAGGTTGATCAAATCTTTAAAAATCTCTAGGGTTTGTGCAATACCTCGTTAATTTTAAATGATTAACTAATTTAGAAGGCACTCAGATTTAATTATGATAAATTAAAACTATTTACGTGCTAACATGTTAAAATGAGTTAATGTGATGAATTGATAAAGTTAAAATAGGTCAAATTTGAATTTTGGTGCTAATCGGATTAATTATTAAGTTTTAAGGTTATAAATTAAATTTTATATAAAGTTAGGGAAAATTATTTAAAGAGTTGGTCACATGGGGGAATTTGGTTTAAGGCTTGAAAATTTATCTAGGGTGGATTTGTAACATTTATTGAGATTAAAGATTTAAAATAAAATATTTTTCATGTTGAATCATAAGACTACATGGTTACACCCATTTGCATGTTAAATTTTTAAACTAGTTGGGTGTTTTAGAGTGAATGTAACATTTTCTTGGTGTATCTTTCTTTGAGACTCTATCCCATGTTTAAGACTCAATTCTTCTATTTTAGGTTTAATTTTTGTTCAGTAAATTTGATTAGGTTAATCTTTTGGTTTGTGTGTGATTTTTATGTTTTAGTTACAACGTCGGGTCGTCCAAAATAATCCTGCTCCGACCACACTTCATCCCTTACCGCCTCAGTTTGTAAACGATGGCGTTGTCAGGCATTATGACTCTACATTTTACAAGTGCGTTGTTCTGTTTCAGAGGACAAACAATTGAGACTACATTCAAACACACGGTTAACCTGTTTTTGTTGAATTTGTTCGCCGCAAGTGGTTAAATGTATGTGTGCATGGTCAGATAAAAAGTTGCTTATTCTAATCTTGTGAGGTTACTCTACATAATTTTATATTCACGGACCCTCAATGAAAAATATGTTCTACTGTTGTCAGGAGTGTGCGACTTAGTATATCAACAAATGTGATTCAATAGCACTATCACTTGTGGATAATATCAGTTATCCCCATTAAGATAAAGAAGCTCCTACTATGCATCATTTATGCTCACTCGTGGAAGGCCACTTTAAATTGAGATAAAATGACTTAAATACTTAACACTTTTGCATATTCGAATTGATCCTTTTTCATAAAATGGAAAGTGATTTGGTGTGTTGCTATGTTTTTTTTGGTATTGGTAATGTAATTATGTAATATGCATTTTTCATTTTCAAATCCATTCTTAAGAAACATTGTGTAAATAAATCACGTGTAATTTTTTTATTATTAGGGTTCAAGTATACATAGTTTCTATTACACCATACCAGGTGCAGATTGATCGCGAAAGCGAAGTAAAGTTTCGCTTCAGCAAAAGCTTTCTTCTTTGGTTGCACCCGTGACCAAAACTTTTTCCATAAAGACCGTGTGTCTTTATACCCTCCCCTCGTTGACAATTCTTGCAACGAAAAAAACAACGTCACATCCGATAAGAAAAACCTCCCATACATGTAATAATCATTTTACAAACCTAGTCACCATTCATGCAATGATGTAAGTTTGAATTAACAATCCCTCTACGAACCTATCAACCCTTTACACAAGGACAATAAATTTATAAAAGCAAGGAAATCAAGTCATGCACTTATAAAAAACAATTAGCAAATGCACCCAAGGAAACATGTTATTTGTAAAGATTAACTTTATATGGTATTTGTGAAAAGCTAAAACCCTAGAAGCCTGCATTTTAAATTAACAATTACTTAATACCGTAAATGGTTGCAATAAGATTTTTTTCCATTACCATTTTGGTTCAAAAAATTCATTTTTGGATTTACTACTTTTCATTACCCAAAATCAAAATTACGAGATAATTTACGGTTGATTTTGGTTTATTCATATATGAACCGATTTTTTGAAATTACCATACTAAATTTAAATATCAATACTACCGGTAAAGTTTGTGTTAGCCAATTTTCTCTTCCATTTGTACAAGCGGGTGATAGATTTTATTTCTACAGTGTATATATAGTATGTTCTAAAATTAAGAATTCATGCATATTCATTTGTTTCATCTCTCGTACAAACTATTTTAATTCTTATGTGAGGAATTCGAGTATATCCCTAATTTATTTGATATTTTACGCGTATGATGTATAAATATGTAGGTTATATCATAGTTTATGTGTTAGTTTAATTATTTTTTTTTATTTATTTTACTTAGGCCCCCTAAACTTTACCTCCTCCTGTACTTTCCCACCTAAACTTTCAGAGTCTGGACTTAACCCCTCGAACTTCCAATACAACTACATATACCCCCTACCGTCCAACTCCGTTAAATTTTGGCAGGAAAGTTAGGTCATGTGCAGTGCACATGATCACTTTTGAGGGTATTTGAGTCATTTTAACTTATTTTACATTTTCTTTATTTTCTTTTTCATCCCTCTCTCTCTTTCTCTCACACCCATTAATGGTTGCACAACACTCCCCTCACCCATCCACGACCAACTCCCCGCCTCCCACCCACCCCCGACCTGCTACAGCCTCGCCATGCTCCTCACCCCCCACCCCTAGGGTAGGGTTGGCAATTTTTAACACGATAACTCATTTATGGTAATAATTCGAAATGACCCGAACATGACACGATTAACTTATATAGGTTTAAGAGTACCCAAAACTTATACTCAAATCAAAATCAAACCGACTCGAAAATGACACGACTAACCCGAATTGCCACCCCTACCTAGGGGAGATCGCCCTCCCCCTTCTCTCTCTCACATCTCTCTCCATTTCCGTCTCTATCTCACACACATGGATTTAAACACATGAGTGCACGCCAGGTCTTAACACACACACACAACAAAAAATCTACACACAAATGGAGATGGTGAGAGTTATTTTGCTGTTTTGTGGTTTGTGTTTGCTGAATGGGGAAACAATGAGAGTGATTTTATATAAATGTTTTTTGTGGGTTGTGTAAGCAGATCTACACAATTTTTTCACATATTTTATATAAACATTTTTTTTATTTATGATTTTTTTAATGTTTTTCCTATAATTTTTTTAGCTTATATTTTTTTTTGCAAGATAATATAAATATTTTTGTTATCATTTCTATTAGTTTTTTTGTATTTTCCTTTTTTAATTATTTTCCCAATTTTTAACGTTATTATTATTGTGTTTAGAAATTTTAAATACATATTCATAATTACCAAATGGTATAATATTTTTTATATTTTCCTATTATTTTATATAGTTTTCTAGTATTTTCAAAATTTCAAAATGTTATTCTTAAACTTTTTGATTTTTTAAATATATATTCATAATTTGCAAATGTTATAAATATTTTTTATTAGTTTTTTTGTATTTTCATGTTCATCTATATTTTTTAGTTTTTTCCAGATTGTTGAATAAATACTTTTTATTTTCCATAAATTTTAAATATATATTCGCCATTTCCAAATGTTTTTAAAAAAATCCAAGATTTTTGATGTTTTTAAAATAGTTTTAAGTACATTCTTAATTTTTAAACATTTCAGTAATTTTAAAATTTTATTTTTAAAAATTATGTTAAGACGAAAATACCATCACTTTCAGTCATGTGCCACGCACATGACTAAACTTTTCATCCAAAAAGTTAACGGTGTTAACAGTAGGAGGTTATTTGAAGCCGTTTTAGAAGTTCGGGGGGTTAAGTACAGAAACTGAAAGTTTTGATGGGAAACTGCAGGAGAGGGTATAGTTAAGGGGGCTAAGTGTAACTAACCCTATTTGAAAATAGCCAAAAAAAAAAACAATATTAGAATTAAAAAATGTATAAAAGAACTGAATCTAAAAATATCGAAAACAAACCAAACCAACGGAAAGCAAAAGTTACCAAAACTATATTCCAATATTCTCAACATCAGATGTTTTTATAGAAGAAGAGTCTCTTAATTGAAGACAACCTAAGGGTATGAAACTGTCAAGGCATGCAAATGCCCCAAGCCCCTAGGAGGTGCTTCACTTTCATCCCCTCAGTATTAACCATGGCATCTCTCTACCACCAACTCCAACTGTTTCCAACTCGTCAAGGTGATGCTTGTTCCCAAAAACCATCATTAGAAGATTCATCATCTGCATGCGTGATTAACAAACATAATTACTATTAGAGTGATATGTGAAGAATAATGCTTCGATGTAGTAAATACCCCGACAGTTATAAGCCTTAATGTAGGTGGTGGTGGTGGTGTGGGGGGGAGGAAACAGCATTTTTTTACCATAGTCATTAATTACTTGCAGGAAAGGGGTGGGTAGCGCAATGCTTACCAGTTTGTATCGACATATTGCATATAGGCAATTTACACGCATATCGATCTATATCCGAATCCGAAGAATAATTTCTGGACAGCTTCTCAGGCTCCGGCGGAGGGTCGCGCCACCAATACTGTTCAGCAAAATCAGAATGATAAAATATAAATAATGCACTGATCAAACCAGGATGAGATGGTATACTAATCAGTCTGAGACTCTCCAACACTCAAAAGAACAAAGTTTTATTACAGTTTGCAAACAGAATCTAAAACGAGCTTTCTATTCATTTTTATTGTAATGAAAATCTAGCTGTATTGGAAATATATCATAAAGTTCTATTACAGTTTGCCAACAGAATCTAAAACTAAAGAGTTGCTGGCAAATTGGAACACTTTAATATGGGCCCACCAATCCAAAATGATTTCAATATAGAAGTGGATACTGATTTGATATGTACATCTCAATTACTACTTAAATCATGCAGCGTTGAGAGAGAGAGAGAGAGAGAGAGAGAGAGAGACAATTTGCACTATTTTAAAAAAAAAAAGCAATTAACAAAACCGGGGTATTTTATCTTTGGCGATACCAGCTTTTCGTCACTAGGTACTGATACTTCTGAAAAATCATCAGAATCTGCCTCGTCCTCCTGTTCATCACAACAAGAATAATGAAAGATACATATTACACTAATTAAACAAATTACTGTACCTATTCTTCGTAAAAAAAAGAAATGGAATATCTGACTCAAAAAAGAAAAGAAAATAAAACAAATCACTGGACTGTGGTTTAATAGGGGTCCACCAACCCATTATGGGTCTATGTCCACGACGAATTAAAGCAGGAAGAATTAGTACCATTTTAAGAAACAAAGTATAAATACTACAGCATTACAGAATTCTACCCCAACTTGCGCTGTAACATCGGTTGCCATCTTCTCTTCACTTTCCAAGCTCTTGTTTGATTGTTCCATCTTTTTGTCATCAGACATCCCGCATCCTGCACAATTACAATGATATTAGAGAGTGATGCGGGATTACAAGCACATGCCTTCATGTAAAGAAAGGTGGGATCACAGTATTCTATGCGATAATAATGAAAAGCTTTCAAATCCAAATGAGTGTTACCATAATCATTGGCTTCAACTGGTTTGTCAACTGCAAAATGGCTACAATCTGACCTTACATCCTGTTCATAACATTTGAAGAGTGAGAAAATATATCTTCTGTAACAAATACAAAAATCAGGAGAGGTAAGGGAAGGCATGAAAAGTTGAGAACAATTAACATGGACTGTCAAAAATAAGTACAAAAACCTGAAACCGCACCCTTTTATAATTAATTCAAATCCAAAACAAGAAAACTATGAAGAAAAATCATCCTCTCAAAACCAGGATAAGTAGAAAATTCAACATATCATCAATCCTACAAAATAGAGCAGGGTAATCTTAAAGATGATCCTTGTACAGATGATGTGAAATCCGACACTGAAGTTTATTAAATGGTAGTTCCCCTCGCCTCAACAGAATCTTTGAGCTTTTCCACTTTTTGGAATAAACTTTTCAATCCCAAAACAATCGCGTAAATAAAATAAGTATTTCCATTTTTTGAGGCTCTTGCATTTCATCCCAAACAAACGGCAACTTATGCACAAATTGAAAATTCGGAATTGACCCAAAATCCGATAATGTACCCTGATCACGCTTTTATCGTTTGAGACACTGGGGGTATTTTGGGTACTGTACGCATCATAATGATGCGTACAGTAACAATACACCCTTGCATGCCGCAGCTGATGGCATACATCAACAGCCTTCCAACCTGTGATCCCTTTCTCGCAAGCCTTTGCATCATCAGCTTGGAGACGATCAAAGCTATGTGTTTTTCTAAATTTGTTTTTCTCTTAAAACGTGGAAAACTCGCAGGGAAGGAAAATATTTACCATCCTCCTTCACAGTAAAATCCTGCAACGGGTTGGCATTCAGCCTGGATAGGATGATCAGTTGTCCAGCTTGATTTAAAATTTGTCACGGCCTCCACCAAGTTGTTTGATCACATGCTTAATTCCCCCCCCCCCCCACCCCCCCCCACCCCCACCCCCAAGCCACACACACAGAGCAACTCAGCTCTTGGTACCAATTTGAGAGGACATACCGAAAAAACTGACAAATCACAAATTCACAACAAAACTTGAATGTCAATACTATTAGTCAATTGAGCATTTCAAGAGCCCCTAACCCGCATACATCGAACCAGTGAATTCTTATGTCACCCACAAATGGAAAAACTCACATCCTCTCAATCATCAAGCCCATATGACTTGCAACGGATGCGGATATATACAACACGTGTTCCAATAAAGTATCGTTATGTGCATCAGATTTGACTCCGTAATGCTCTGTAACGTTCCATACACGATATACGATATGTATCCTGATACATTTTATCATGTTCAAAGTATTTTCTGAGGTGCAGTTGAAGGGCATAAGCATAACTTACTAACTATGCAACAGCGAAAACAACAACATAATGTTTAGAGGTAAGCCAAGAAGTATCTCTAATTTCATTTCTCAAAATGAAAATGTAAAAGGGAGTACAATGGTTGGCCAACGACCTTACTTATAGGAAAGCTTAGCTTGACTGAGGTCTCAAGCTAAGCTTGAAAAGGTAAAAAGACTAAAAAGGGCACTTTCAAAGGCATTAAAAGATAATGTCACCCCGTAACCTAAAATAACAACCAAAAGAGTAAAAAGGGTACTTGTAAAGACATTGAAGACAATGTCACCTTTTATCCTAAAATAACAATTAAAATAGGAAAATAGGCTAATAAAACATGAGAAATACAAATAAATCTGGGATCACGTATGCATCTCTCCCCCACTTGAAAAAGCTCGTCCCGAGCGTCGGAGATAGGCGGCAAAGGAGCAAAGGACCCATCAATGGACTCCCCCACTTGGAAGGTAAGTCATCCTCGGAAACACCCCGCATATCGGCTAGCAAAAAGTCAAAGGAGAACAGTCATTAAACACAACCACGACCGACGAACAAGAACTCAACCTCAGAGCTTGTCACAAAAATAATCCTCACGTCACCTCCTCGAGGAGGGGGCCAATGATGCCAAATGCCATCTGAGTCCCCTATGATGAGTCTCCTCAACGCCAAACCATGTAAAAAAAAAACTTTGGAATGCTCTTCATACACATCCTAAATGGGGTACGCATACCCCCGATCATCAACCCAAAGCAATGAATCGATCACAAAACAACCACCCGGAGAAACCACGTCAAGCGCATAATCGCAATTCCAAACGAGTAGGAAGAAATCGTCCATATAGTACGACTCCACCTCCCTGAAGTGAGTGCGAGTCACCCAACTATTCCCAACAAAGATATCGAAGAAATCTCTAATGTACAGCTCAACTTCTTTTTCCCATAAGATGGGAAAGAAGTCCCCAAGCTCGAAAACCTCCAAATCACCAAGGAAGAACTCGGAGTCCATACCATCCGATGGTGGGTCCTCGACACCCTTGAAGAAGCCATCACCATGTGTTATTGGGTAGTTGGCATCATCGTCGACATTGGTCGTATGACGTGTCGCACCGACAAACAAATAGTCGAGATACCGGGCCAAACGTCTTGCCCTCTCGCGTACTCAATAATCATGGGTCACTTTTACCTCAAGGTACTCCGAGGAGCATTAACTTAGGTGGTAGTGGCACTCTTCATACTCCCCGATGGAGATGGCACTGAATTGAAAGCTCCGAAGCTCTCTGTGTAACGCATCACCGATTCGGTCCAAGTTGTCGAAGCTGCTTGGAGTTCCACGAGGGCGGGTAGGCTCAAACACACAACTTTAAAACAAACCTCCATATCATCATCGTCATGATCATCATCATAATCATAATCAACATCACCGCCTCCGTTCCACAATATATTGAAACGGGAACATATCGTGTAATGAAGTAGGGCTTGAATGGGGGGGTAAGCAAAACATTGGGGGGGGGGGGGGATCATGATTTTTAGAAAAGTGAGGGGTTGAAATACAATTTCCAAAAGTTTTCAGGGCAGATTGAACTTCAGGTATCACATAGTTATCGACAAGACCCCAATCAAGCTGCCATAAGTTTCGTTGGATGTTCAATTTTTTGCAACAGTGCCTATTGACCCATCGAATATGATTAGAGACTACAAACAAAAGGTTCACGAATGGCTCAATCAACCACTTGATCGAGGTTAGACTCAATTCCCCGTTGGCTGATTAGATACCCGAACGTACCCCGAAGGAGCATTTGGAATAATTTAGCTCCATATTGCAGTGGCGTAAAATTTCAAATGTCTTCTGTAGGTCTCCCACATGATTGTCTTTCCCCTTGCTCTTTACCAGCATATCGTTTATATAACCTTCCCCAGTTCTGGCTAGTTGTCCCTGAACATCTTTGTCACTTGTCTTTGTAGTCTTCCCTATTCGGAGAGAACAAAAAGATTTAATGATACTCGAATAAGCATCGAGAGAACTCATTCATCGCAAATTGATGTGGAGTTCACTAATTGGCCGATCCGTAGGAGCGCAAGTGTCGTTTGGGCAGGTCTTGTTCAAGTCGGTAAAATCGACACACTTCCCTTCCATTGATTTTTACAATTACCGAGCTTAATAAGCACTTTGAGAATTGAACTTACTATATTAACTTTGCCTTCAAAAGTTTCTAAACTTCCTCTCCCATTGCTCTAGCTATTCCGGGAGTTGTTCGACGAACCTTTAGAGAGACTAGGGGTAGGTTGGAATCCAGGTAAAACTTGTGGCGCATGACCACCGTATATATCCCTGACATGACTTAAGGCTGCAAGCAAATACGACTTAATTGCTCCTTAGAAACTTAACTAGCTCCTGTTTCTCTTCGAACGACAAACAACTTATAATGGGGAACTTCCATTCACCTTGTGTTTCTTTTTCCCGTTCTTTCGTAGGATAGCTTCAATAAAGCAATGTCGAGGAGAGGTTTGGTTTCCCCTAATATCCATTACATCCAATTCGGAAATGCATTTAAACATTTGATGGTAAGCGTAAAAAAAAGAAATGGAATATTTGACTCAAAAAAGAAAAGAAAATAAAACAAATCACTGGACTGTGGTTTACTAGGGGTCCAACAACCCATTATGGGTCTATGTCCACGACGAATTAAAGCAGGAAGAATTAGTACCATTCTAAGAAACAAAGTATAAATACTACAGCATTACAGAATTCTACCCCAACTTGCGCTGTAACATCGGTTGCCATCTTCTCTTCACTTTCCAAGCTCTTGTTTGATTGTTCCATCTTTTTGTCATCAGACATCCCGCATCCTGCACAATTACAATGATATTAGAGAGTGATGCGGGATTACAAGCACATGCCTTCATGTAAAGAAAGGTGGGATCACAGTATTCTATGCGATAATAATGAAAAGCTTTCAAATCCAAATGAGTGTTACCATAATCATTGGCTTCAACTGGTTTGTCAACTGCAAAATGGCTACAATCTGACCTTACATCCTGTTCATCACATTCGAAGAGTGAGAAAATATATCTTCTGTAACAAATACAAAAATCAGCAGAGGTAAGGGGAGGCATGAAAAGTTGAGAACAATTAACATGGACTGTCAAAAATATGTACAAAAACCTGAAACCGCACCCTTTTATAATTAATTCAAATCCAAAACAAGAAAACTATGAAGAAAAATCATCCTCTCAAAACCAGGATAAGTAGAAAATTCAACATATCATCAATCCTACAAAATAGAGCAGGGTAATCTTAAAGATGATCCTTGTATAGATGATGTGAAATCCGACACTGAAGTTTATTAAATCGTAGTTCCCCTCGCCTCAACAGAATCTTTGAGCTTTTCCACTTCTTGGAATAAACTTTTCAATCCCAAAACACTCGCGTAAATAAAATAAGTATTTCCATTTTTTGAGTCTCTTGCATTTCATCCCAAACAAGCGGCAACTTATGCACAAATTGAAAATTCGGAATTGACCCAAAATCCGATAATGCACCCTGATCACGCTTTTATCGTTTGAGACACTGGGGGTATTTTGGGTACTGTACGCATCATAATGATGCGTACAGTAACAATACACTCTTGCATGCCGCAGCTGATGGCATACATCAACAGCCTTCCAACCTGTGATCCCTTTCTCGCAAGCCTTTGCATCATCAGCTTGGAGACGATCAATGCTATGTATTTTTGTAAATTTGTTTTTCTCTTAAAACGTGGCAAACTCACAGGGAAGGAAAATATTTACCATCCTCCTTCACAGTAAAATCCTGCAACGGGTTGGCATTCAGCCTGGATAGGATGATCAGTTGTCCAGCTTGATTTAGAATTTGTCACGGCCTCCACCAAGTTGTTTGATCACATGCTTAATTCCCCCCCCCACCCCCCACCCCCCCAAGCCACACACACAGAGCAACTCAGCTATTGGTACCAATTTGAGAGGACATACCGAAAAAACTGACAAATCACAAATTCACAACAAAACTTGAATAAACGAGTCAATACTATTAGTCAATTGAGTATTTCAAGAGCCCCTAACCAGTGAATTCTTTTATCACCCACAAATGGAAAAACTCACATCCTCTCAATCATCAAGCCCATATGACTTGCAACGGATGCGGATATATACAACACGTGTTCCAATAAAGTATCGTTATGTGCATCAGATTTGACTCCGTAATGCTCTGTAACGTTCCATACACGATATACGATATGTATCCTGATACATTTTATCATGTTCAAAGTATTTTCTGAGGTGCAGTTGAAGGGCATAAGCATAAATTACTAACTATGCAACAACAAAAACAACAACATAATGTTTAGAGGTAAGCCAAGAAGTATCTCTAATTTCATTTCTCAAAATGAAAATGTAAAAGGGAGTACAATGGTTGGCCAACGTTAGCTTTACTAAGGTCTCAAGCTAAGCTTGAAAAGGTAAAAAGACTAAAAAGGGTACTTTCAAAGACATTAAAAGATAATGTCACCCCCTAACCTAAAATAACAACCAAAAGAGTAAAAAGGGCACTTTTAAAGACATTAAAGACAATGTCACCTTTTATCCTAAAATAACAATTAAAATAGGAAAATAGGCTAATAAAACATGAGAAATACAAATAAATCTGGGATCACGTATGCATCTCTCCCCCACTTGAAAAAGCTCGTTCCGAGCGTTGGAGATAGGCGGCAAAGGAGCAAAGGACCCATCAATGGACTCCCCCACTTGGAAGGTAAGTCATCCTCGGAAACACCCCGCATATCGGCTAGCAAAAAGTCAAAGGAGAACAGTCATTAAACACAACCACGACCGACGAACAAGAACTCAACCTCAGAGCTTGTCACAAAAATAATCCTCACGTCACCGCCTCGAGGAGGGGGCCAATGATGCCAAATGCCATCTGAGTCACCTATGATGAGTCTCCTCAACGCCAAACCATGTAAAAAAAACTTTGGAACGCTCCTCATACACATCCTAAATGGGGTCCGCATACCCCCGATCATCAACCCAAAGCAATGAATCGATCACAAAACAACCACCCGGAGAAACCACGTCAAGCGCATAATCGCAATTCCAAACGAGTAGGAAGAAATCGTTGATATAGTACGACTCTACCTCCCTGAAGTGAGTGCGAGTCACCCAACTATTCCCAACAAAGATATCGAAGAAATCTCTGATGCACAGCTCAACTTCTTCTTCCCAAAAGATGGGAAAGAAGTCCCCAAGCTCGAAAACCTCCAAATCGCCAAGGAAGAACTCGGAGCCCATACCATCCGATGGTGGGTCCTCGACACCCTTGAAGAAGCCATCACCATGTGTTATTGGGTAGTTGGCATCATCGTCGACATTGGTCGTATGGCGTGTCGCCTAACAAAAAATAGTCGAGATACCGGGCCAAACGTCTTGCCCTCTCGCGTACTCAATAATCATGGTTCACTTTTACCTCAAGGTACTCCGAGGAGCATTAATTTAGGTAGTAGTGGCACTCTTCATACTCCCCGATGGAGCATCACCGATTCGGTCCAAGTTGTCGAAGCTGCTTGGAGTTCCACGAGGGCGGGTAGGCTCAAACACACAACTTAAACACAAACCTCCACATCATCATCATCATCATCATCATCATCATCATCATCATAATAAACATCACCGCCTCCGTTCCACAATATATTGAAACGGGAACATATCGTGTAATGAAGTAGGGCTTGAATGGGGGGGGTAAGCAAAACATCGGGGGGGGGGGGGGGGGGGGGGTATCATGAATTTTAGAAAAGTGAGGGGTTGAAATACAATTTCCAAAAGTTTTTAGGGCAGATTGAGCTTCAGGTATCACATAATTATCGACGAGACCCCAATCAAGTTGCCATAAGTTTCGTTGGATGTTCAATTTGTTGCAAGAGTGCCTATTGACCCATCGAATATGATTAGAGACTACAAATAAAAGGTTCACGAATGGCTCAATCAACCACTTGATCGAGGTTGGACTCAATTCCCCGTTGGCTGATTAGATACCCGAACGTATCCCAAAGGAGCATTTGGAATAATTTAGCTCCATATTGCAGTGGCGTAAAATTTCAAATGTCTTCTGTAGGTCTCCCACATGATTGTCTTTCCCCTTGCTATTTACCAGCATATCGTTTATATAACCTTCCCTAGTTCTGGCTAGTTGTCCCTGAACATCTTTGTCAATAGTCTTTGTAGTCTTCCCTATTCGGAGAGAACAAAAAGATTTAATGATACTCGAATAAGCATCGAGAGAACTCATTCATCGCAAATTGATGTGGAGTTCACTAATTGGCCGATCCGTAGGAGCGCAAGTGTCGTTTGGGTAGGTCTTGTTCAAGTCGGTAAAATCGACACACTTCCCCTCCATTGATTTTTACAATTACCGAGCTTAATAAGCACTTTGAGAATTGAACTTACTATATTAACTTTGCCTTCAAAAGTTTCTAAACTTCCTCTCCCATTGCTCTAGCTATTCCGGGAGTTGTTCGCCGAGCCTTTAGAGAGACCAGGGGTAGGTTGGAATCCAGGTACAACTTGTGGCGCATAACCACCGTATATATCCCTGACATAACTTAAGGCTGCATGCAAATACGACTTAATTGCTCCTTAGAAACTTAACTAGCTTATGTTTCTCTTCGAACGACAAACAACTTATAATGGGGAACTTCTATTCACCTTGTGTTTCTTTTTCCCGTTCTTTGGTAGGATAGCTTCAATAAAGCAATGTCGAGGAGAGGTTTGGTTTCCCCTAATATCCATTACATCCAATTCGGAAATGCATTTAAACATTTGATGGTAAGTGGATGATACTGCCACCACCATGTGGAGCCATCCCCTCCCAGGATGGCGTTGTTTGGCGAATTGATGCCCACCACCTAGAATTCAATGAAAATGGAGATTACCCTAGCCTAACCACCTTCCCTAAGGCATCGTCGTCTTTTTTTGCAAATCTAACCGGCAAAACGGTAGCTTCTTTAAGGTCGCTCGTGCACAAGTTAAGTTTGTTAAATAATTTGAGATAACTTCGAAAGAACTCCATTGTTCAACGAGGAGTTTATCAATGTACCAATTTGAAATGCATATTGTAATGAGCAAAGCATCCTGACAGGGAGTCTTTATCCCCCACCAAATCTTCCTCAATGAATAGGATGTCCTCTGTGTGACCCACTTCATCTGGTCGACAACGTTTCCCTATGGTTAGCTTACAGGCTCATTCAAACTTGGGACTGCTTTTTCACACACTTTCCTGTTCTAAGCTCTTTCCCCTTGTTTCCATTAGCCTTTGCTCGGCTCCTACTCAAATCACTTCCAATCACAACATCTTTCACTTTCTCATTCTTCTCAATCATAGACACAAGATCATCAATCATGGTGACCTCTTTTATTATTCGCGATTGATACGAGTCGTTTGAAAAGTTAATATTAAAAGAGGCCACGACCATATGAGTGTCTAATGGACTTCTCGAGCATAAGAAGTGCATTCATCTTCTTAGGGTGAGAACTATTGGTGATGAACCTTGCCATGAAGATTTCATGGCCAGTTGTTCGAAGCCTTTCATCGACGGGAAGCTTTTCAAATCACTTAGGAACAACATCCCCTAGGCTAAAAGGAAAAATGGGGCAAATAAGCCTTGAAATGTCGTTCTATAAAGCAATAGCTCGATGCTCAAACAAGATCGAGGGGTATGTTTTCCCTTCAAAAATCTTGAATTCCCATCAAATATCTTGAATCGTGGTGTCAGTAAACTTATTAGGTGGGTTTACTTCCTCCATAGCACGAGCATAGGGAGATTTCATCTGATTCACAAAAGCCCTTCCCCAAACTCCCTCATGGTGTGTACCCCAACTTAGGTCGTACTCCCGTGCAACTCTTTACAAGTAAAGTTTTGTATCTCCTCCGTTTCTCAAACAAGATACAAAAGTATAACGAATGTAGACTAATAGAAGCAACATTATAGATACGTGATAAGACAAATTGTCTTAATCCACACGAAAAAGAGTTATAATATTACAAGAGAGGACAGGAATACAATGACATATATTCCACCCACTCATTCCCACATGCCCGACCTTAGGGGGTGCTTTCTAGTTATGCTATCACATGTGGAATCCTCCAACAATTGGACTTTCTCCTAGGGCTTATCACGTCTGATGAGATATCCTCGTGTGCTTATGCATCCACTGCGTGCTTATCAATAAGGCGATGTGGATGACACATTCAAGTCGGGGGTTAGGGGGGAGGGTTGATGATTAAGAAAATGTATCCACCACTATCTATAATATTATGTTTTTAATACATCTATTTAGTATTCAATTTACATATTTTATATTGCCCGATACAATATGTGATAGTATATAAACAATACGCAATACGTATCACAATAAGTAGATAACTATTAACAAGGAAAAGGCCTATTCTATACAATAAGTTCTTGAAATCATTTATCATTAAGTAATCCTAATATCACGACAAAAAAGGGACTGCGTGCAAATACTTATTCAATCATAGTCGCTGGCATTTACGTTATGCAGGATATAAATTTGGCATCTTTGGCAATAAGATCCAATTCAAATCCGTTTTTAACCTATAAACATAAACTGTGTTTTCGTAACAACTGTATCTAAAAGAATATATCATCAATGCAATAGTTTTAGCATAATATTTTTACTTTAATAATCAAAATGTAATATGTATTCCAAACATCAGTCTTTGTATGCACGATTTGATTTCAACAATAATATGATTGTAGAAAATACTTGCTCAACATGTAACATATGCATTAATTCTATGCAGGATATGGATCAAGCATCTTGACTATAAGATCCAATTTACATCATGATCGCCCTTAACGTATACACATATATGTGTTTTATACACAACTATTTCCAAAAGAAATAATCAACTATGCACTAGTTAATAATTAGTTTTTATGTTTACTTTAATAACCAGACAATAAGAGAGCGCCTAATTCACTTTCAAAAAATTGAACATAAAGGTGCAATGTGCAATTTTCCTATAGTCTAAGAAAAAACAAAGAGACGAAGATAAAAACTAATTAATCATATTATATATATTACGATAAATTTAAAATAAATCAAAGACATAAATGAATAAGATGGCATCTGATTCACATTCAACAAATGAACATAAAGGTGCAATGTGCATTTTTCTTTATATTTGTTAAAAAAACAAAGAGATGAAGAGAAAAAATAATTAATCATACTATATTACGATAAATTTTAAATAAATCAAAGACATATTCATTAAAATTTACATCGACATAATTTAGTTTTTTCCTTGCTCTCGTTTCCAAAATAAATTAACAAAATGTTGCATTGGGATCAACCTCTTTTGTTTTTATTAACTTTAGTATATCAAGAAGAAATTAATAAACATACTCCAACATCCTTCTTTGTATGCATGATTAGGAATTCCAATTCAATTGTAAGCATAAACATAAAACAACTCAAAGTCGTAAACAAGATTGAGAAACTGCGGTGAAAATCATGATTCAAATTTTTTAGCCGAAGTTCCAACTACAAACCTTAAAAAAGTGGAACGTGATTTTTTTTTAACAAAGCCCTCTACATAGTTGTGTAACTGTATGATGTATGATATGATTTTCAGATGTATATATGGCCTAAAAACGATCAAACTTGAACCCATTTCTAAATTTCAAAAAGAAAACGAATTAAATGTAACATAGGGAATGTTATATTAGATTCGACCTCATTTAGAGATCTGGCCCTCTTCAACTCTTTGTTCTCTTCGGCTGCAGAAGATCTTTCCAATCTTTTGACATTTTCACCCATCTCCTTGTCATTAGATACCACGTCTCCTGCATAATTACAATAATATTAGCCTAATTTTTGTACACAGCTATATGCCTTCATGTTAAGGAATATGGGATAATAGTGCTATAAAAGACGATAGTGAATCTCCACATGCACAAGTGTTACCATAATCATCAGCCCTTGGTATCTTGGCAACTGCACAACCATGACAAAAATCTTGGATGTCTTCCTGCTCATCACATTCAAAGATTAACAGGGAGTGTCACAATTAAAAATGTAAGGACACAAATTTCCAATTGAGTCCTTTGTAGTTTTTGGCTCAATTCCGGACAAAAACATTTGAGTCATAGGATAGAGTTCAAGTTTATCCATTCAAGCCTATGACGTGTTTGTTGAAGACGTAGCGGCCAAGATATTAAAGCTTCATCTAATGCCGTGTGTGTTGTGCCTCGTTTCTACGTCATCAACATGGTTCCATTGCTCCTAAGGTATGAATGCATTTTTAATATATATATATATATATGAGCTTGGAACAATATTTATTGGGTGTATGTTAGAAATTTATTTTGGGGTTAGAATTTTTTTGTAAACTTTTTTGACTTCATAATTCTAAATATTTTGTTCTCGGACACCTTTCAGTAAAAAAATCATATCAAATCCAAAAAAAATCAGAATGACACGAAACTGGCGGCCACGCGTTCGTATCGAAATTATCTAGAACCATGGCCTGAGATCTCGTTAGATAGGTCGTTCGAACGACCTCGTTCGAACGACTTCTCGTTCGAACGAGTTTTCAAACGAGAATTTTTTTTTTCTTTCTGTCTCTTCATTAGAAGTCTCGTTCGAACGAGATTTCTAACGAAAAAAACAGCGGGAACAGTTTTAAGCCAGTTTTTTCCACTTTTCCACTACTTTGCCCCACTTCCTTTTTGACATACTTCTTAAGTGCGGGAACTAACTTTTTGAAGACAACTTTTTCACATTCTAAGAGTCTTTTGAGAGCAAAACTTTTAAGAAAAAGTTCCATGTTTTGTGTTTGATTTTTATGGATTAAACTCATCAAAAATTACATACACACCCATTTATTTAGTTTATTCCAAGTACCTATTGATATATCATTGCTTGGAGACTTTTGGCACCTGGTTTTCTCTACACCAACAAAAAGAGAGTTTGGGTTCTTCTCTACACCAAAAAAGGAGAAAAGTTTATTGCGGTGTTCTCACTCGAAGAAAGGCTTCGCGTGTGGGTTGACGGTGACCATAGCCCCATCGATGGAGTTCGAGACTGTGGAGGAGTCCACGGTTATACACTAGGCGGAGGTTGAAGACCGAAGGAGCGCGTCAAGGCTTGGACGGACTCAAGTCAGTTTGTGTAAGTCCTCTTGTGTCGAGTCTTTGTAAAAACTACCATACTTAGTGAATTCGTGGCTAGGGCCGTCCCAGGTTTTTCCCATTTGGGTTTTCCTCGTACATCCGGCGTAGTGCGATTGATATTTATTTTATCTTGCTATATCACCTAGATGCATGCTTAGGACTAAAAGATAAAATTAGTTCAAAATCAAAATCTATTTAATTTGGTGCAAATTTAATGTTTGGGTATGTTCAATTTAATTCAAGTGTAAAATTACTTTATCTTGATAGCATGCAAGTTCAACTTGAATTGGATTAATGTGTGTTTAAGTCGAAATGAAAATTGTGTGTGTAGTTTAATTTCACTTTTCGTTTAGTTTTAATTTTTTCATAAGTTGGTTTGTTCTCTTTAAGAAAAGAAAATTATAAATAACTTTTGAAAAATTAAAATTTGAACTATTTCATTATATTTGAATTTAAAAATTGGGGGCTTCCGCACTTTCAAATTGGTATCAGAGCCAAAGCGATAAATTATTTCGTTAAAGATTTTTTAAATAATTTTTGGCTAAAATGGAATTTTTCCCATTTTCAAAATTTCCTATTTTCGATGGTTCAAACTACGCGTATTGGAATGCGCGAATGAAATCGGCACTAAAATCTATCGATCAGAGAGTTTGGATGTCTGTTGTTAACGGGTGGTCCCCACCTACTCATTTAGTAGATAATGAGCATGTTCCCAAACCCACCGATAGATGGAGTGAGGGTGAATTTAAACTTTCTAACTTTAATTCCCGAGGTTTAAATGCCTTATTTAGCGCTGTCACACCAGATGAATTCCGACGCATTATGACGTGTGAGACCGCTAACGAAGCGTGGGATATTTTGCAACTCACTCATGAAGGTACTAGTGTCGTTAAAGCTTCGAAACTTCAAAACCTCACCACTCAATTTGAAACTATCAAAATGAATGAAAAAGAAACTTTTGATGAATTTTATGCTAGACTTTCTGATATTGTTAATTCATCTTTTAACTTGGGAGAGAAAATACCCGACAACCGAGTTGTAAAGAAAATTTTAAGGTCCCTTCCCGATAGATTTATTCCAAAAGTGACCGTTTTAAATTCTTTACCAACTTTAGCCTCTACGAAATTAGAAGAGCTTGTAGGTGATTTACAAACCTATGAACTAGACATGTTCCCCTCTAAAACTGAAAAGAAAATTGAAAAGGGCGTTGCTTTAAAAGCCCGAAAAGAGGTCAAACAAGTAGTAGAGAGCGAGAGTGATAGTGATTCGGAAGACATGGCTTTGTTTGCTCGTAAATTTAGAAAATTTCTTAAATTTAACAAAGATAAATTTAAAAATGATTTTAAGAAATTTGAAACTTCTAAGTATGACAAAGTCGAGAAGATCCCTAAACCCATTAATGAAAATTTAAATAGGGACGAGTCAAATAGGTGTTTTGGTTGTGAGGGTTATGGCCATAGGGCTTTTGAGTGCCCCACTAAACTAAGGAAAGAGGGTAAGAGACCCATTTCATATAATGCGACCCTTAGTGATAGTGATAAGGAAGAGGAACCCGATTCCCCCACTAAGCCCAACTTTGTGGCTTTTATGGCTAGTCATGTGAGTGATAGTGAGAACTCGTCGATTGATGAAACTTTAACACATGACACTTCCGAGGTCAAAGTTTTTGATTCCCTTGTTTTTTATGATAGTGAGAGTGGAGAAGAAAGAGAGAGTGAAAATGAAGAAGAGGTTAATGTGAGTGAACTTCAAAATGCTTTTCAAGAACTTTATAAAGAATCTATTAAATTGAAAAGAGCTAATTTGAAGTTAGAAGCTAGTTTAAAAGAACGTGTCAAGGTCGTTGATAATAGCATGTTGGTTGAAGACCTTAGGAGACGAGAGAAAGCTCTTCTAGAGAAGCTTGAACATATAGAAGGCGAGAGAGATAGCCTTAGGGGTTTAATGAAATCCTTGAAAAAGGAGCTTCTTGCTTTTGAAGAGCGAAATGTTTTATTAGAGTCTAACATTTTAGAATTGCAAAATAAATTAAAAGACTCTAGTAATGTCAAATTTGATTTGGAGTGTCGTTCGGAAAAATTAGATAAAATATTAGGAACGGTCCAAATTAAAAATGACACTTGTGGTTTAGGCTTCATTACTTGTAATGAATTTACTCATAACGCCAAAACCAATGTTTTAGGAGAATCTACTAGGAAAGTCTTTAGAGATCACTCCTTAGGTAAATCTTTTCGACATGTTTTTACTTGTACACATTGTGGTCGAAAAGGTCATCTTAGAAAATTTTGTTTTGATCTTAAACGTATTCCTAGAAAATCCCAACTAAAGCAACCAAGCTAGTTAAAATTCCTACACCCCAAGATAGTCATTCTTCATTAATTTGGGTTAGGAAATCCGACTTGGTTGCCTTGCAAAATGGGGTTTTTGATTCTCATTTACTTTCACATGCTTCCTCCCTTGCTAAATCTAAAATATGAATGTGTTAGTGTTTGCACACTTTAGCTTTTGTACTTCATGCTATATTCACATGCTAAATGTATGCTTGTTAAATCATTTTCTAGTCTATGATCCATGCTTATCACATGCTAGAATTATGATTTTTGTTTATCTTTTGTATTATATTTCCTTCATTTTGTTTGCATTAATTGAAAAATACAAAAAGATTTGTGTTTATCATTTGGATTTTATCTCTTGGCAATTTAAGCTTAATAAAAAAATTCAAATGATTTTTCTTTGACTTTTGAGTATATATTATTTATTTTGGTTAAAAATTTCAAAAACTCGAAAAGATTTTATTTTGTGTGTAGTTTAGTTTGACACACTTTATGTGGCATACACTTGTGTTTGAATCCCTCCTTTAACGCTCCCACGTGGCTAGAACTTTTGGTTTAGATTGTCAATCCTTACAATGTTCTTTACCATATTTGTTATGGAGAAGTTGAATTTTGTGTTGGTCAAATGGATTCTATTTTTATATGCCTCTATTCACACATGCACGAGCTCTTTTGAAATTTTAACTTCATATGTATATTTGAGCTATGTGAGGTGTTCTCCTACCAATCTTGTCATCTACATATTTGTGACTTAGGAGGACTAGTGCATGTCAAAATCCATTGCATGTGAGATTTGTGTGAAAAATTAAAACATGATAAATAAAAATGTGCACGGGGAAGGGCTCCGAAAGGACTAAGTGATCCTTTGCGATTGTAAGCCACCGTTTGGAATGGACCTAAAAGAAATACGTGGTCCAAAGGCCTAAAAACAGAAAATATGGCATTAAAAAGAAAATCAAATTGCCAAGGCCTATATTTGAATATTCATTCAAAATTAACATACATGCTTATTGAGGGAGATTGGATGGTATATCAACGGTTTGCACAATGTCCATTTATCCTAGTTGCGTATTTCTTTCATGTCATGACTCTATTGGTTTGTAGAATCATCAATATGCTAGGCTTGTATGCATTGTGTATGTTTGTTCATTGAGTTCAATTTATATAGTCACATGAGATTATATTCAAATGTGATGAAGTTTGCAATCAATTAAGAACTCCGTGAACATGTTTTAAGTGATTGGGTATAAATTTAATTGTTACTAGTTCACACCCCAACACTTCCGTTTCCATATGACACATTTTTGCCATACGAGTGTGAAAGACTCCTATTATATTTTGTGTGTGTCATTTGTGTGTTTATATATGTGTACATGAGTCTCTTTGATATATATTATGTATACATATATTTTATATTTTTGTTTAGTCTTTGCTTTGATTTATAATCAATATATGCTTTAATTCATACTTGGTATCCATCTTATTGCATTCTTTGTTGATATCACGTGCTTAATAATTTATATATCATATTGGTATCATTTTATTGCATCCTAGTTGGTATCCGATGTTATTGTTTGGATTAGTTGAACTTTTGTTGCCCATATGCTTTAACGTTCTCATCACTATATGCACAATTACATGTTTTAGTTTGTTATCCCATTCTTTTATCCCTTGCTTAGTTTAAAGGGTTTATATGCTTTATTTGGGGAAGATAAGTTACTGTTTTGATTCTTTAGCCTTTGTCTATTCCTGAACAAAAAGGGGGAGAATGATAGGGGGAGAAATGGTATCTAATCCTATTATTATCGTATCTTAGTTTGGGGGAGATTTATCTTAGGGGGAGACGTCTTTCTAAGTAGGTCATTTGTTTGATAAAGGGGAGAATTAATTTTGGGGGAGTAATTATTTAATTGCATTTAATATTTTTGATATTACCTATGCGTTTGATAGTTTGCTTAAGTGTGCAGGAATACTTCAAAATGGCAACATTCAACATCGGCAAAGATATTGATCCTTGGGTTGTTTGAGTCGAGCATTGTATTTTTATTTTGGGTGGGACATTGTTTTTTAGTCTAGTGAGCTTGACGGCCCTTTAGGATTTTTATTTAGTTTTTGTCCCGGAATAGCCAAAGGGGGAGATTTGTAAGGACACAAATTTCCAATTGAGTCCTTTGTAGTTTTTGGCTCAATTCCGGACAAAAACATTTGAGTCATAGGATAGAGTTCAAGTTTATCCATTCAAGCCTATGACGTGTTTGTTGAAGACGTAGCGGCCAAGATATTAAAGCTTCATCTAATGCCGTGTGTGTTGTGCCTCGTTTCTACGTCATCAACATGGTTCCATTGCTCCTAAGGTATGAATGCATTTTTAATATATATATATATATAGGAGCTTGGAACAATATTTATTGGGTGTATGTTAGAAATTTATTTTGGGTGTTAGAATTTTTTTGTAAACTTTTTTGACTTCATAATTCTAAATATTTTGTTCTCGGACACCTTTCAGTAAAAAAATCATATCAAATCCAAAAAAAATCAGAATGACACGAAACTGGCGGCCACGTGTTCGTATCGAAATAATCTAGAACCATGGCCTGAGATCTCGTTAGATAGGTCGTTCGAACGACCTCGTTCAAACGACTTCTCGTTCGAACGAGTTTTCAAACGAGAATTTTTTTTTTCTTTCTGTCTCTTCGTTAGAAGTCTCGTTCGAACGAGATTTCTAACGAAAAAACAGCGGGAACAGTTTTAAGCCAGTTTTTTCCACTTTTCCACTACTTTGCCCCACTTCCTTTTTGACATACTTCTTAAGTGCGGGAAATAACTTTTTGAAGACAACTTTTTCACATTCTAAGAGTCTTTTGAGAGCAAAACTTTTAAGAAAAAGTTCCATGTTTTGTGTTTGATTTTTATGGATTAAACTCATCAAAAATTACATACACACCCATTTATTTAGTTTATTCCAAGTACCTATTGATATATCATTGCTTGGAGACTTTTGGCACCTGGTTTTCTCTACACCAACAAAAAGAGAGTTTGGGTTCTTCTCTACCCCAAAAAAGGAGAAAAGTTTATTGCGGTGTTCTCACTCGAAGAAAGGCTTCGCGTGTGGGTTGACGGTGACCATAGCCCCATCGATGGAGTTCGAGACTGTGGAGGAGTCCACGGTTATACACTAGGCGGAGGTTGAAGACCAAAGGAGCGCGTCAAGGCTTGGACGGACTCAGGTCAGTTTGTGTAAGTCCTCTTGTGTCGAGTCTTTGTAAAAACTACCATACTTAGTGAATTCGTGGCTAGGGCCGTCCGAGGTTTTTCCCATTTGGGTTTTCCTCGTACATCCGGCGTAGTGCGATTGATATTTATTTTATCTTGCTATATCACCTAGATGCATGCTTAGGACTAAAAGATAAAATTAGTTCAAAATCAAAATCTATTTAATTTGGTGCAAATTTAATGTTTGGGTATGTTCAATTTAATTCAAGTGTAAAATTACTTTATCTTGATAGCATGCAAGTTTAACTTGAATTGGATTAATGTGTGTTTAAGTCGAAATGAAAATTGTGTGTGTAGTTTAATTTCACTTTTCGTTTAGTTTTAATTTTTTCATAAGTTGGTTTGTTCTCTTTAAGAAAAGAAAATTATAAATAACTTTTGAAAAATTAAAATTTGCTATTTCATTATATTTGAATTTAAAAATTGGGGGCTTCCGCACTTTCAAAAAAATAACATGGAACTGCCCCATTTTGATATTAATCACAAATCCACACTTCAAAGTAACTCATAAAAACAAGCGCACACAAAATATTAGAAACAAAAATGTTACTAAGTAGTTACTATATATCCACTATAAAATCAAAATATATAAGACAAAATTCACAATCCCACATCCGAGTTTTGCATCTAAAAGAGTATACCAAAATTGATTTATAAACAAATTAAAAAAAATTGAGTGAACACTTGAGTGTTATCAAAAGATTAGATGCATCATTATAGGGGTTATTTCCAAAGTTCTTAACATATGCCGATATAAAGTTGTATTGGGTTTTAACTTCAAATTAACAAATTAGATGGAAGTTATATGTGATATAATTATACATTGTTCATAATAGACACCGTATATTTGGCAAGGGGGAAAATAATTAAAAATTCTTTTAAAATTGTAACAAGTTCTATAACCGCTCTGTAACCGTCATTCTTCCTTTTCACAGAAAATGGCACGTGTCCAACAATATTATCATTGGGACCAACAACTAACAAAAACATGGGATAATTCACTTTCAAAAAATGAACATAAAGGAATTTTCTACCATTTCTAAGAAAAAACAAAAAGATGAAGAGAAAAACTAATTAATCGTATTATATATTACGATAAATTTTAAATAAATCAAAGGCATATTCGTTACAAATTACGTCAACATAATTTGGTTTTCCTTGCACTTGTTTCCAAAATAAATAAACAAAATGTTGCACTGGGATCAACCTCTTTTGTTTTTATCAATTTCAATATATCAAGTTAATAAACATACCCCAATATCCTTCTTCGTATGCATGATTAAAAATTCCAATTCAATTGTAAGAATAAACATAAAACAACTCAAAGTCGTAAACAAAATTGAGAGACTGCGGTGAAAATCATGATTCAAATTTTTTAGCCGAAGTTCCAACTACAAACCTTAAAAAAGTGGCGCGTGATTTTTTTTAACAAAGCCCTCTACATAGTTGTGTAACTGTATGATATGATTTTCAGATGTATATATGCCCTACTAACGATCAAACTTGTACCCATTTCTAAATTTCAAAAAGAAAACGAATTAAATGTAACATAGGGAATGTTATATTAGATTCGACCTCATTTAGAGATCTGGCCCTCTTCAACTCTTTGTTCTCTTCGGCTGCAGAAGATCTTTCCAATCTTTTGACATTTTCACCCATCTCCTTGTCATTAGATACCACGTCTCCTGCATAATTACAATAATATTAGCCTAATTTTTGTACACAGCTATATGCCTTCATGTTAAGGAATATGGGATAATAGTGCTATAAAAGACGATAGTGAATCTCCACATGCACAAGTGTTACCATAATCATCAGCCCTTGGTCTCTTGGCTGCACAACCATGACAAAAATCTTGGATGTCTTCCTGCTCATCACATTCAAAGATTTACAGGGAGTGTCACAATTAAAAAATAACATGGAACTGCCCCATTTTGATATTAATCACAAATCCACACTTCAAAGTAATTCATAAAAACAAACACACACAAAATATTGGAAACAAAAATGTTACTAAGTAGTTACTATATATCCACCTTAAAATCAAAATATATAAGACAAAATTCACAATCCCACATCCGAGTTTTGTGTCTAAAAGCGTATACCAAAATTGATTTATAAACAAATTAAAAAAAATTGAGTGAACACTTGTTATCAAAAGATTAGATGCATCATTATAGGGGTTATTTCCAAAGTTCTTAACATATGCCGATATAAAGTTGTTTTGGATTTTAACTTCAAATTAACAAATTAGATGGAAGTTATACGTGATATAATTATACATTGTTCATAATAGACGTCGTATATTTAGCAAGGGGGAAAATAATTAAAAATTCTTTTAAAATTGTAACAAGTTCTATAACCGCTCTGTAACCGTCATTCTTCCTTTTCATAGAAAATGGCACGTGTCCAGCAGTATTATCATTAGGACCAACAACTAACAAAAACATGGGATAATTCACTTTCACAAAATGAACATAAAGGTATTTTCTACCATTTCTAAGAAAAAACAAAAAGATGAGAAAAACTAATTAATCGTATTATATATTACGATAAATTTTAAATAAATCAAAGGCATATTCGTTACAAATTACATCAACATAATTTGGTTTTCCTTGCACTTGTTTCCAAAATAAATAAACAAAATGTTGCATTGGGATCAACCTCTTTTGTTTTTATCACATTCAATATATCAAGTTAATAAACATACCCCAATATCCTTCTTCGTATGCATGATTAAAAATTCCAATTCAATTGTAAGAATAAACATAAAACAACTCAAAGTCGTAAACAAGATTGAAAGACTGCGGTGAAAATCATGATTCAAATTTTTTAGCCGAAGTTCCCACTACAAACCTTAAAAAAGTGGCACGTGATTTTTTTTAACAAAGCCCTCTACATAGTTGTGTAACTGTACGATATGATTTTCAGATGTATATATGCCCTAAAAACGATCAAACTTGAACCCAATTCTAAATTTCAAAAAGAAAATGAATTAAATGTAACATAGGGAATGTTATATTAGATTCGACCTCATTTAGAGATCTGGCCCTCTTCAACTCTTTGTTCTCTTCGGCTGCAGAAGATCTTTTCAATCTTTTGACATTTTCACCCATCTCCTTGTCATTAGATACCACGTCTCCTGCATAATTACAATAATATTAGACTGATTTTTGTACACAACTATATTCCTTCATGTCAAGGAATATGGGATAATAGTGCTATAAAGGACGATAGTGAATAGAGCTCCACATTCACAAGTGTTACCATAATCATCAGCCATCGGTATCTTGGCAGCTGCACGACCATGATAAAAATCTTGGATGTCTTTCTGTTCATCACATTCAAAGATTAACAGGACTGTCACGATTAAAAAAAACGTAGAACTACCCCATTTTATTATTAATCACAAATCCACACTACAAAGTAACTCAAAAAAAAAATTAAAAAATATAAGAAATAAAAATGTTACTAAGTAGTTATGATATATCCACCTTAAACTCAAAATAAATCGGATAAAATTCAAAATCTCACGCATCTAAAAGAGTGCAGCAGAATTGATTTATAAATAAAAACAAAAAAGAATTTTGAGTGAACACTTGAGTGTTGTCCCATCATTATAGGAGCTATTTCCAAAGTTCTTAACATATGCCGATATAAAGTTGTATTGGATTTTAACTTCAAATTAACAAATTAGATGGAAGTTGTATGTGATATAATTATACATTGTTCATAATAGACGTCGTATACTTGGCAAAGGAAAAAAATAATTAAAAATCTCATATATTTTTAAAATTGTAATAAGTCCCATACGCGCCCTGTAAGCGTCATTCTTCCTTTTCGAAGAAAATGACACGTGTCTCGCGGTATTTTCAATAGGACCAAGAACTAAAAACAAAAACATGGGAGTAGGTGCAAGTGGATCTTTAAAAAATGGACTAAATACTTAAGATCCCGTATTAAGTATATTAAGAAAATATAGAGAATAAGATTAAACTAAAAAATATTTTTATTAGATATAATAATTTAGGGTTTTTTTGACTTCACATCAGGAGTGGGTGGAATCAAAACCCCTAAAATTCGAATGGATTGTCATTCCCCTAATTTTTACTATGGGCCCTTTTGGCATTCCAATTCCAAGCGACGGAATTGCGTTGCCAAAGGGCGCCTATATAAAATCCAATTAAATATAAGAAATATTCAAAAACCCTAACTATTTGAAGCTTTTAAAAAATGCAATTATATACCTGTGGCTGTGGCAGATTATAAACTCCTTGGATTCCTTCTATTGAGAAGTTCCGTTGAACAAGAAAAGATAACAAAACGATTCAAATAATGTAAACCCTTACAAAATCGATTGAAATAAAATTTTATGAAATCAATCACCTGGTTTTGCAGAATCCATTGCTTGAAGGGAACGGAACGGAACGGAACGGAGTGGATATTATTTGGGGGGAAAGGTTAGAAGGAATATTTTTTTTTTTGGTTTATACCACGGGGTGGCCGGGCAGCGCGTATTATTTTGACACTGTCAGGGATCGAACTGGGGACCAAACCCAATCCATCCCCAAACAGTGTCCCAGTAGCAGCGTTATACCACTGGGCCAAGAGGCTTTAGAAGGAATATTTAAGGAATATTATGGTAAAACCGTTATATTGGTTTTACCATATGGTGGGAAGCCCCAAGATGGATCATGTTTTTAGTGGAAGGTAATCCATGTGATTCACACAAACGTACAAATTAATGTAACGATGACACATCATTAAAAATTATTTGTAATCAAGTTTTTTGGTTAGTAGTATAGGTTGTTACTCGAATAGTTTTGCAAGTGGATTGAATTTGATTCTCAGTTCGATCGTTGGCACTGCCACACTGGTAAAATGATGTTATGCGCTGGAAGCCACGAACCGTGAATGGAGATTAGTCGAGGTGCGCGTAAGTTGGTCCAGACACATCATGATATGTTACAAAAAAAAAATTAAAAATTACCTGTGATACACGGATGTAACACGTTTTGAAATATTATATTCAAATATGTAAATTAAAATATAATTATTATCAGTATTTCAAAAAAAGATCGTAACCATGAGCATGTAAATATAAGTAATGTGGTGAATAAATTAAATAGTACAACTTAAAATGAATATGAGGAAATGAATGGCAGGAACCATAATGTCGTAGAACGAATCATTGTCTGAAAATCCAACTTATAAAAAAAATACATTGCGAAGTGAATTTTAAAATAAAGTGGTCCTTCAAACAGGAAAAAACTACTTTTTGCAAAAATAACAGTGATATTCATTTAAGACTTACAGTATTTTTAGATGATAAATGTGAAATAAGTTGTGTTAAGTAATAATAAAGATGTCATTTAAGACTTACATTATTTGCAAGGTCCAAGTCGATCTGCATTGTAGATAAAAATTATGAGTCGAAAGGTATGCTAGTAATAAATAGCAATATGTGAATACATGTAATGGTAGAATACCTGGTTATAAACTGTTATATACTTTTGCCAAACGGTCTTCATCGTGAAACCTTGTAAAAAGTAAAAACATAAATGTGTAAGGACATAATTTAAAAATGTCCGGGATAGAATCTAGGAATTTTCTATATGTCCTAGATCACAGTTTGTATGTTTGATACCACTACATCCAGCACGTCAACACGATCATCCACGACGGCCTTGATCCGAATCCATGCATCCATATCTTCACTCGTGCATCATGTTTGCTGCTCAACCATTCCCTCTACTCCTCTTCGCATTATTGGTAAAATGGTTTATTGGAGTTGTTTATATTTGCATAAATATTTGGGATTTTTTTAGAAAATATTTTTCGAAGTCTGATTCGTTTTTTAACAAAAAGTAAAAATTATTATAAGCATAGAAGATGATTTTTCTTGGTCGTCAAGCTCGTTCGAACGACATCTCTCTGTCGTTCAAGTGACATGAGGATGTCGCGCGATCTCGTTCGAGCGACATGTGACCTCATTAGAGCGACATGAGCATGTCGCGCGATCTCGTGCGAGCGACGACGTCGCCTCGATTTTCGTATAAATATTTGTGTTCTTTCTGCACGTTTTTCCAAGTCTTTTTTGCACACGTTTCTTCGATTTACAGTCCAGACTTTAATTTTTAAGGTTTTATGCCTTTTGATTCACAAATACATTCCTAAATATGTGTGTGAATCTTTAAACCTTCAAAGGATCGTTTTTAGTCATCTGGAGTAACTCTTGTGGAGAAGCCGACTCTTTTCCATTGCTGCCCATCTAGAGTTCTTGCGGGAGATTCCAGCCGATGACATAGGAACCGACACCTGAGGGTATTTCGTATGTCACTCTTGTTTTCAGTATAATCCGTGTAAACCGTTCTTTACAAATTATAGTGAAAATAAAAAGGTTTTGTCCCTTTGGGGAATTTTTCCTCATTTGTGTGTTTGTTTGTGATTGAATGTTCTTGCCATGATTATATTGTCTTCAATCACACCTAGATGCATGATTTAGGATTTAATTAAAAAACTGAGTTTAATTAAATAATTTATTTGTTTGAACAAAAAGCACAATCTCAAATTGGTATCAGAGTCAATTACACAATTATACCGTGTAATTTTTCACAAAATTTTTCTCAGATATCAATTTTCTGAAATTTTTATTTTTGAAAAAAGGCGTGTTCAAAATGGAGAAATTATATAATAAAATGTCAGTTTTTAATGATACAAATTATGCTTACTGGAAAGCCCGTATGAAATATGCCCTTAAAGCCATAGATGAACGAGTTTGGATTTTTGTTGAAAGAGGGTGGACACCTCCCTCCATCATTATTGATAACGTGACTAATTTAAAATCCGTGACTGCATGGACTTAAGAATAATTTAAATGGTCATCTTTTAACTCTAAGGGTCTTGGTGCTATTTCTGAACCCATCACAACTGACGAGTTTCGACGGATAATGACGTGTCCCACGTCAAAAGAGGCATGGGATGTTTTACAACTTACCCATGAAGGAACTAATGTTGTGAAAGAGTCTAAACTACAAAACTTAACAACTCAATTTGAAACTATCACCATGCTTGAGTCTGAATGTTCTGATGAATTCTATGTTAGATTATCTGATATTGTAAACACTAGCTTTAATCTTGGTGAACACATTCCTAATGCTAGAGTTGTTAAAAAGATTATAAGATCTCTACCTAAGCGTTTTATCCCTAAAGTGACTATGCTTAATTCTATGGGTAATTTAAATATACTTAAATTAGAGGAATTGGTTTGAGACTTACAAACCTTTGAAATTAACATGTTTCCTAAGTCTGTTAAACCAAAAGATAAGGGGATTGCACTTAATGCCCGGGATAGGAAGAGTGAGGGGTCGGCAAGAAAGAGAGTAAAGTCATATAGAAAAGAGAGAAAGAAACGTCAGATTCGGAGTGTGACCTTGATTTAGATGATTTGGCCTTGTTTGCAAAAAAATTCAAGAAAATTCTCAATTTCAAGAAAAATAGAAATTTCAAAGATAAAAAGATTTTTTAGAAAAATAAGTTTGAAAAGAAAAATGAAAAAGATTTTAAAGACCCTCATAAGAAAGATGGTAAGAGATGTTATGAGTGTGACGGTAAGGGTCGTAGAGCTTTTGAATGTGCTATTAGGCTGAACAGACTTTCCAAAGAAAAGGGCAAAGTTGTCCTTAACGCTACCCTTAGTGACGACAGTGAGGTCCAGTCAGTGGACTTTAGAGACGAGTCATCGTATGAGTGTAACTTCACCGCATTCATTGCTAGTCATATGAGTACCTCTAGTGCTCCTTACAACGATGAGGATGCTACTTCACAAGGACACCTCGACAGTGAGAACGAAGTGAGTGAGGGGGAGGATGATGCAAATGAGAGCGAGAGTGATCTCCAACGCGCTTACGCTGAGTTATATTCTAAGTCATTTAAAACCAAAAGGCGTAACAAAGTATTAGTTCTTAGGATCACCGCTTTAGAGGAAGATTTAGGAAAAGAGAGAGAGAGAGAGAGAGAGAGAGTCCTCCACCTGCACTACCTTGAGAGATAGAGAGTCTGCCTGTGTTGAGAGAGAAAGTCAGTTTAGAGAAAGAAATATTTTATTTGGAGAGAGAGATAGAGAGTTGTTTTGAGAAAAAGAAAGGGGACTTGACTAATCAAGTGGCTAGTCTTACGAGTGAGCTCCACTCCTCCCTAGAGACTCGGAAGAAACTTAAAGCCTTTATAGCCCAGCTTACTCATAATCCTGAGAGAGCACGGGAAGTTAAGGTTCAAATCGAGGACAGATCTGGAAAGATGGAAAATATTGAATGTGGGAACCCCCGAGATTTGAAAATCAATTTCCTTTTGTAAAGTATATGCGGAAGCGTAAAGGTGATGTTTCAATAAAACAAATTACAAAATTTTAATTTATTAACAAAATTAAAATTAAACCCAAAGTGAAGTAGGATAAATACACACACAATTTGAATTTCACTTAAACCAAGTTAATTAATCCAAGTCCTAGAATTTGCCTAAGTCATATTTTGCAATTATACCAAGTTAGGCCAAACCAATTTACCCAAATTAAATTAGCACCAAATTAAATTAAGTGTGACAATTAAAACCAATTTTATCTTGAATTATCCTAAGCATGCGTTCTAAGTTATTATGCAAGATAAAAGTAAATCAATCACACTACGCCGCGATGTACGAGGAAAAACCCAAGACGGGAAATAACCTCAGACGGCCCTAGCCTCAAATCCACTAAGTACAGAATTTACATTTACAAGACAGATGACTTACTTCCTCAACTCGAACCCTCTCAAGCCTTGACGTGTCTTCTTGTAAACACCTCCCCTTAGCGAATAACCCCGGAGCTCCACTGCGATCTCGGAATCCACCGATGGGACTTTATGTGGTCACCATCACCCGAACAAGGAGCCTTTCTCCAAGTGGGTAAATCACGAAAACCACTTCTTCTTTGTGAGATTTAGAAGCAGACCCAAACTTCTCTTCAAACTAATGTAGAGATAAACCCAGTGCCAAACTCCAAGCAAGATGTATATATATGAACTTGGATAAACAAAACTATGGGTGTAAAACTAAAGTGTATATTGATTTTTCCATGAAAATTGACACTTTAAAACAATGAACTTTTCCCTAAATCAATTTTTCTCTCAAACACTCTCTAGAGGTTGGTAGGATATGAAAAGTTTAGTTCAAAAAGGTTGTTCCGGCACATTATAATTTCTGAAAAAAGTTAGTGGAGAAACAAGGGTAAAAACTGCTAAAAACTGCCAAAAGTTTTTCCCGCCTGAAATCTCGTTCGAACGACATTCTCGTTCGAACGAGTCTTCTAACGAAGTTCCAGTATGAACTCGTTAGAAATCTCGTTAGAACGACCAACTCGTTCGAACGACATTTCGAACGAAGTTCCAGTATGCCATAATGGAAAGTCGTTGGCAATCTCGTTCGAACGACTTGTGGTTTGAAAGACAATCTCGTTCGAACGACACTTCGAACGAACTCACAGAATGTTAAAAAAAATTATTTTTAAGCCCAGAAACTTTATATATTTTAATAGAAAACATTTTGAAAACAAAACACAATTTTAAAAACTTAACACCCAATATAAACATGTTCCAAGCTCCGATATATACATAAATACATTCATACCTTGAGAGCATGGAATCACTATTGATGACGTAGAAACGACGCACTTAAACTCGGCATTTTGATGAAGCTTTATACTTGGTCGCTACGTCTTCAACAAATACGTCAGAGGCTTGAAAGATAATCAATATACTCTATCCTATGACTCAAACGTTTTTGTCCGGAATTGAGCCAAAACTACAAAGGACTCAATTTGAAATTTGCGTCCTTATAAATATCCCCCTTTGGCTATTCCGGGACAAAAACCAACAAAAATCCTAAAGGGCCATCAAGCTCACTAGACTCAGAAACAATGTCCCACCCAAAATAAAAATACAATGCTTGACTCAAACAACCCAAGGATCAATATCTTTGCCGATGTTGAATGTTGCCATTTTGAAGTATTCCTGCACACTTAAGCAAACTATCAAACGCGTAGGGAACATCAAAATATTAAATCCAATTAAATAATTACTCCCCCTAAATTAATTCTCCCCTTTATCAAACAAATGACCTACTTAGAAAGACGTTTCCCCCTAAGATAAAGCTCCCCCAAACTAAGATACGATAATAATAGGATTAGATACCATTTCTCCCCCTATCATTCTCCCCCTTTTTGTTCAGGAATAGACAAAGGCTAAAGAATCAAAACAGTAACTCATCTCCCCCAAATAAAGCATATACACCCTCTAAACTAAGCAAGGGATAAAAGAATGTGATAACAAGCTAAAACATATAATTGTGCATATAGTGATGAGAACGTTAAAGCATATGGGCAACAAAATATTCAACTAATCCAAACAATAACATCGGATACCAACTAGGATGCAATAAAATGATACCAATATGATATATAAATTATTAAGCATGTGATATCAACAAAGAATGCAATAAGATGGATACTAAGTATGAATTAAAGCATATATGGATTAGAAATCAAAGCAAAGAGTAAACAAAAATATCAAATATATGTATACATAATATATATCACAGAGACTCAAGTACACATATATAGATATAAACATACAAATGACACACACAAAATATAATAGGTGTCTTTCACACTTGTATGGTAAAAATGTGTCATATGAAAACGGAAGTGTTGGGTGTGAACTAGTAACGATTAAATTTAGACCCAATCACTTAAAACATGTTCACAGAGTTCTCAATTGATTGCAAACTTCATCACATATGTATATAACTTCATGTGATGATATAATTTGAACTCAATGAACAAACATACACAATGCATACAAAGCCTACCATATTGATGATTCTACAAACCAATAGAGTCATGACATGAAATACGCAACTAGGATAAACGGACATTGTGCAAACCGTTGATATACCATCCAATCTCCCTCAATAAGAATATATATTATTAATTTTGAATGAATATATCAATCAAACATAGGCCTTGGAAATTATTTTTCTATTTAAAGCCATATGTTATGTTTTTAGGCCTTTGGACCACGTATGGATTGGATGGTATTTTAGGTCCATTCCAAACGGTGGCTTACAATCGCAAAGGATTATTATTCCTTTCGGAGCCCTTCCCCGTGCACATTTATATTTATCATATTTTTATTTTTCACACAAATCTCACGTGCAACGGATTTTGACATGCACTAGTCCTCCTAAGTCACAAGTATGTAGATAACAAGATTGGTAGGAGAACACTTCACAAAGCTCAAATATATATATGAAGTTAAAATTTCAAAAGAGCTCGTGCATGTGTGAATAGAGGCATATAAAAATAGAATCCATTTAATCAACACAAAATCCAACTACTCCATGTAAGCATGGTAAAGAACATAATAAGGGTTGACAATCTAAACCAAAAGTTCTAGCCACATGAGAGCGTAAAAGATGGGATTCAAACACAAGTGTATGCCACATAAAGTGTGTCAAACTAAAATACACACAAAATAAAATCTTTTTGAGTTTTTGAAAAAAAAAAATTAACCAAAAATAAAAAATATATACTCACAAGACAAACAAAAATCATTTGAATTTTTCATTAAGCTTAAATTACCAAGAGATAAAATCCAAATGATAAACAAAAATCTTTTTATAATTTTCATTTAATGCAAACAAAATGAAGGAAGTATAATACAAAAGATAAATAAAAATCATAATTCTAGCATGTGATAAGCATGGAGCATAGACTAGAAAATGATTAAACAAGCATACATTTAGCATGTGAATATAGCACGAAGTACAAAAGCTAAAGTATGAAAACAAAACTAACACATTCAACCTTTAGATTTTGCAAGGGAGGAAGCATGTAAAAGTAAATAAGAATCAAAAACCCTATTTTGCAAGGCAACCAAGTCGGATTTTCTAACCCAAATTAATGAAGAATGACAATCTTGGGGTGTAGAAATTTTAAATACCTTGGTTGCTTTACGTTGGGATTTTCTAGGAATTCGTTTAAGATCAAAACAAAATTTTCTTAGATGACCTTTTCGACCACAATGTGTACAAGTAAAAACATGTCGACAAGATTTACCTACGGAGTGATCTCTAAAAGCTTTCCTAGTAGATTCTCCTAAAACATTGGTCTTGGCATCATGAGAAGATTCATTACAAGTATTGAAGCCTAAACCACAAGTGTCATTTTTAATTTGGACCGTTCCTAATATTTTTTCTAATTTTTCCGAACGACACTCCAAATCAAATTTGACATTACTAGAGTCTTTTAATTTATTTTGCAATTATAAAATGTTAGACTCTAATAAAACATTTCGCTCTTCAAAAGCAAGAAGCTCCTTTTTCAAGGATTTCATTAAACCCCTAAGGCTATCTCTCTCGCCTTCTATATGTTCAAGCTTCTCTAGAAGAGCTTTCTCTCGTCTCCTAAGGTCTTCAACCAACATGCTATTATCAACGACCTTAACACGTTCTTTTAAACTAGCTTCTAACTTCAAATTAGCTCTTTTCAATTTAATAGATTCTTTATAAAGTTCTTGAAAAGCATTTTGAAGTTCACTCACATTAACCTCTTCTTCATTTTCACTCTCTCTTTCTTCTCCACTCTCACTATCATAAAAAACAAGGGAATCATAAGCATTGACCTCGGAAGTGTCGTGTGTTTGAATATCTTCATGAGAAGATTCATTATCGGTGCTCACATGACTAGCCATAAAAGTCACAAAGTTGGGCTTAATGGGGGAATCGGGTCCCTCTTTCTCATCACTATCACTTAGGGTTGCATTATATGAAATGGGTCGTTTACCCTCTTTCCTTAGTTTAGTGGGGCACTCAGAAGCCCTATGGCCATAACCCTCACAACCAAAACACCTATTTGACTCATCCCTATTTAATTGTTCATTAATGGGTTTAGGGATCTTTTCGGTTTTTTCATACTTAGAAGTTTCAAATTTCTTAAAGTCATTTTTAAATTTATCTTTGTTAAATTTAAGAAATTTTCTAAATTTCCGAGCAAACAAAGCCATGTCTTCCGAGTCACTATCACTCTCGCTCTCTACTACTTGTTTGACCTCTTTTCGGGCTTTTAAAGCAATGCCCTTTTCAATTTTCTTTTCGATTTTAGAGGGAAACATGTCTAGTTCATAGGTTTGTAAATCACCTACGAGCCCTTCTAATTTCATAGAGGCTAAAGTTGGTAAAGAATTTAAAACGGTCATTTTTGGAATAAATCTATTGGGAAGGGACCTTAAAATTTTCTTTACTACTTGGTTGTCGGGTATTTTCTCTTCCAAGTTAAAAGATGAATTAACAATATCGGAAAGTCTAGCATAAAATTCATCAAAACTTTCTTTTTCGTTCATTTTGATAGTTTCAAATTGAGTGGTGAGGTTTTGGAGTTTCGAAGCTTTAACGACACTAGTAACTTCGTGGGTGAGTTGTAAAATATACCAAGCTTCTTTAGCAGTCTCACACGTCATAATGCGTCGGAATTCATCCGGTGTGACAGCGCTAAACAAGGCATTTAAACCTCGAGAATTAAAATTAGAAAGTTTAAATTTACCCTCACTCCATCTATCGACCGGTTTAGGAACACGCTCATTATCTACTAAATGAGTTGGTGGGGACCACCCATTAATAACAGACATCCAAACTCTCTCGTCGATAGATTTTAGTGTCAATTTCATTCGTGCTTTCCAATACGCGTAGTTAGAACCATCGAAAATAGGAAATTTTGAAAATGGGGAAAATTCCATTTTTTCCAAAGATATTTAAAAGATCTTTAACAAAATAACTTATCGCTTTGGCTCTGATACCACTTGTTGAATGTGGGAACCCCCGAGATTTGAAAATCAATTTCCTTTTGTAAAGTATATGCGGAAGCGTAAAGGTGATGGTTTAATAAAACGAATTACAAAATTTTAATTTCTTAACAAAATTAAAATTAAACCCAAAGTGAAATAGGATAAATACACACACAATTTGAATTTCACTTAAACCAAGTTAATTAATCCAAGTCCTAGAATTTGCCTAAGTCATATTTTGCAATTATACCAAGTTAGGCCAAACCAATTTACCCAAATTAAATTAGCACCAAATTAAATTAAGTGTGACAATTAAAATCAATTTTATCTTGAATTATCCTAAGCATGCGTTCTAAGTTATTATGCAAGATAAAAGTAAATCAATCACACTACGCCGCGATGTACGAGGAAAAACCCAAGACGGGAAATAACCTCGGACGGCCCTAGCCTCAAATCCACTAAGTACGGAATTTACATTTACAAGACAGATGACTTACTTCCTCAACTCGAACCCTCTCAAGTCTTGACGCATCTTCTTGAAAACACCTCCACCTAGCGAATAACCCCGGAGCTCCACCGCGGTCTCGGAATCCACCGATCGAACTTTATGTGGTCACCGTCACCCGAACAAGGAGCCTTTCTCTTAGTGGGTAAATCACGAAAACCACTTCTTCTTTGTGGGATTTAGAAGCAAACCCAAACTTCTCTTCAAACTAATGTAGAGATAAACCCAGTGCCAAACTCCAAGCAAGATGTATATATATGAACTTGGATAAGCAAAACTATGGGTGTAAAACTAAAGTGTATATTGATTTTTCCATGAAAATTGACACTTTAAAACAATGAACTTTTCCCTAAATCAGTTTTTCTCTCAAACACTCTCTAGAGGTTGGTAGGATATGAAAAGTTTAGTTCAAAAAGGTTGTTCCCGCACATTATAAGTTCTGAAAAAAGTTAGTGGAGAAACAAGGGGGAAACATGGGTAAAAACTGCTAAAAACTGCCAAAAAAATTTCCCGTCTGAAATCTCGTTCGAACGACATTCTCGTTCGAACTAGTCTTCTAACGAAGTTCCAGTATGAACTCGTTAGAAATCTCGTTAGAACGACCAACTCGTTCGAACGACATTTCGAACAAAGTTCCAGTGTGTCATAATGGGAAGTCGTTGGCAATCTCGTTCGAACGACTTGTGGTTCGAACGACAATCTCGTTCAAACGACACTTCGAACGAACTCACAGAATGTTAAAAAAAAAAATCTTTTTAAGCCCAGAAACTTTATATACTTTATATATAAGTTTTAATAGAAAATATTCTGAAAACAAAACACAGTTTTAAAAACTTAACACCCAATATAAACATGTTCCAAGCTCCTATATATACATAAATGCATTCATACCTTGAGAGCATGGAACCACTATTGATGACGTAGAAACGAGGCACTTAAACTCGGCATTTTGATGAATCTTTATATGTGGCTGCTACGTCTTCAATAAATACGTCATAGGCTCGAAAGATGATCAATATACTCTATCCTATGACTCAAACGTTTTTGTCAGGAATTGAGCCAAAACTACAAAGGACTCAATTTGAAATTTGCGTCCTTACAGAAAAAATGTTTCTCGGTCCCGCTTTAGGTTTTGGTGATAGACAAGGAATAGGTTTTGATGGTGCCTCCACATCCCAAATATCACCTGGACCAGTTCATGAGTTTACTATAACTTCATATGGCCATCGTCAAAATCCATGAAGAAGAGTTCGACCAAGAAAAGCAAACCTAGGTCCGCCTAAGACTGTGTTCTTTTATATGTACTGCAAAAGAAAAGGCCACCTGAGAGAGTATTGTTATAGTTTGGGTCGGACTTTACGTACATATGTCCACCACATCGTACTGATGATTTTATCAGTCTGAGAGAGCGTGTTGAGTTTTTAGACACCACGTCACAGAGTTTGATGGAGGTATTTCGATAGGCCCTTGTTGTTCATATCGCTCTCAAAGCACATAATACCTCACAGTGGTATTTCGATAATGGGTGCTCCAAACATATGACCTGTGATGTCTCATTTTTTACCTACTTAGAGGATTATAAGGAAGGTAGAGTCACCTCTGGAGATGGGAGAAAGTCTAGCATCGTAGGAAAAGGTACTATAGAGTTATCAGGATTTACTAAGCTAGAGAATGTTTTGTACGTCAAAGGATTGAAAGCAAACCTTCTCAGCATTAGCCAGTTGTGCGACGCTGACTTTGCCGTAAAGTTTGATCAGGACGCGTGTAATGTCTATAATCAAGCCGGTAAACTTTTTGTGCAAGGGGTGAGGACAGAGGATAATTGCTATGGGGATGTGCCCAAGTCCTCACTTATTTGCAACAGCACCACGATCACTCCTATGGATCTATGTCACCAATGTCTAGGTCACGTAAACTTTATAGTTTTGACACGATTAGCTAAAAAAAACTAGTACGTGGCTTACCAACACTTGGAAAGCCAACTTCCACGGTTTGTGGACCCTGTCAGTTGGGAAAGAAAATTTGTAGTACTTATAGGAAGCTGCATTCCATTACCACCTCTCGTGTGCTTGATTTGATTCACATGTGATGATGTTAGAAACATCACCACTGGTCAGGGTGATTGCAAGCTCAAACCAGTGATAACAACGGCAGCGCAAGAGTATATATGTATATATATGTAGAAGGAGGTGAGGAGAAGAGGATAAACACTTGAATATAAGTGGTTCAGCCAATTAGGCCTACGTCCACTATGAGTGTGTGTGAGTAATATCACTGAATGAAGGCACTAATAGCCATGGATACAATCTATTAAGCTTTCTCTCTCTACTATGTAAAATAACAGAGTTTCAGCTAGGGTTGTAATTTCGGATCCTCTACAATGTTGAGAAAGACCTCAATATATAGTGCCTGGGGGGTGTAATGTACCCCCCAAGCATGCCATGTGTATGTGCATGGAGATCCAGCCAGTGTAAGGATGACACCTGGCTGATCTCAATAAAGTAATGATGACCTCAATATTCCCCCACGTGGAGGGAATGATTCAGTTATAATAGATTTGTCCACGTGATCCAAGCCATATATGTACGTGTAGAATCTCGGTTGTCTTTGCTTGATACCAACCTCAGCCTGGGTGAGTATGAGGTTGGTGAGGTACGACCCCCTTTGCCCTGGCGGGGAATTATATGATGACCTTGGTTGGGATGTCAATCGAGGTTAATTATATGGAACGTCGGCCTGGGCCGATGCTGACTTGGCGCTTGATGTTGAGCCTGTAAGGCTGCTGATTCTAGGTGAAACTTGTAACGTCGTCTAAAGCCAATGATGAGATTGTTCATTGAGCCTAAGGGGCTTTGTTGATTCTCACGTGGTGCTTGCAACGTCGGCCATGACCGATATTATGGGTAGTTAAACCAACGAAACATGTGGACCTCAGTTGTTGCCTACATAAGGGGTAATTTGGGCATATTAATCACCCCATAACCCTTAGTTACTTATGAAGGACGAGATTACTGGTCATTTGTCTTGATCTCTTATTACCTCGGTCATCATCCAGGCCGAGGTTGGTGCCTCCGAGCTGCCAGGTATAATTTGGGCATATCAATCACCCCTAGCCCTTAGTTACCTATGTGAGTATATGACTAAGGGGTATACATGTCTGAGGCTGTATTTTTCTTATGTACCAACATTTCTTTAACATGTGTCAACTTCTGAAGTGGGTAGCGTGCCTGACAAGTGCAATGATGATAATGGCCGTTTGGGCTCCCAAGGCAACGATGGGCCTTGGGACACGTGCAATTAATTTTAGGGTTCAAACCCTTTTTCCTTCTCTTTCTTCTTCATTTCTCTTACTTTTCTTACCTGAGCTTTCTGTGCTTTCCATTTATCTCTCAAGAATTTTGCTGTTGCATTTTGGGATTTCTTTGTCTCCGATCTTCTTCTTCCTCGTTCCATATTCAGACAGGTACCATCTTCACCCTATTTCTTCCTTTTCCCCCTTAATTTCCATTTTTGATTTTTTCGATGATTATGTAGAATTTTTCGGTTGCATTTTGAGTTTTTCGGTGAACTTGTTCTTGGCTTGAATTTATTCAAAAACCAAGTTCGATCCTTAGCTTAAGTTGTGCCCAGCTGTTTATTTATGGTTTAGAATCTAAGTATAGGATCATCATCTTTATGCTCAGACCACCCCTTTATAAGCTCATAGAAGATTTCCCTTCTCTTAGAGGGAAGACCTTTGCAAAAATTAGGCTGATAGAACTAGCCCAAGAGGAAGCTCGTAGGGCTGAGGCCTTCTCCCTTAGACCTATATTTCCACCAACTCTGAAGGTCATTTACCCTGAGCCAGCCGAGGTTCTGATAGAACCTTCTTTAATGTCTGAGTCTGAGTCATCTACATCAGACCCTATATTTGTAGACTCATTCCAAGAGGTAATGGATTTCTCCATTAGGCAAGATCAGGTTCCTGATCAGGATGAGGTCCAAAGTACCACCTCGTCCCACAACGGTTCTAGCACTTCACGAACTTCTTCCGATGTTAAAGTTGTGGGGCCAAGTGTGTCTATTCCACCACCCATTGATGCTATTCCCCTATCTACCGCCACAGGGGTTGAGTTTGTTCAGAGGTTCCCTGATGGTGTTCCTATGCCTGCCGAGGTCGATGTTGCCAGGGATGAGGATTATGGTCATGAGAGTGACGTTGACACCTCGGAGGCAGTCGAGATAAAGAGTATTGTCACTGAGTATGACCTTTTAACCTGTCATCACCTTTATTCCATAGGTTCTTCTATCAAGCTTAAGAGACTTCTGAGGGATGAGAGGTCCTTTAGTGGCCGAGGTGGGGATATCTGTGTATATAAGCAAATGTTTAAGTTAGGATTCCGTCTCCCCATCCATCCAACAATTAGAGCCATATTATCCCATATTAACCTGGCCCCTTCATAATTATCCCCCAACGCTTGAAGGGTGATGATTGGAGCTATCGTCCTTTGGAGGGTAGTCCATCACTCAGACCTTCTTGTTAGGGTCTTCATAGGGTGCTATGTGCCATTCTCTGCCATAAACCACCCCAGCAACTACCACTTCCTAACTAGGAAGTCTGATAAGAAGATGCTGCTTTTCACCCCGACCTCAAATCATAACTGGAAACCACGGTACTTCTTTTTCTCAGGGGCATGGGAATTTAGTACTTGTGCTCCCTCTTCATCACTAGAGCCGAGGACCCCTCTGAGGTGGGGAAAATTATCATTAGCTGCTAAAGCCGACCTTGGGTTAAGCCAGGATAACCTTCAAAAGGTTAAGGATCTTCAAGATCAGGGGGATCATGGTTGGCTAGTCAAGTACGAACATCTGATGACCCCCTACTACCTCTATGAGACTAGCTTGGGAGGGAGTCATCTTACCGAGCTTTGTAAGTGTTATATTTTTATAAGTTGTACCTCTCAGTTTTCATACCTTTGATTTATTAACTCAGATGTTTCTCTTTGCAGAACGCCCAGAAGGTATCTTTAACGAGCTCTGGGAGATGTTAGCCCCAAGCCTTGTTAAGCTGATGAAGAAAGCATGGCATAATGCAGCCCCTCCTCCACCCAAGCAGAACGTCGGCACGTCCAAAGTCGATGCTACTAAGAAAAGGAAACCCCCATTGACTCGGAGGATCAGAGGCCGAGTAAGCACCAAAAAGCCATCCTAATCTCCTCTGATGACGCATTGGCTGCTCGTCTGGAGCAGTTGAAGATCAGTGATAGCCTGATAGGTCATGGTCTGAAGGCAATGGATGCCATCGGCTTTGCGATGACCGATGCTGACAAGAGCTTCTTATGCTATATAGAGACCCGTCTATTGGCCGAGTTTTGCCTTCACAAGTCTATTCAGGTAGAGATTTTAGCTTTTTTGGATCCATGTGTAACCTCATCCTTAATTTGGGTTGTCTTGATCTCATACATTTGACTTTGTATTGCAGGGTATCCTGTCCATGCACCAGTTCGTTGACTGGACCATGAGGAAGCTGCCCCTTATTAAAAAAGGAAAAGAGGCCCAAAAGGTGGAAGCCTCTTTAAATGCTGAGGTTGAACGTCTGAAGACAGCTTTGGAGGGGTCTGAGAATAAGGTGAAGCAGAGGGACAGGGATATAGCTAAGCTCCAGAAGTACCACACCTATGCCCTGAAGGCCAAGGACGACGTTCTTCTATAAAAAGTTGATGCTGTTGTGAAAGTTTCCCTTGAGGACGCCTCTGAGAAGATCTTAGCTGACTACAAAGTCTCTGACCAGTTTATAAGCTTCAGCTTTGAATATCGCGAAAGGGGTATTAAGGCAGCTGGGAAGTGGGCGGCTTTCAAGGAGAAGGAGACATGAATCTTGACTGCCTCGGACTTTGTTGGCCTGGGCTTCGGTGATTCTCGCTTTGCTCAGGCCTTACAAGAGGTTGAGGAGGAAGATGCTGCTCCTACAGAGACTGCGTTATTGGAAGCTACATAGAGGGATGTTAACCCTCAAGATGATGGGGCTGAGATTACCAACGTCGTCCAAGATAATGGGGTCGAGGTTACCAACCCTGTGGTTGCAGACACCTAGACCATGATTTGTGAAGTTTCACTTGTAATTTTTATTTCTCATCTGTAATTGTTTGTAACCTATGATAACATACTCTAAGGTATGCTGGCTTGTAATTCTGATTTCTTCATGTTATATCATCCGCTTCAGATGATTCTGCTTCTTTTGAAGAATGCTCCTTTGAATAGTTTTATAAGTCATACGATGGTGTTTGAATTAAGGTCTGAAGTCTTAATATAATGGCGTCTTCATTAATTTCACCAAACAATGTTTTAAGGTCTGAGGTCACCAAACTATGATGTCTCGCCTCATAATTCACCAAATAAATGATGTTTAAGGTCTGAGGTCACCAAACTATGATGTTACCCTCATAATTTATCACCAAATGAATGATGTTTCAGGTCCGAGGTCACCATATAATGATGTTTCACCTCATAAATTTATCATCAAATGAATGATGTTTATGATGTTTTATCTCACACCTTGTCACCAAATTATGATGTTTAAGGTATGAGGTCATCAAACTAAGATGTTACCCTCATAAATTTTACCAATTTGATGATGTTTAATGTCTGAGGTCATCCGATTATGATGTTTCACCTCAGACCTTGTCACCAAATTATGATGTTTAAGGTATGTGGTCATCAAACTAAGATGTTACCCTCATAAATTTCACCAAATTAATGATGTTTAAGGTCTGAGGTCATCAAACTAAGGTATTACCCTCATAAATTTCATTAATTTAATGATGTTTAAGGTCCGAGGTCATCAAACTAAGATGTTACCCTCATAAATTTCACCAAATTAATGATGTTTAAGGTCTGAGGTCATCCGATTATGATGTTTCACCTCAGACCTTGTCACCAAATTATGATGTTTAAGGTCTGAGGTCATCAAACTAAGATGTTACCCTCGTATAGTTACCACTAAAGCATGACGAAATAAAGTATTGACACAGGAACTGCTCTTTTCATTAACATTCTCTTCATAAAATGATACATGTATTACAAGAAAATAACTGCAACATCATATGTAATACTTCTGCAGGTGATCGGCATTCCATGGAATGGAGAAAGGATCCCCTTCAAGATTTTCTAGCCGGTAGGTTCCGGGTACGACCTCATCGACTACTTTGTAAGGACCATGCCAGTTCGACTAGAGCTTATTTGCCTTCTGCAACGTCTTCTTCAGCACCAGGTCTCCTACAGCTATAGGTCTTGATTTCACCCTTTGATTGTAGAACTTTGTTGTTATTTGCTGGTAGGATGCCTGTCTGATCTCAGTGTCTTTCCTTCCCTCCTCAATCAAATCTAGGTCAAATCTTCTCTCTTACCCATTCTTCTTGGGGTGATATGTCTGAACTCTGTGAGTGGGGAGTCCTACTTCTATAGGTATGACGGCTTCTGAGCCATGTGCCAACATAAATGGGGTCTCCCCCGTTGGTGTCCTTGCCATTGTTTTGTAGGCCCATAACACTGCATAAACCTCTTCCGTCCATCTCCCCTTGGCTTATTCTAACCTCTTCTTAATCCTATCTAGGATCGTTTGGTTCGTGACCTCAATCTGCCCATTTACCTGAGGTCGGCCAGGAGAGGAAAAGAGCTTCTTTATCCCCACTCTTTCACAATATTTTTTTAAGGAAGAATTCTTGAACGGGGTTTCGTTGTCTGAGATGAGGGTGTTTGGAAGACCATGTCTGCATATGATGCTCTTCCAAATGAACTGGAAAGTCTTATGCTCTGTAATCGTGATCATCGGATCAACCTCTACCCACTTGGAGAAGTAATCAATTGCAACTATCAGAAATCGATAGTTGTTCACAACTCTTAGCAATGGTCCCACCAAGTCAATCCCCCATACTGCGAATGGCCATGGAGAACTTATTAACGTCATAGGTTGATGAGGTTGATGAGGGATAGTGGAGAATCTCTGGCTCTTGTCACACCTTTTCACGTAGGCAGTAACATCTTTCGCCAAGGTCGGCCACCAGTATCCTTGCATAATTATTCTCTTGGTTAAAGGTCTTCCTCCTTTGTGACTGGAGCAAGAACCCTCGTGTACGTAGTGCAGGACGTGGGGGACTTCTATGAGATGGACACATCTTAGGAGAGGTAGTTGAAATCCTTTTTTATACAGGACATCTCCTATTATTGAGAACTTAACAGCTCTGTACCTCAATTTCCTCCTTTCTAGCTTCAATTCTGGCAGCTCTCCCTCTCTGATATATCTGATAAGGGGGTCCAACCATGAGTCTCCTAGGTTCAAGTTGAGGCAAAAGTTGGCAACCTCATCTTCCTCAATAGTCGATTTGAGCAGGGTCTCGACTGGTACTATCCTTCTGATGCCTTGTTGCTGAAGCCAACCTTGCCAGTGCATCTACACGATTATTGTTTTATCGAGGTACCCTCTTCATCTTCACCTCTTCGAAGCCTTCTAGCATCATTCTTACCCTCTTAAGGTATTTGGCCATCCTTTCATCCTTAGCCTCATATAGTCCAAGTACTTGGTTGACCACCAACCTCGAGTCACTGTGAAGTAGGAGTCGGCCAACTCTAAGGGATTTTTCCAAGGAGAGGCCTGCTACCAAGGCCTCATATTCTAACTCATTGTTTGATACTTTGAAGTTGAACCTTAGAGCATATTCAACGTCAGTACCATCCGGATCTGAGAGTATAAGACCTGCACCGCTTCCACTTTCGCAAGAAGACCCATCAACGAAGAGGTTCCAAACATCTCCATTTGAAGAGAAGTCTCCCTCTAACAGGGTTCCTTGCTTGAAAAGGTATTTATCTTCCTCGTTCTCAACTACTCCTTTTCTGGCTCTGCTGGACACAACCTCTTTCAGGTCTCGAAAGATATTACTATTTGATCCCTCTGCAATCTGTGATTATTCTCAACCTCAGCCTCTTCCCATGTGAACTCAGCAACAAAGTCTGCGAGTGCCTTCCCTTTAATGGCCACCATGGGTTGATAAATAAGGTCATACTCTCCCAACTCTATGGCCCAGGTCATCAATCTGCCTGACTTCTCAGGCTTATAGAGGACTTATCTTAATAGGGAGTCAGTGAGGATGATCATATAGTGGGCTTGGAAATAGGGTTTTATCTTCCTGAAAGTGTGTATCAAAGCATAGGCTAACTTCTCTATCCGAGGATAGTTCGGTTCAGACCCTTGAAGGGCCTTACTATTGAAGTATACAAGCCTTTGTACCTCAACGTCTTCCCATACTATGGCTGCGCTTATAGCTGACTCTGAGACTACTAGATAAACATATAACTTATCCCCCATAATGGTCCGGGATAAGAGCGGGGGGGATCCGAGGTAGGACTTGAGCTATTTAAAGGCCTTGTCACACTCTTCATCCCATTCGAAGGCCTTTCTAAGCACCTTGAAAAATGAAAGACACTTGTCCATAGCTCTTGAAACAAATATATTGAGTGCAGCGACTCTTTTAGTGATCCTCTGAACGTCTTTTATACTTCTTGGTGTCTTCATATCAAGAAAAGCCTTGATTTTATCGGGGTTGGCCTCTATTCCCCTCTTATTGACTATGAATCCAATAAAATTTCCAGCTCTTACTCTGAATACACACTTGGTAGGATTGAGCTTCATCTTGTATAAATCCATGATGTCAAAAGTTCTCTCCAGGTCGGCTATATGAGTGCAGGCCTTCAAGCTCTTCGTTAACATATCATCTACATATACCTCCATGGTCTTGCCAATTTGATCTTCAAACATCTTATTTACAAGACGTTGATACGTAGCCCCTGCATTTTTCAAGCCAAAAGGCATGACCCTATAGCAATAGGTCCCCTTGTCTGTGATGAATGTTGTCTTCTCTGAGTCTTCAGCATCCATAAAGATCTGATTATAGCCTGAATACGCATCCATAAAGCTCATAAGTTCATGCCCTGCCGTGGCATCTACCAACTTATCAATCCAAAGTAAGGGATAGTTATCTTTTGGGCAAAACTTATTCAGGTCAGTGAAGTCTATGGATATCCTCTATTTTTCGTTGGCTTTGGGCACAATAACGGCGTTTGATAACCATTCTGGGTATATTACCTCCCTGATGAGTTCTGCCTCTTCCAACTTTTTGACCTCTTCCCTGATGACATTATACTTTTCCCTGAAGTAGACTCTTCGTCTTTATTTGATTGGCTTAGCATCTTCTGCCATATTGAGTTTGTGGCACATAACCTCCGGGTTGATGCCAGGCATGTCTGCATGGCTCCCAGCGAAGACACTCTGCCTCTTCTTCAAAAATCTTATCAGCTCTTCCTTGATCTCTGATTTTAAGGCCTTATCGATTTGGACGTTTTTTTCTGGTTCATCCTCATTGAGGATGATGGATTCTACCTCTTCTACGGCCTCTCCTTTCTTTAATTTTATTTCATCCCTAAGATCAAGTGTATCAATGTTATATGTGGTTGTTACACTCTTATGTGCCTCTCTCTCTTCCGCCAAGTTGAAGTAGCCTTCTCGTGCCGTGGTCTGGTCACCATGCACTTCCCTTACCCCGTAGGGGGTCGAGAATTTTAGCATTTGGTGGACCGTTGATGGTACGGCCTCAAACTCCTTAAGGACAACTTGATCGTATGATGAGGTTATAGGCCGAGAAGACGTTTTTATCCATTACAAAAAATTGATCTTTCGGGTCAATCCCTTAGGCCACTCGTCTCCCATTCGCAAGTCCATCTCATACATTCCCAACGGATGGACCCTGTTCGCCACTGAAGCCCATCAACAGATAATGATAGGGTACCAGCCTAGCTCTGTTGAGGCCTAGGCTCTTGAAATAGGGCCAAAACATCACGTTCGCTGAACTTCCTCTATTTATGAGGATTCTCTGTACCTCACATCCATGCACTCTTGTTATTATTACCAAAGGGTCATTATGCGGTGCTAAGATACCTTTGAAGTCGAGTCAGGAGAATCCAACTATAAGAGTATCCATATCCACCTTATTTCTCTTTTTCTTGGACTCCGATTGCTCTAGATTCGCAACCTCTACTTTGGTCACTGACTTAGCTTCTGCCACATGAGCTTTACGGTCGGCTACTTCAGAGCCACCCCCTGCCACATGAGCTTTACGGTCGGCTACTTTAGTCTTTTAGGCTCTCATTTTTGCCTTGCTTGACATATAGCAGATGAATGGTTTTCTTCTGAGGTCTTACCCCAAAACAGAAATTATGAATGAATCGTTCAGCCAAGCCCTTAAAGTTCTCGATAGAGTTCTTCGAAAGATAGGTGAACCAGATGTGTGCAGCTCCTATCAAAGTCCCATAGAAGGCTCGACATTTCATCTCATCTGGGATTGAATAAATATCCGCTGCAGACTGGTACATCTCAATGTGATGGACAGGGTTGGTGCTACCATCATACTTGGGAGACACCGTATGTGGCTTGAACTTGGCAGGGGTTGGGAAGCTCACTATCCTGATCATGAATGGGAACCCTCTGAGAAACCTCTTTGCAGTGGGTCTCGGCTTTTGATGAGGTCCCTTATCTTCTCTTCAAGACGTTGAATAGAGTCGTTCCATGGCTTTGCAACGTCGACCTGGTCGAGGTTGTCCCCAACCACCTCCAAAGGGTGGACTGAGGGTTCCCCAGTCGCTGTACGACGTCGATTATTGATCTTCACTTGATCCATATCTCTACCTTATTGGGGTTGTCCATGATGGGGTCGACCATGATGAGGTCGATATTCCCCCTCTTCCCTTTGTGATCCCGCTACACTTCTTGACCTGGATAACCTCTGCCTCAGGTCATTAATTGGGCCGAGCCTTTCAAAGGTCGACCCTCTACTTAAGCGATCAAAAGCTGACCCTCTTTGTTGGGCACCATCATCTCTTATTCCCCTGTAACCTCAGCTTTATTGGATAGGACGTACAGTGTTATTCGAAATCTCATACGACTCCCAGCAGCCCTCTGGAGCATCTTTTGCCTCCATATCATCATACCTATCCTCAGGGAAAGGGTTTCCTTGCCTCCCTATATGTAAACGCTTAGCATCGACAACGTCCCTCCTCCATTGAGGGGTAGGTTGGTCTTTTTATGGTGCCTAGGGTGGTCCCCTGGCTTTAGGATAAGGTTGAACAGCTGCCGGAGTAATCATCTTCGATGAGACCCCAGGTGGCCTCATCATATTTTGACTGAGCTGTGAAAATTGCTCCTTCATCGCTTGCTGCGTTGCAGCCAAGGACTTCAAGGCCGCCGCCACCTCAGCCATTTCGAAATGGGGTGGCACCTGGCTAGAACTAGGTCTTCCAACACCATATGGTGGAGGAGGTGGTGGTAACGCCGATGCCATATGTTAAAATAAAAGAGCTTGTGCAGAAATGAGCTTAATACCTTAAAGGACCTCTTTCAATAGTGAAACAGCTCCACGCAAGGGGTGAGGCCGGGTTCACCACCAGAGTCTCCGATGAGGTTAAGCAGAAAAAGGAGGAAGAGACAGCTTCTCGTTCCCCTAGACGGTGCTAAAATGATGATGCTAGAAATAGCACCACCGGTGAGGATGATTGCAAGCTCAAACCAGTGATAGCAATGGCAGCGTAAGAGTATATATGAATATATATGTAGAAGGAGTTGAGGAGAAGATGATGGACACTTGAATATAAGTGGATCAGCCAATTAGGCCTACGTCCACTATGAGTGTGTGTGAGTAATATCACTGAATGAATGCACTAATAGCCATGGATACAATCTCTCAAGCTTTCTCTCTCTACTGTGTAAAATGACAGAGTTTCAGCTAGGGTTTTAATTTCAAATCCTCTACAATGTTGAGAAAGACCTCAATATATAGTGCCTGGGGGGGTGTAATGTACCCCCTAAGCATTCCATGTGCATGTGCATAGAGATCCAGACAGTGTAAGGATGACACCTGGCTGATCTCAACAAAGTAATGATGACCTCAATATTCCCCCATGTGGAGGGAATGATTCAATTATAACATATTTATCCATGTGCTCCAAGCCATACATGTACGTGTAGAAGCTCGGCTGTCTTTGCTTGATACCGACCTCAACCTGGGTAAGTACGAGTTTAGTGAGGTACGACCCTCTTATCCCTGGCGGGGAATTATATGATGACCTTGGTTGGGATGTCAGTCGAGGTTAGTTATGTGGAACGTCGGCCTATGTCGATGCTGGCTTGACGCTTGATGTTGAGCCTGCAAGGCTGCTGATTCTAGGTGAAACTTGTAACGTTGGCAAAAGTCGATGATGGGATTGTTCATTGAGCCTAAGGGGCTTTACTGATTCTCACGTGGAATTTGCAACTTTGGCCATGGGCGACACTATGGGTAGTTGAACCAACAAAACATGTGGACCGCGACTGTTTCCTACATGAGGGGTAATTAGTAACGTCGGTCGTTGCTGGCCTTATTAGGATGAGATTGCTAGTCTTTAGTCTTCAGCTCTTATTACCTCGGTCATCATCCAGGCAGAGGTTGGTGCTTCCGAGCTGCCAGGTACAATTTGGGCATATCAACATGAATCTTATGGGTCCTACTCGTACTGAGAGTCTGGGTGGTAAGAGGTATATCCTCGTAATGGTGGATGATTTCTCCAGATATTCGATTGTAGGTTTTCTGAGAGAGAAATTTATTGCTGTAGAGTTTTTAATGACCAAGTGTCGTGTCCTGCAAAACCAATACGGAGTCACTACTAACATGATACGTAGTGACAACGGTACGAAATTTACGGAAGCAAAGGTAGATCTTTACTGTGATAGCCTTGGGATTAAACATGAGTTTTCGGCCGTAAGGACTCCTCAGCAAAATGGAATTATTGAGAGGAAGATTGAATGATTTAGGAAATGGATAGATATATGCTTTTGGGTCGTAAGGTTGCTAGGAGATTTTGGGTAGAGGCGGTGTCTATCGCATACCACACGGTGAATAAAGTTTACGTGTGTCCACACACACTTAAGACGCCTTATGAATTGTGGACTGGCAAGAAACCCAACCTTGCATATTTTTGTGTCTTTGGGAGTAAATGATACATCCTACGGGATAGAGAGCAATTAAGAAAGTTTAACTCCCGGAGCAACGAGGGAATTTTACTTGGATATTCATCACACAGTAGAGCCTACCGTTTACAATCTGGGTATCTCTAAGGTTATGGAGTCAATAAACGTCACCGTTCAAGATGATAAACCTTCGGCGTTTGTTGATCCTAGCCTTCAGTGTGAGGATGAGGATTTTTTTGGTAGCAATTTGCTTGTCCCTCACACACCCCCTATGGACCCTACTCCTGTGTTAGGGGACACACCGACTTGGGTTCACAAGAGTCATGACCCTTCCTCCATTGTTAGTCATTTTTTCTACACGTCCAAAGTCGAGCCCAAGAATCATAAAGAAGCACTCAAAGATGAACACTGGATATCTGTTATGCAGGATGAGTTGCTTCAGTTTAAAAAGAACAATGTGTGGGAACTTATCCCCTGACCTAGTGAGACGAATATGATAGGTACCAGGTGAATTTCCAAGAATAAAATGGATGAAAATGGTACCATAATCAGAAATAAGGCTAGGTTAGTCGCTCAAGGATACACACAGATAAAGGGTGTAGACTTTGGGGAGATATTTCTCCTATTGTGAGGGTTGAGTCCGGACACTTATTACTCACCACCGCATGTCATCTGCACTTCAAGTTATATTAGATGAATGTCAAGAGTGACTTTTTAAATGGCGTTCTACAGGAGGAGGTTTACGTGGAACAACCAAAAGGGCTTGAAGACCCTAAGCACCCGGAGCACGTCTACTATCTGAGGAAAGCCTTGTATGGTTTTAAGCAAGCACCCTGTGCTTGGTACGAGAGGCTTACTTCCTATCTCATAGCCCGTGACTTCAAGATAGGGGGAGTTGATATGACGATGTTCACTAAGAGAGATGACGGTGCTATTTTGGTTGCCCGGGTCTATGTGGATGACATAGTTTTTGGATCCACGTGCTCCCAACATGCTCACCACTTTGAGGAGGAAATGAAAAGTGAGTTTGAGATAATCATGGCAGGTGAGCTTACTTTCTTACTTGGTCTTAAGGTTCATTAGCTAGAGGATGGAATGTTCATCTCCCAATCCAAGTATGCTAGAGACCTAGTGAAGAAATTTGGTTTATACTCCACTAAGCATGCACGTACGCCTATGAGTACTTCTATCAAGCTTAGTAAGGACACTTCAGACAAGGACGTAGAGTAAAATTTGTATCGGAGTATGATAGGTAGTCTTCTCTACTTGACTGTCAGTCATCCCAATATAGCCTTTAGTGTTGTAGTCTGTGCGCGATATCAGGCGTCCCCTAAAGAGTCACACCTACTCACTCTTAAACGTATTATCAAATACGCTAGTGAGACTCTCTCCTATGGCATTTGGTATTCCTTTGATACCACTAATCATCTGTCCGCATACTCGGATGCAAACTGGGCTGGGGATGCAGATGGATGTAAGAGCACTTCTGGTGGGTGTTTCTTCTTTGGTTCTACTCTTGTCTCTTGGTTGAGCAAGAAGTGAAAATCCATCTCTTTGTCCACTACAGAGGCTGAGTACATCGTCGTAGTCGGGAGTTGTTGCACGCAACTCTTGTGGATGAAGTAAATGTTGGAGGATTATGGGATTTCACAGGACACCATGACCATCTCCTGTGATAATACGAGCGCGATACACAAATCTTGTAATCCGGTCTAACATTCGCGCACAAAGCACATCAAGATACACGAGCACTTATACATCAGTTAGTTGAGGAGAAAGTAGTATCCTTGAGTTTCGTACCCACTGACCTTCAGTTAGTTGATATTTTCACAAAACCTTTAAATGCCCTTAGATTCGAGAGTCTCAGTAAGTCTTTAGGGATTCGCACAGTTGACTGAGGGGATCCTTGTATAGGATAGGATGCATTGTCATGTCTATATCATATGATTCCTATTGCAAGTTTGTATCATTTGTATTATTTTTTTTGCTTTTTATTTTTTTTAATCCAAAAATATTTTCGTTTTATAAAAAATTTAGAAAAGCACAAAAAGATTTTTGTATTTTGTTTACACCGCATATGGATGAGCATTTAAGATAACCGAGTCACATCATTCACTTCCATATTTTTCACGTAACTATTTGATAGTGATTTGAGACGCTACATCATTGCATCCATGTGATTTACATTGTTTGGAGTCTTTGAGATGTGATTAGTGACATCTTTATACATGTTTGGCTCCTTATCTCCTTTATTATACACATGCACAACTTTATTTGATTATTGTACTTGTCTATCACATATTGGCTTGAGTGTTGCCATCTCAATTTTGTCTATACAACAAAACATATGCGATAAAACTTGACAAGATTTGAATGCATGTAAAAACCGTTTGGTGAGATTGTGTGTTATTTAAAAACGGGGAAGGGCTGCGAAAGGTTCACATTTGAACTTTGCGAATACTAAGCCACCGTTAAATCGGACCTAAAAAATTGAGGAATTTTAATTATCCGGGGTCCAAAGAGGTTAAAAGAGCCCGAAATTTTTTAAAGTCAATAAAAAATAATTCATGCCAAATATGGGCCATTAGGTTTCACCATCAATTCTCCAATTTTGAGAATTTAGATCACCTCTATTCAAAATATAAATCTGAGGAAGTTTGGTTGGAGAATTTAAACGGGTTTGCACTTCCTTGAAAGTCTTGAAAAAGCATTAAATAGTTTTGGACATTATTGGTGTGGAAATCACTTTCAGCTTTGATTTGCTGATTTGATTGAGTCAATGTCTCATATTTCCATCTTTTTACACCTAAGGAAGATATTGAGTTCATTCGTTAGGAGTATCCATTATTCATCGTGCACATATGTTATGCTTGTATGCATTGATTTTCCTATCGAAGTTGCTCACACCCCTACATTTTCGCTATCATCAACTTGGTTGTTTTTGTGTTTGTTCATGGTGTGATTCTTTGTTGTATATTTTGTGTGAAAATTTTTGAAAAATTCAAAAATATAAAGTTTATTACCTTGTGACATTTTCCATATTTGTGCTTCCCATATCTCTCTATTTGGGGACATCATAAAAAGGATGAGAATGAATTTTGGGGGAGAATATTGTTTGGTTGATTTATCAATGATTTGCTTAAGCTTAATTTAACTTTGATTTTTGCATGTCATTATATTTCAAACTGTTGCGTGACATGGATATCTGCTTTATCTCATGTGTGTAGGTACAAAATTGATATTTATTGGATTGCACACCCTGATGAGAAAAGATTTGAGAGTTTCTGAAAAGATGCAGACTTGAAGATGTTGAAGTTTGATTGACGGCATGTCAGTTAGTATTCTCAGTTTGAGGGTTTAATGTGGATATTATTTTATGTGTCATTTGCTTTATGGAGATTGCATAATTCAGATTTTTTTATATATATACCGGCATAGACATATGGGGAGATTTGTAAGGACATAATTTTATAAATGTCCGGGGTAGAATCTAGAAATTTTCTATTTGTCCTATATCACATTATGTATGTCTAATACCTCTACATTCGCCACGCCAACACGACCATCCACGACGGCCTTGATCCGAATCTATGCATTCACTATCTTCACTCGTGCATCATGCTTTCTGCTCAACCGTTCCCACTACTCCTCTTCGCATTATTGGTAAAATGGCTTATTGGTGTTGTTTATATTTGCATAAATATTTGGGAATTTCATAGAAAATATTTTTCGAAGTCTGATTCGTTTTTAACAAAAGCAGAAATTATTCTAAGTATAGAAACGGACTTTTCTCGGTCGCCGAGCTCATTTGAACGACATCTCTCTGTCGTTCAAGCGACATGAGGATGTCTCGCGATCTCGTTCGAGCGACACGTGTCCTCGTTCGAGCGATATGAGCATGTCGTGCGATCTCGTTCGAGCGCCGCCGCCGCCTCTATTTTTGTATAAATATCTGTATTTTTTCTGCACGTTTTTCTAAGTCTTTTTCGCACACGTTTATGCAATTTACAATCCAGAAAATAGACTTCAAGTTTTTAAGGTTTTATGCCTATTGATTCACAAATCCATTCCTAAATATGTGTGTGAGTCTTTAAACCTCAAAGGATCGTTTTTACTCATCTGGAGTAACTTGTGTGGAAGCCGACTCTTTTCCATTGCTTCCCAGCTGGAGTTCTTGCTGGAGATTCCAGCCGACGACATATGAACCGACACCTGAGGGTATTTCGTATGTCACTCTTGTTTTCAGTATAATCCTTGTAAACCGTTCTTTACAAATTATAGTGAAAATAAAAAGGTTTTGCCCCTTTGGGGGATTTTTCCTCATTTGTGTGTTTGTTTGTGATTGAATGTTCCTGCCATGATTTTATTGTCTTCAAACCCACCTAGATGCATGTTTTAGGATTTAATTAAAAAATTGAGTTTAATTAAATAATTTCTTTGTGCAAACAAAAAGCGCACTCTCAAAATGAAATTTGTTGCAGTAATTATTGTTAAAATTTATTTATAAGTTATATGAACATTGTTGTTGAGTAGATAGTTACGATAAAAAAACTTTTTTACCAAAGCTAGTGTTTGAAAAATATAGATATGAGCAAAAATGCTTATAGTTGTGCAATAAACATTGAGAATTAACGCTTATTTGTACACAACCTAAAAGACAATACTCGTTATGTATGTATTGTTTGACAATACTTCTGTATAACGATATCGTGTTAGTACCCGAGAATCACCGGACGATACGTTATTTGTATGTTGTCTCATTTGTTGATCCTCCTAAATCTTGAATGCTTTCATACATATGACGCCATCTTCTATGTTCGTTAAATAGTCGGTTAATTCCTCAATAGTTATTGACTATTTCGTCACCTTGTTAGTGGAAAAGTGTTTACTATAGCATATATTAGAATATGAGTTCTTGGGAAGAAACCCTTTTAATACAGTTCGCCTTGTAATTATTTTTTTTCATATATATGACGACGAACGCACAAATTTTGATTCATTTCTCCTTGTTCGAATTGTATCCATAACGGGTTGATATCTCTCTCCTCCTCCTCTAGTAGTTTAATGTTCACCTGGATCGCTTGGCTTATTTTGTTGAAGAATATTGTCCGTTGCAATCTTCCACGATGGTGGTAATGCATCTATTATTTTCTCCATAATTAGTTGTTCAAACATGGATCGTTTGAAAGCTTGTATTTTGTGCCCTAATTCAACTATTTTTTTGCGTTCTTGTGAATAGAAGTTCCCTTGACTAATATGCTACAGTTATAGAATTCGTGTTCAGCAATTCGAAAATCGTACAATCTCATTAGATACCGATTAAAAGATGGTCATTCCATAACAACCTGTGAGGAGTATAAGATAAGTTTTCATAATTTGGAGGAGTCGACAAACTAATGATTCATTGTAACCTTGCACCTCAAAGTATTTAAAGGATACATAATTTTAAGTTGATAATGACTCAACATGTGTTTAGAAAATAAAAATCATTTGCCAAGTAAAAAAGTATAGGAAATGCATTAGTAATCCCAGTAGATTTTTCATAACAATACATTCACATTCGTTCAGCAACACACTTTTTCATGTAGTAATGTTATTGAAAACTTATTTCTGCACAATGTTTTTGTGAAATCAGCAGGAACTCCTTGTAGATTCTGTAACACCCCGTATGTTTAATGATTTTTATATTGGGATTAATTAAATTAAAATGGGTAATTAATAGGAAATTAATCTGAATAAAAATAAATATTAATTAGCGAGACAGGTGTTAATATTTATTTGCATGGATTATATTGGATATTACTTATTGAACGAGTAATAAATTAGTTAGAATGCCTTATGATTGTCGTGAGGGAAAAATACGGCAGTTAGAGTAGTTTAGTCAGAACGCGCGTGTCAATCATGTCAGGACTTATATATATGAGATAAAATATAATTTATTTATGGGTCATCCAAATGGTCATTTTGAGTACGCCGGTGTGTCCAGAAGGATCGAGATAGTTAGGAAAGTGTACTCGGGGGTTTGGATTAGGTTCTCGATCATTTTTAGGGCAAATCGGCACCCGGGAGGGCATTTTGGTCTTTTGGATTTTAAGAGTAAAAGGACCTACGAAATTTATAAGGTTATATCATCTGGTAGGTTGAGGTTTCTAGGGTTAGAAGTTATAATATTAGAGAGAGGTGTAAGGATAATTTTTCAATTGAGTTAATTTTTATGTAATTGGCTTAATTCATGACAAAATAAAGTTTAGGTCATATGACTCTACTTCGAGTCACGATCTATATAAGCCTATGATGTGTTTAATTGAAGACGTAGAGGTCAAGCTTCAAAGATTTATCATGCCGTGGTTATAAGCACGTTTAACATCTTTGTCGTGTTCCGATCTCTCAGGTATGAATGCATAATGTTTATGGGACTCAGAAACTATTTTAAGGATGTTATTTTTATTAAAAATGATGTCAAAATGTTTTTACTTCGTTTATTATGAGATAAACATTGTTTAGTGTCGTATAGGATCTTTCTTTTTTATGTTTGATCAAACAACTTTGATGTCGTTCAAATAAAAATGAAGTCTCGTTCAAACGAAGTGGATATGTCGTTCGGAAGACATGGCTATCGCGTTCGAACGACATGCACATCTCGTTCAAACGACTGCACTGCCTTAACTTTTTTATATAAGGCAGTTTATCCCTTAGAAATTCATGGGCGCAGAACCAGAATTACTGAATACATTCTTACATTTTTTCGCACAAGTTTACAAAGGTTTTCAAAGTACAAAAGATCATATGTGTTTACAAGATCAGATCTTCCATATTCTTATGTCATAGAGATATTATTGTTTGCACCATAAGAGTTGTTCATATCTGTTAAACAAAGGTTTCATTGGGTTTTGCTGTGAAGATTTTGTGGACTCAAGTTTCTACATGGTAGACGTTTCCAAAACTACATCGGTGGACACCGAGGCATTTGTGTACGCATGTGCTATGGACGAGTATCGTGGGTGGACTCCTATGTGGGCACTGTGAAGGCGCGGTTGAAGAGAAGAAGTGTATCAAGACTTGTGGGGATCGAGTCATTATGTAAGTCTTTATATCTTCCTTTGTAAAATCGTATCACAGTGATTGTCTAACTTGCACCCTCAGAGGTTTTTTTCCTTAGTGGTTTCCTCATACATTCGACGTTATTTACTTTACTTTACTTACTTTAATAACCTATATGCATGTTTAGAATTAAACAATATAAAATGGTTTAAAGCAAAATGTTGTTCAGTTAACTAGGTGCATAATTGAAATTTGTGAAAAGTTTTGTTTAATTGGAGAATTTAACTTTTGCTTAAAACACACTTTGCAAGTATAAAAAGGGTCCTACAAATTGGTATCAGAGCTAGAAATATTAAATTATTGTGTTGTGATCCCATGTGTTTGTAAGCATGAATTTTGGAAGGTTTGATGCTTTTAGAACTCCTTTTTGTATGGCACAAATTTCACTTATTGGAAGATGCGAATGAAAAGTGCTTTAAAATCAATTGATGAACGTGTGTGGTTAGCGGTCGAAAAAGGGTGGTCTCCACCAATCACGAGAGAAGGAGAGGTCACTATTTTGAAACATGTTGAGTCGTGGACCGAAGCCGAACATTGACTTTTTCTTTATAATTCTAAAGGTTTGCATATTATTTCCTCAAATGTCACACCGGAAAAGTATAATGGAATCACGACGTGTGAAACCTCAAAAGAGGCTTGGGATGTTCTTCCACTTACTCACAAGGGTACTAGCACGGTTAGTGCATCTAAACTTTAAAACCTTATTACATAATTTGAAACGATTAAGATGGTAGAAAGTGAGTCGTTTGATGAGTTTTATGCTAGACTGTCCAACATTGTCAACTCGTTGTTTAACTTATGAGAGAAAATACCCGATAATCGAGTCACTAAGAAAATCCTAAGATCATTGCCTAGTAGGTTTGACCAAAAAGTAACCGTTTTGAACTCCTTAGGTTTGCTTGATTCAACAAAAATTGAAGAGCTTATAGGTGACTTACAAACTTATGAGCTTGACATGTTTACCTCCAAGCAAGTGCCAAAGAAAGAAAATGGCATTACTTTGAAAGCTTTGATAAGCACCCAAAACTGTACAATTTATACCCCGAATAGATGTACTTTAGTTGCTATTTCTCGGTAATATGGGTATTATGTGCTTAAATGTTTAATATGCAGGCTTAATGCACGTTACGGTGTTCAAATGCGTATTTCAAGGAAATTGTGCATTGAATGGAGCTAAATACCCTTATCTCATATTCTAGCCTACCTTAAACCGACCCTAAACTTATCCCTAAACCGTCACCCAAGACCCGTGTGTGTTGGTTTGGTCCCTTTTTATTTTATTATAATTTTTAGTTTAAGTCATTTTAATTTTAGGATTATTTTAGAATTTTTTAGGTTTTGTTTCCTATTTTTATATTTTTTATTTCTATTTTTATTAATATAATATAATTTTATTTTATTTTATTAAGTTTTTAGTTTTAGTTTTTATCTTATTTTATTTTATTTTTTAGGATTAGTTTTTAGGAATTTAGTTTTATTACATTTTATTTTTTTTAGGACTTTAGTTTTAAGTTTAATAGATTTACATTTTTCTTTTCATTTCTTTTTAGTTTTAATTTTTTATTTTGAGTCTTTATTTTATAGGAATTTAATTTTTAGATTTTTAGTTTTTATAAGTTTTACTTGATTACTTAGATTTTATTTTTATTTTTTTTATTTTATTTTATTAGGGTCCAAACTAATACACACACACACACACTTAATACCCATTAAACTACCCTCACCCTCACCCTCACCCCTACTTCCTACACCCTCACCACACTCTAACCCCCCTCTCTCCTTCTTCAACCTCTCACCTTCTCTCTCCTCTCTCCAAAACAGAAAACACCCCCTCACTTTCTCTCTCCTACCATAACCAACAAACCTCCTCTCTCCTACCCCACACCTTTCTCACCTACCATTCTTCCACCTCAACCACAACCACAAAAACCAAATACCCAATTCCGTTTTCATCCCTGCGACATTCGAATCGCCGGTGAAAACCGCGCCCCTCTCCGGCGATACTTCCCCGACCCGCGACCTGAGTCCCCTGTCCCGGTCAGAACCCCCTGCGACCCGCGACTCGACGCCTCAACCCAGCAGTCGGTCAAACCTGGACCCGGCGGTACCTTCTCCGACCCACTGAGAAACCCGAGACCTCATCCCCAAACCCATTTGTACCCAAGCCAAAATCGTGGCCATTCTTCACCTGCCAAAATTCCAAAGTCAAAACCCATTTATTTTCCCTTTGCCCAAAATACCCCTCAACTACCTTATAACCCCAAATCCCAAAATTACCCCTCAACCCAAAACAGATTTTTTCCAAATATCCTACCTCACACCCCATGCACATGTGACCTCACCCATTTCCACATGCACTCCCTACCCTTTTACCATTATACCCCTTTGCTCCATTGCATATAAAAAGAAGATGAAGACCTCATTTGTAAAAGAATTCTAGATTAGAGAGAGAATTGTAGAGAAAATTTTCCCTTGTAAATAGTTTTTCATTTTTTTATTTTTAGATAATTGTGAGATTAAATTTTGTAAGAGATTTAATTGAGTGCTCATTTAATTTCACAATACTTGGATGCTCAATTAGAGGGTGAATGCTTCAATTTCAAGAATAGAGTTCAAAGTGTCAAATTCAAGAGATTGGTTTGATTATTCTTCTCTCTACTCTTTTATATATTAAATGCCTATTGAATATTTGTTTAGTATGTTTGAATCCATGTTAGGCTAAAACCCCTTTCAAGGGGGGGGGGGGGGGTAAAACCCTTATTTGATGTTATTGTATTTTAATTAGTTTAATTACTTGAAAAATCCCTTTGAATGTTAATTTTAATCCCTCACCCTTAGATTTACGCCTCGAGAGAGGGTAAATGATTTTCGAGAGAAAATCAAAATTCTAGTGATAATACCCATTTTAGATTCGAACTAGAGATGGGGGTTTCTTAAGTGGGGTATTATCATTTGAATTTCAACTCTAAATTTAATTTCTAAGATTGACATAAATTCTAATTGATCGATCCTAGCGGGTGATTAATTAAAAGGAGTGTTGATCTAATTTTCTAGAGTTGTGAGGTGTTAAACTTAACTTTATAAAAGATTACTATTCTAATTACACTTGCAACGAGAGTTGATTTGTAATTTTGATATTAATTTGGGAGAATTCAAATAATTAAATTAATTAATTAGAGTAACTAAAATTTGTGGTGTAATCCCACTCCTTGATTGCTCTCACAATTATTTGCCTCACTTTATCTTTTATTTTAGTGTTAGACTTTATTTTCATTTTATTTACTTTCTAGTTAGTTATTATCATTTTACATTTAGTTTATTTTAGTTTAAGATCTCACCTCACCCCTTTTGTTTTAATATTGAAAAAGCTAAAAAAAATTAGGAAAGTGAAAAAGAACAAAAAGAAAATAAATAGTGAATTACATGTGAATTCGTCTCTAGCTTACTCCCTAGAAAGTGGATTGATACCCTTACTTACCTCTACACTTTAGATTGTTATATTTTGTAGGTACGTGAGGTTTTGACTAACTTGGCTTTCAAACAACGACAACCACACGCAAAAAGCTAGTTATCAAATGGCGCCGTTGCCATTCTTGGGATTGTGAAGCTCGGAGCGGATTTCATATTGTAGTTCATTTATCTTTTTGCACTTTATTATTTTTTGTACCATTTTTATATTTTTAGAAGGCTTGTATTTAGGATTATTCTATCATTGCTTGAATTGCGGTGCTTAGGACACCATTTATTTTTCATTTAAATTTGTAATAATTCAAGACAAGCGTGATAGGGAAACCGGACAAGGTAGAGAGAGGGCGTCCATTGGCGAGGATTTAGAAGCCTCTCTACCTTGGGTCGGTAGGACTCCCGGGGACGACTGAGATAGGCGTGATCTCCCCCCGGTCGACTCAAATTTTTCGGCACCCCACGGCCTAAAACCGTGGGAGGTACATTTCTTACACTCTCGCGCCTCTCCTGTAAGCGAGTTCATTTATTGTGTGTGCTTTGTGTGCTCTTATTTGATTTTATTCTCGCATTTATTTTCGAATGGTGTGATGAATTAATTAATTAAGACCTACACCCGGTCACTCACGAGAAGGGATTTCATCACCCGACTCACTCGCTTATCATTGTGTGCTATCCTAGCCATCACTAACTTTAAAATCAATCAACTAGGTGGCCCAATAGGAGATATTTTTTTGCAAAGGCGATCACTCATAGAAATTCCGTGATTTTTATCGCCCGCGGACTTAATTAAAATTTGACTACCCTTTCACTAAATTTAAAGATAAAAATTGGCTATGTGCTAGTTAGGATTTCTCCTTGACTTGTGTGTGTGTCCAATTTATTTTTAGGTAGTCGGATTTTAGTTAGTTCGTCACATTCAAAGAGTCCACATTTTTCCCCACCTTTTCTTTCAAAAAAAAAAAATCCAAAAATCCAAAAATATTTTTCTTCCTTTATTTTTCAAAAAAACCTCCAAAAATATTTTCTTTCTTTCATTTTAGAAAATTCCAAAAATATTTTCTTTCCATTATTTTTAGAAAATCCCAAAAATATTTTCTTTCCTTTTGAAAAAAATTCAAAAAATCAAAAAAAATATTTCTCACCTCATGGCCGAGGAACGTCCTTTACGGGACTACTTTGGTCATTTTCCATTGACACGTGACACGTGTGAGAGTAATCCTGAGCGGTCTCTTTATGATATTCTTCATGATTTTACCTCTCTCACGAGTACCGTTGGTACTCTTGACCCATCCATGCATGAACCACCTATTCCATCAACCTCGGTGTCAAGTGTCACTGTGCCTCCTCCCTTGTTGTGCACCCACTGTTCTAATGCCGATCACATGTCCCATGTCTGTCCATACTTGTCATATCCATACAAACCCACCATGGAACATGTGTATCCATATGACACTGTTCCGGAACCCACCTCGGCTTATTCTCCCGATATACCTAATCCCGAGTTGTGTGAGTACCCCAGTTATTCGTGGAGGCCTGATCACCCTTCCACGCAATACGTATCCCAACCCGATGTTGTGGATCCTCACACGTTCCAACAGTTGTCATGGCAAACTTGTGCACCCAGTCACGATCAGTTTCCTCACTACGCACCCCATGAGTATCAACCATCTGTCCATCACGAGAGCAATCCTTTCGTGTATGATGAACTTGGCCCCACCCCACACACTTCATATGATTATTCTCCATACACTCACGATTATAGAGAGTTGTGTCCACCTCACCCACCACCACCACCCATCATTCCACCAACACCTTCATCCACCTCCACTCTCGAAACCCTCTTGCAAAAGTTCATACTTGAGCAAGAGCAAGCAATTCAAACTCAAGCTCTCCAAAGGCTTGAACAAAGGTTAAATGAATTGGTGTGTGCGCGAGAGTCGGATATTCCCATGACCCCACCCATCGTTGCCACCGAGTGTGACGATGATGTGTCCCCTTGTGACACAAAATTTGAGTGTGACCAACCCCACCACCCCGAGAATCTTGAAGTTGAGACCATTCCATGGTCCGGGTCCCAAGTCGACAATTGTGTTGACGTACCTTTCATTAGTGAGCCTGATCACTTCCCACCTTGTCCATATGAACCCCACTTTGAGGTTCCCATTCACCTTTCCTCTCCCGTCATATCCAAAAACGTGCCCGAGTCTATACCTATTGAGCTTCACCCTTGTGTTCCCGAGGAACCAATTTATCTTAGGTTAGCTTCGGCTACGAGTGCTCACCATTTTCCCGAGATAGAATCCGTGATAGTTCCTAACTATTCGGATCTGGATGATGTTCCACTATGCATGGCTCCCGTTGAGCCTGATATTTCTAGTGATTCCTCTATCTCTGAGATTGGTGCCTCGTCTTACCCACCCACCCCATTTACCAATGCTAGTCTTGTGGAGAAGTTGACAACTCCATCTTTAGAAACCACACTCCCTTGTGAGTATTCCTTTACTCCGCCCAATAAGTGTGTGACTCCCACGCTTGAGTTGGATCATCTTCCTCCACCGTTTATCCCACCCGATACACTGATTATCCCGCCCGACCCACCCATTATCCTTTCTACCCCACCGCCTGGTTTGGATCTTGATTTTGCACATTTCCAGTTTCCATCTACAGTTTTAGATCCTCACTTGAAACCATCCCCCATCTACGAGAGTATTTTTGGTGCTACTCTCCACCGTGACACCGAGCTTGTTCCTCCGTGCATACCACTTCCTTGTGGTGTTGATTTTTCGCACCAGCTCCCTGGTGTGTCACGACGCGACCATTACCATCACCCATTCATAGAACGGTCGTGTGATTTTTATGAGGCCCACCCCATCACTATTGCCAAACCATTTTGCCTCCCTCACCAATTGGAGCACTATGCTTATAGGGCCCTTGTTGCCCTCACCTTTACGCTCAACAAGGCCCGTGACCGATACCTCCTCACCCTTACCTTAATACCCACCCGCCCTTGGTCCACCGATGCTTTGCATCGTGTGATGCACTTTGCTATACAAGTGCATTGACACATTTAGCCTTTATCCAGCAAGACTGGTACTTCAGTCTTGTTTGGGGGTGATTCTCATCACCCAATTTTTCTGCCACCCCGCGCCATCATAGATCCTATCCTTAGGGTGAGATTCCATCGGTCTGGCTGAAGACGTTAAACTTAGCGCTACCGGGAGGCAGCCCGCGTTTCTTGTACTAGTCTCATCCTGTTTGGGGGTGGTGTTTCACATCACCCTATGCTTTATCATGCTTATGGACTTGTACACATTTTTTTTTCTCTTATCATTTACTCAGGTTTATTCTTGGCTACATCTGTCCACTTCATTAGCGGTTCATTCTGGTAATCTCTTTCCTACCTTATGCTCTCAATTTTAAAAATCATTTTACCTAACATCGAGGACGATGTTCCTTTTTGTTTGGGGGTGGGGAATTTTATCAAAATCGTACCTCTTTTGGAAAATTTTGATTGTTGAACCTGATTTTTAAAATTTCGTGCAGTTTCTTTCATCTCATTCATTGATGTGATGTTTCAATCATCCATCTTTCTAAGTCTAGGAATCAAGCTAGAGAATTTTTTTCTAATAGCTTATGTAATACGTAACAAGGCATTTTGCACTATGAATTCCTAGACTCAACAAAAATTTGCGCACTTATCATGTCAATACGGTTTAGAGTTGAAGAGTACTATAATTCTAAAGAGAACCTTAAGGATCACTAGTAGAGACTTTAGCCCGTGAGATTTGTGCCTTTCACCCTTTTAGAGTGTTTTACGCAATCTCCGAGTCACAAGTTGATTCAACTTTCTTTGGGTCCGCACTTAATTGTTGTATGATCTCATTTTCTTTCATAAAATTTTGGTTGATCACTGAGAATGACATCTTTTTCGAGTTGTAAGAAACACGTGTCTTGAAATTTGTCCCGAATACTATATTTTCATCCATACACCTATCACTTTTCCATATCACATTTCCATTCACTCAACCATTACCTTTCCATATTCTCCCCATCCATATACATACTCCACCTATCATCTCCATATCATCTTTCATTTTCAAATAAAAAGAGTGTTGATTTCCAAATGTAAAATGTCTTTAGTGTTGAGAGTATAAAAAAAAAGAGAGAAAAAGAGAAAAAACAAAAAAAAAGAAAAAAAAAAAAAGAAAAAAAAAAGAGAGAGAAAAGAAAAGAAAAAGAGAGTTTGTAGTTAGAAATAAAGACATTTGTGCCTAAAGTGTATACACTCTTCTCACACATCCATCCATCATATCATCATCTCATCCTATCATACCACACCTTATACCATCCATCCCATTTCATTTACCCCCTCACCCATATACATACATATTCCCCTTGGTGTTTGGGCAAATGAAAGTCAACGTGGTGAATAACTCGACGTTCTCACTATAGTGATTAGCATTCTTTCATGAGATCATTTTCTTTCTTATTGTTCGTTCTTTCATATATGTGTGTGAGATGTTTGAACTTGCTTACATTTACTCACCTCCTCACACACAAGAGCGATACACTTACCCAAATCTCGAGAGTTCATTTGAGAGAGATATATCCGTGAGATTTGAAGTTGAAGCGTTGATTCCGACAAGGCAATCTAGGAATTACTTTTATGATACTCGACCCGTTTTGACTGATTCACACTACACACGTTGAGTTCTAGGAAGGATGTGCCTTGAGTATTTACTTAGCTTAAACTTTTTACACATTCTAGCTTGTATTTCTCAAAATATTTCTCATGTGATGGATTGTGCGATTATTCTACATCTAATAAGAGATTGACTGCCTTTCAATAAATTTTTGCAAATAAAGAATTTTGTGGGTATATTCCCTGCAAACCTTCACGAGACACAACTCGTCCTGTAGGGCAACCTATAGGTTTAAAGGCTTGTTGCACATGCTAAGTGCAATCGCAAGTGCCCGCGAAAGTGGTACACTTTTGGTTACTTATCTTTCTCTTTCTCTCTATCTTATTGCTCGAGGACTAGCAATGCTCTGTTTGGGGGTGGTGTGATAAGCACCCAAAACTGTACAATTTATACCCCGAATAGATGTACTTTAGTTGCTATTTCTCGGTAATATGGGTCTTATGTGCTTAAATGTTTAATATGCAGGCTTAATGCACGTTACGGTGTTCAAATGCGTATTTCAAGGCAATTGTGCATTGAATGGAGCTAAATACCCTTATCTCATATCCTAGCCTACCTTAAACCGACCCTAAACTTATCCCTAAACCGTCACCCAAGACCCGTGTGTGTTGGTTTGGTCCCTTTTTATTTTATTTTAATTTTTAGTTTAAGTCATTTTAATTTTAGGATTATTTTAGAAATTTTTAGGTTTTATTTCCTATTTTTATATTTTTTATTTCTATTTTTATTAATATAATATAATTTTATTTTATTTTATTAAGTTTTTAGTTTTAGTTTTTATCTTATTTTATTTTATTTTTTAGGATTAGTTTTTAGGAATTTAGTTTTATTACATTTTATTTTTTTAGGACTTTAGTTTTAAGTTTAATAGATTTACATTTTTCTTTTCATTTCTTTTTAGTTTTAATTTTTTATTTTGAGTCTTTATTTTATAGGAATTTAATTTTTAGATTTTTAGTTTTTATAAGTTTTACTTGATTACTTAGATTTTTTTTTTATTTTTTTTATTTTATTTTATTAGGGTCCAAACTAATACACACACACACACACACTTAATACCCATTAAACTACCCTCACCCTCACCCCTACTTCCTACACCCTCACCACACTCTAACCCCCCTCTCTCCTTCTTCAACCTCTCACCTTCTCTCTCCTCTCTCCAAAATAGAAAACACCCCCTCACTTTCTCTCTCCTACCATAACCAACAAACCTCCTCTCTCCTACCCCACACCTTTCTCACCTACCATTCTTCCACCTCAACCACAACCACAAAAACCAAATACCCAATTCCGTTTTCATCCCCGCGACATTCGAATCGCCGGTGAAAACCGCGCCCCTCTCCGGCGATACTTCCCCGACCCGCGACCTGAGTCCCCTGTCCCGGCCAGAACCCCCTGCGACCCGCGACTCGACGCCTCAACCCAGCAGTCGGTCAAACCCGGACCCGGCGGTACCTTCTCCGACCCACTGAGAAACCCGAGACCTCATCCCCAAACCCATTTGTACCCAAGCCAAAATCGTGGCCATTCTTCACCTGCCAAAATTCCAAAGTCAAAACCCATTTATTTTCCCTTTGCCCAAAATACCCCTCAACTACCTTATAACCCCAAATCCCAAAATTACCCCTCAACCCAAAACAGATTTTTTCCAAATATCCTACCTCACACCCCATGCACATGTGACCTCACCCATTTCCACATGCACTCCCTACCCTTTTACCATTATACCCCTTTGCTCCATTGCATATAAAAAGAAGATGAAGACCTCATTTGTAAAAGAATTCTAGATTAGAAAGAGAATTGTAGAGAAAATTTTCCCTTGTAAATAGTTTTTCATTTTTTTATTTTTAGATAATTGAGAGATTAAATTTTGTAAGAGATTTAATTGAGTGCTCATTTAATTTCACAATACTTGGATGCTCAATTAGAGGGTGAATGCTTCAATTTCAAGAATAGAGTTCAAAGTGTCAAATTCAAGAGATTGGTTTGATTATTCTTCTCTCTACTCTTTTATATATTAAATGCCTATTGAATATTTGTTTAGTATGTTTGAATCCATGTTAGGCTAAAACCCCTTTCAAGGGGTGGGGTAAAACCCTTATTTGATGTTATTGTATTTTAATTAGTTTAATTACTTGAAAAATCCCTTTGAATGTTAATTTTAATCCCTCACCCTTAGATTTACGCCTCGAGAGAGGGTAAATGATTTTCGAGAGAAAATCGAAATTCTAGTGATAATACCCATTTTAGATTCGAACTAGAGATGGGGGTTTCTTAAGTGGGATATTATCATTTGAATTTCAACTCTAAATTTAATTTCTAAGATTGACATAAATTCTAATTGATCGATCCTAGCGGGTGATTAATTAAAAGGAGTGTTGATCTAATTTTCTAGAGTTGTGAGGTGTTAAACTTAACTTTCTAAAAGATTACTATTCTAATTACACTTGCAACGAGAGTTGATTTGTAATTTTGATATTAATTTGGGAGAATTCAAATAATTAAATTAATTAATTAGAATAACTAAAATTTGTGGTGTAATCCCACTCCTTGATTGCTCTCACAATTATTTGCCTCACTTTATCTTTTATTTTAGTGTTAGACTTTATTTTCGTTTTATTTACTTTCTAGTTAGTTATTATCATTTTACATTTAGTTTATTTTAGTTTAAGATCTCAACTCACCCCTTTTGTTTTAATATTGAAAAAGCTAAAAAAAATTAGGAAAGTGAAAAAGAACAAAAAGAAAATAAATAGTGAATTACATGTGAATTCGTCTCTAGCTTACTCCCTAGAAAGTGGATTGATACCCTTACTTACCTCTACACTTTAGATTGTTATATTTTGTAGGTACGTGAGGTTTTGACTAACTTGGCTTTCAAACAACGACAACCACACGCAAAAAGCTAGTTATCAAGCTTGAAAAGAAGGAGACTAAAGTTTCTGATGATGATTCCGACACCGACTTTAAGGATATGGCTTTTTGGCAAAGATATTCAAAAGGTTTCTTAAATTCCAAAAGCAATTGAAAGATGCCAAGAAAATTTAGAAATTCAAGAACAACAAGCCCAATAACGTCCCTAAGAATCTAAGTGAGAATGATAAGAGGGGTGAGTAGGATAGGTGTGTTGGTTATGAGGGTTATGGTAATAAGGTAGAGGAGTGCCTCACTAGACTTAAGAAGGATGCAAGAAATCGATAACATATAATGCCACCTTAAGTGATAGTGAATCGTAAGAAGGAGAAGATTTTCCCATTGAGCGTAATTTTATAGCGTTCATGGCATGTCATGTGAGCGACGATGATAAATCTTCTCATGTGAATGACACTTTCGAGGCCGTTAATTGTGAATCCCAATAGTGTGAGAGTGAAGATAGTGAAGAGGGGGAGATAGATGGTATTGAGTTTCAACTTGCCTTTTAAGAATCTTAGGGAGAAACTAGAATATGTCGAGGGAGAAAAAGATAATCTTCATGGTTTGATGGAGACTTTGAAGAAAGAGATTATAGAGTTTGATAAGTCTAGGTGTTTGCTTGAGTCTAGGATTAGTGAGTTAGAGGAAATATTGAAAGACTCAAGTAAGGTGAAGTTTGATTTGGAGGATCGGTTGGAAAAGTTGGATAGGATATTAGGCATCGTCCAAATTAAGAAAAATAGAGGTGGTATACGCTTCGATGATCGTATAATTTCCATTCAAAAAGCCAATACCAACCGTGTGAGAGAAGTAACTAGTAATGTTAGGAGAGGTTGACATGTAGGTAATCACTGCCACTACCGTTACACTTGAACTTTTTGCAGTAGGAAAGGTCACCTTAGACATTATTGTTATGACCTTAGGAATGCTCCTAGGAAGTTTAGGAATAAGGCTATTTTGGTTCCCCAAACTCCCATGTGTCATTTCACACCTACTTGGGTTAGGAAATCGGAATTAGAGGCTTTAGGAATTAAACTTCGTGATTCTCGTTCGGTTGCGCTTAATTCTTCCTGTGCTAGATCTAAAGGATGATTGTGTTGCCTTGTTTGTCATACGCTAGTCTTTGCATCATGATTTATATATTGCTAGTGTTATGACATGTGTATCTCTTTGTATTATATTTTCATTTGTCTGAGTCTTATTAAAAAATACAAAAAGATTTTTGGTTTATATATTTTTGAAAATATAAAAAGATCTTATTTTTGGGTTAAAAATATTTTTGAGAACACAAAAAGATTTTTGTTTTGTTTTTTGTGTTTTGAGTTTATGTGTTTGATGTGGCATATTGGTGTGGCTAGGACATTTCGTCGTTATTATTGATGCTTAGAATGATCTTAACCGTTGATTAATGGGGTTGTTTTCGAAGTTGATATGCATTTAGATTCGACTTTTTATATATTCCATCTTTGCACACATGCACGAGATTTAATGAATGATTTACTTCCCATGCATATTTGACTTTGGTGAGATGCTCTTATCTTAATTTTGTCATTTATGCATAATTAGTAAGGACAAATTTCCAATTGAGTTAATTTGTATGTAATTGACTTTATTCTGGACAAAATAAAGTTTAGGTCATAGGATTATACTTCGAGTCACGATCTCTATAAGCCTATGATGTGTTTGATTAAAGACGTAGCGACCAAGCTTCAAAGATTTATCAAGCCGTGTTTATTGGTGCACGTTTCATGTCTTCTTCATGTTTTCATCTCTCTGGCATGAATGCATAATGTTTATGGGACTTGAAAACTATTTTAAGGATGTTATTTTTATTAAAAATGATTTTCAAATGTTTTTACTTCGTTTATTCTGAGATAAACATTGTTTAAAGTCATATAGGATCTTTCTTTTTTCTGTTTGGAAGTTCAAACAACATTTATGTCGTTCAAACTACATGACCATCTCGTTCGAACTATATGCACATCTCGTTCTAACGACTATGCCGCCTTAACTTTTTTATATAAGGCAGTTTATCACTCAAAAATTCGTGTGTACAGAACCAGAATTACATAATACATACTTACATTTTTCAACACAAGTTTACAAAGGTTTTCAAAATACAAAACATCCTTGGTGTTTGCAAGATCCGATCTTTCATATTCATATGTCATAGAGATCTCGTTGTTTGCACCATAAGAGTTGTTCATCTATGGTGAACAAAGGCTTCGTTGGGTTTTGCGGTGAAGATTCGGTGGATTCCAGTTTCTACATCATAGATGTTTCTAAAGCTACATCGATGGACACCGAGGCATTCATGGACATGTGTACTATGGACGAGTATCGTGGGTGGACTACTACGTTGGTAGTGTGGAGGAGCGGTTGAAGATAAGAAGTGCATCATGGCTTGTGGGGATCGAGTCATTGTGTAAGTCTGTATGTCTTTCTTTGTAAAATCATATCATAGTGATTGTCTGGCTTGGGTCATCTGAGGTTTTTTCCCTTAGTGGTTTCCTCATATATCTGGCGTTGTTTACTTTACTTTACTTGATTTAATCACCTAGATTCATGTTTAGGATTAAAAAGATAAAATGGTTTAAAGTAAAACATTGTTCACTTAACTTGGTGCGTAATTGAAATTGGTGAAAAGTTTTGTTTAATTAAATTGAACTTTTTCTTAAAGCACACTTTTCAAGTATAAAAAAGTTCCTACAAGAGGCCACTAGAGGAGGAAGAAAAGGAATTCCAAAGCTTCCTACACCTTTTTTGCACCACCACCACCACTGTTGTGTAGATTGGGAGGAAAAGAAGGCAATCCCACCTTTCTTCTGCTGAAATTCAGACCTATAATTTTAGGCAAGTATTTATCTTGCAACTTTTGAGTATATATACCATCCATGTTAGTGTAGGATTGAACACATTCATGATTATGTGATTTTGGGCATTAAAATGGGAATTTAATTCATGTTCTTGGGTGGAAATTATGGTTGATATGTTTTATCTATGTAGTTAGCACGAATTTGTGTGTTGGGAAATTCAATCTTGGAAAGAATTTGAGTTTTGTTGATGTTCTTGAATAAAAAGAAATAACTCAGGGTTTTGGAATTTAATTAAAGGATTAATTCGGTTTAAATGACCATCCTTAATGAGTTAATGTTTTTGGTATGTTAGAAATATTTTATACATGATAATATAATGACTAGTGCGTTTGGGATCGTATAATGAAGGTTTGAAGGATTAAAAATGGTGAAACTCGTAACTGTTAAAATGGAGAAGATGAGAATTGTTACAGCGAATCGAGGTTGAATCAATTCGGAAAGAGAATCGATTCAGACCAAGGCCAAATTGATTCGGTTTCCCAGAATTTGACAATTTTTTCCCTTTTTGCTTATAACTCGTGGGGGACGACCGGATGAACTTTTAAGGTAACTTTAAAATATAGAAAGAGATATTTTGAATACCAGTAGGCTAATGTTAGGGTGAGACTTAGTCGTATGAGGGGGATTTGAGGCTAAGGTTAATTAGGCATAAATTGTAATGGAAGTATATTCGGGAGAAATGAGATTGAGTCACGGGGAGTTTGAGGGAACCTATGACTTAGGCTAGTAGGGTATGTGTGTAATAACTACTTAAATAATTCAAGGGGAAGTTGGAAACCTTGGAGTAGTGGAAAATGCTTCGGAATATACGACGTGAAGTAAAATGGTACATTGATGATACGTAGGATATTCGAGAGTTATACACTACGCAAAAGATATATATTACAGGTTCTGTATGTGTGTGTGTTGTGTGAACACCTATTGTGTGACTTCTTATGTGTATGAACATACCTACACTACTTTCTATCACGGGAGGTTCCGCGTCATGGACAGTCTTATCCTGATGAGCCATTGGGGGGGATTCTAGACTTGTACCTCAGAACATAGAACTCAGGAATTGATCACTACTTGTGTGTATGATAGTGTGACTGGTCATTTGGGTGCGTTAGGTATGTGCATAGCCTAAAAACTTAGAACTATGTTCACCCCCAATTTGTATGAATCGTAAATTTATGGTTCGAGAGTGAATCCGAACCGAAAGTCCTTTATTTAGTACGTGATGTATCAGGACTCAATAGCAGGGTATGCACGCTTCACAGGTCTCCACCTAAGGATGTCGTATTCGTATATACGACGATAGTGGGATATATATATATATATATGCGTGTGAATTATTCTACTGTGTGTGTATTAGTAGATAAAATAGATAGCGATATCTAAAGTGATCGAAGTATGTAGAACATATACTTATTCGTTAAATCTTTTAACTGGATAAAGGGTTATAATTCGGTAACGTATTGTATGGGCAATATGGGTGGGCACAACGGGTTAGTATACGAGGAAAGATTTAGTTGATACTAGTTAGGCGAGATAGCATAACTAGTATGGTTTAGAAAAATACGTTAGGCATGCATAATAGTTGGGAGGTGAGAATCTCAAGCGAGGGCACGTGAAGAAAACATGTATATAATATCTACTCTTACTGCATTTTAAATACTTGCAAGTGTTTTTCAAATGCTTTGGGCTCTGACCTATTTCAAATCTATTTTGTAAAAACACTGTAGGTGCCCAACCATAGGGACGCCAAGCTTAGGAATCCATTCTCATTTGACGTGTTGTAACTGCTGTGGACGTTGCAGGAACTCGGTAGTAGATGTTTCCACTTCTATTAGTTCATATTTAGCATTTACTTATCTCAATCGGGCATGTCGCCCATCTCTATTTAGTGGTTGTTTTAGAGATAGTGTACTTGGAAAAATACCACTTAAGTCGTTTAATTCAAAATTATACTATCTAAATGGCTCCAAACAGTTTGTTGAAGAAACTCTTTTCTTAAAACAAAATTTTAGCACAAGATGTGTAAAATAGTATGAACATGTTATTTAAGGTATAGGTTTACCAATTTTCCAAAACAAAACTTAAGGAACTTAAATCAACACAACCTCAAGAAAAGGATGAAAGGAAGAGGAAATATACAAGTACAATTTTTAACACAAGATGTGTAAAACAGTATGAATGAGTTATTTAAGGTATATGTTTACCAGTTTTGAAAAATAAAACTTAAGGCACTTAAATCAACACAACCTCAAGAAAAGGGATGATAGGAAGAGGAAGTATACAAGTACAATTTTAACGTGGTAAGACCCCACCCAGTTGGGGAAACATCCACGGAGGTCTCTACACCTCAAAAGTAAAAATTCACTAAAATAGAGTAACAGTTTACAAATTATATAACAATCAAGACACACAATCAGACCTAATTCTAAGTTCAGAAATATACCAACTCCTCTGGATTTTCTGACTTCTCTCAAGGCTCTGATGTTGTTGATGTTCTCTCAGCTTTGTAACTCCACTCCTTTTAGCTTTACGTCGACTCAACAGTTCAAGATCTCAGTACCAACACTTTTCAGCATAGTAGTGTGAAGGTGTGAGTAGTAATGTTCTCTAAATCACATGCCTGCAACTCACACACACTTAATTATAGAGAGGATGCAAAACAGATCACAAATATGTACAGGAATTTCCAAAATCAGTTTAATCAAAACTATCAGACTTTGGATCTTTAAAATATCCGTAGATCAAGAGGGAATCTTTCTATAAACACGAGCCAAGATCCTAAACACATTCTTATTTTAAAAATGCTCAAACTATTTCACAAAAAGTGAAATATTTGAAAGTGTAAATCCCCAATCAAGATATCAACTAGATCTAAGTCTGAATATTCAAAGTAACTGAAATCAGAAAAGATTTTGTTGGATTAGCGTTTGAAAATAACATATCAGTTTGGAAACAACCAACAGGATGAGATTTCTCGAAAGAAGAAATAAAAATCTAAGCAATATCTAAGTGATATGTATCACAGAGATCAAACCTCAAAGTTATATGAAAGAAAATGAGATTGAATCAACGTGATTAAATTAGGAAAAAGATAGAGGATAGAAGAGGATATATCTTTTGGAATCTCAAACTAACTCACTCTCAGAAAGGGTTTTCTGGTAAGATTTGGCGCCGGAGTTTAGTTTAGGATTTCCTATTTCTATCTTCTTTTTCGCTCTCTCTCTCTCTCTCTCTCTCTCTCTCTCTCTCTCTCTCTTACCTATTCTCTCTTTATTTTCTCTCAGAAGTGAGGGTGGTAAAAGATTGTAATCTTATAACATATGGCATGTATTTATAGTAAGTGATGGAAGGCTCTGGAACCATAAAGCAAATCAACGCTCAAGATTGATTTTAAATGATCGAAGCAAATCGAAGGATTGAGAATGCAACGCTTATAAGCTAACCCTCATTGGTTGAGCCAGACATTACAAGGATCATCTCAGATTACATGCAGGTAGGTGTGTGAACGAACTCGAATAGATCGACCGAACGAAAAAAACCGAACCGAACCGAACCGAACACGCTTTTGTGGGTTTTTTATAATTCGATTTTAATTCGGTCTAAAAATATATAGGACCGCATAATTAAGGTCGGTTTCGATTTTGGATCGTAAAAAATAGTTTTGGACCGGACCGCTTTCATTAAATATATATATATATATATATATATATATATATAAACACTTAATACTAACAACTAATGCACGCTCACCCACAATGGGCCACAGGCGCATGATCAGTCTCTTATTTTATTACCCAACCCAACCCAACCCAACCCTAACATAACATATCTTTTCTTTTCTCTCTCTATGCAGCTGATCGACATCAACAACACCAACCCCAAACATTTATTCTTCATCTCCTCTCCTCTCTCTTACCACCCCCTATCATGATCTCCAGTCGAGACCCGACGGCTTAAGCCCCCAACCCGCGCGGCCTAAGCTCCATTGAACCAATCTTAAGGACAAGTAAGTTATTTTAATTTTCATCCAGATCAAAATTCATTTTTTGTAAATGTTTAGATATGTCTTTCTTTGAATTTACTTTTGGTTTGATATACTATGCATTTACCAGAGCTTAAAGCATGAAGGGTTATGATAAAATAATAGAGTTGAGGAAGTAAGAGGCTTGTTCAATTTCCATATGAAGTTTGTTTGTTTTTTGATCCTGCTAAACAATAGTTGATGGGATTTTAGCACATATATATTTGCAAGTATAATTAGAAAAATTAAATGACACACAACGAATGGTTTCTTAGTTATTTTTTGAATTGAATACCTACTTGAAATTTACCTTTAACTTATTAACAAATTGAATGATAAGATGGAATCGAAAACTTTAGCAGTACAAGTTACAACTGGGTTTTTCTCGGATGCTCTTTCTTTGAATTTACCTGTTGCTCAACTCAAACACACTAAGTGGATCATTGGAGTTTCCTAGAAAATAATTTCAGTTTTGAAACTTGACAAAGCACAACCCCTTATGTAGTGTTGATGATTTATCTCAATATAAAAAATGCTGGGTAATATGTTGGGATATTTAAGGACAATTTGTCCATCTTTATGTATATGTTATGTCATACGCCGTTACAAGATTGATGGTTGAAAAGATCACATCATGATCAACGAAATTCGAAGATCAAAAGAAGAAGGAATTTGGGAATCAGACTTCACCGAACTGATCCGGCTAAAGGGACCGGACCGATCCGCCTGCTGAGTTGAGACCAGTACACCCCAGATCCATAACGAACCGATGAAGGCAAAAAGACCGAACCGATCTGATGCCAACCGAATGGATCCGGTTTCAGAAAAAGAACCGATCCGAGTTTCCCGGATCGATTCGCCTCAAGGACCGGACCGATCCGACGAGGATAGACTCTGCCAGATCGTGGTCAGATTTTCCAGGGCAAAGAGTTCCTTATTTAATCCACGATCAGAGGTTGTTATTGATAAGACTTTCCCACGATTATCAGAGCATATCAACCCTAAAGTCTTCACCTATTGAGTCCTATGATTCTAGGTTTTTAGATTCACACATCTTCCATATCTATGTGAATCAAATTTGGTAACCCAAGAACACCATTGCTGTTGTTCAACCCTTGTGAAGTAAACCGCTCCATCCTCTTCATTGCAGCCCTACTGGACAGGGATAGTTCCAGCCGCCAACCCTACTGGAAAGGGAGTCTTTCAGCCGCGACTACAGAATTCGATACCTGAGGGTAATTCTTAGTCAAAAACTTGTATTTCAGTGTAATCCGATTGTAAGCCGTTTCTCTTACAAATTATAGTGAATATACAAATGGTTTTGCCCCTGTGGGGGATTTTTCCTTAAACTTTGTGTGTTGAATAATTCGTGCATGATTACATTTTGTTTCAATCACACCTAGTTGCATGCTTAGGGTTAATTTGGGTTAAAAATGGTATTTATTATATTATTTCTTAATTGAACGCAAGCGCCAACTCTTTCAAATTGGTATCAGAGCAGGTTACGCCATTTTATCGCGTATTCCTTACTTCCGCAAAATTTTTCTAAAGATATCAATTTTTGAAATAAATTGATTTTTGAAAAGAGCGTGTTCATATGGAGAAGTCATATTATAAAATGCCTATTTTTGACGGGTCAAATTATGCTTATTGGAAAGCCCGTATGAGGTCGGCTTTAAAAGCCATTGATGAACGTGTCTGGATTTTGGTTGAACGAGGGTGGACTCCTCCCACCGTGACTGTTGATAATGTGACCAACTTGAAACCTGACATTACTTGGACTGATGAAGAATTTAAATGGTCATCTTTCAATTCTAAGGGTCTAAGTGCTATTTCTGGGTCTGTCACACCTGATGAGTTCAAACGCATAATGACGTGCACCACGTCAAAAGAAGCATGGGATGTTTTGCAACTTACCCATGAAGGAACAAATGCTGTTAAAGAGTCAAAATTGCAAAATTTAACAACTCAATTTGAAACCATCACCATGTATGAAAATGAATGTTGTGATGAATTATATGCTAGGCTTTCTGACATTGTGAATACTAGCTATAATCTTGGTGAACATATTCCTAATGCTAGAGTTGTTAAAAAGATTCTTCATTCCCTTCCCAAACGTTTTATACCTAAAGTCACTGTGCTAAATTCCTTGGGTAATTTAAATACTCTAAAATTGGAAGAACTGGTAGGAGATTTACAAACTTATGAGATAGACATGTTTCCTAAATCTGCCAAGCCAAAAGATAAGGGAATTGCCCTTAAAGCCCAAGAGAGAAAAAGTGAGGGGTCAGCAAGAAAGAAAGTCGTGTCATCTAGAAAGATAGAAAATTCTGATTCTGAATGTGAGTTTGACTTAGATGATTTGGCATTATTTGCTAAAAACTTCAAGAAAATTCTGAAATTTAAAAATGGTGGAAACTTCAAAGATAAAAAGAATTTTCAGAAAAATAAGTTTGAAAAGAAAGATTTCAAAGAACCCCCTAAAGACAGTGAGAGGTGTTTTGAGTGCGACGGTAAGGGACACAGAGCATTTGAGTGTGCCACTCGTCTGAATAGGGAAAAGGGTAAAGCTGTCCTAAATGCTACCCTTAGTGACGACAGTGAGGTCGAGTCCGTGGACTCGGGAGATGAGTCACCGCATGAGCGTAACTTCACCGCGTTCATGGCTACTCATGTGAGTACTCCTAGTGCATCTCACGACGATGAGGATGCCACTTCACAGGGACACCTCGACAGCGAGAACGAAGAGAGTGAGGGAGAGGAGGAAGGTAGTGAGGACGAGAGTAACCTTCAACGCGCCTACGCCGAGTTTTATAATGAGTCTTTCAAAACTAAAAAACGTAACAAGGCGTTTGTTCTTAGGATCACCGCGTTAGAAAAAGAGTTAGAAGAGACGAAAGAGAGAGAGTCCTCCACTTGCACCGCCATGAGAGAGAGAGAGTCTGCCTGGGTTAGTAAAGAGAATTTGCTTAGAGAGAGAGAGAGCAGTTTTGAGAAAGAAAAAGCGGACTTGACTAAACAAGTGGCTAGTCTTACGAGTGATCTCCATTCTTCCATGGAGACTAGGAAGAAACTTGAAGCCCTTGCTGCTCAGCTTACTCATGACCTTGAGAGAGCTAGGAAAGTTAAGGTACAAATCGAGGACAGATCTGGGAAGATGGGAAAGATGCTCCTCGGTCCCGCTTTAGGTTTTGGTGACAGGCAAGGAATAGGTTTTGATGGTGCCTCCACGTCCCAAATTGCACACGGACCAATTCCTGAGTTTACTACGACTCCTTATGTCCGTCATAAAAAACCAAGAAGGAGAGTTCGACCAATAAAAGCAAACCAAGGTCCTCCTAATACTGTGCTCTTTTGCTCCCATTGCAAAAGAAATGGACACCTTAGGGATGATTGCTATAAGTTGGGTCGGACACGACGTACGTTTGCTCCACCACATCAGACTGATGAGTTTGCCAGTCTGAGAGAGCGTGTTGAGTTTCTAGCCGCCACATCACAGAGTTTGATGGAGGAATTTCGACGGATGACCTTACCATCAATGAATGCGTCCCGCATTCCGGATAAAACCAACAACAACAAGGGAATACAAAAAGGTACCTACTCTTGGGTTCCTAAGAAAGAGAAAAAGGCCCTTGTTGTCCATGTCGCTCTCAAAACCCATAATACTTCACAGTGGTATTTTGATAGTGGATGCTCCAGACACATGACAGGTGATGCCTCATATTTTACCCATCTTGAGGATTATAATGATGAGAGAGTCACCTTTGGAGATGGTAGCAAAACTAGCATAGTTGGACGAGGTACAGTAGAGTTACCAGGATTTCCAAAGCTAGAGAACGTGCTGTACGTCAAAGGTTTGAAAGCAAACCTTCTTAGCATCAGCCAGTTGTGCGATGATGACTTTGCAGTGAAGTTTAACCGGAAAGCTTGTAAGGTCTATAATCAAGCCGGTAAAATTTTAGTGCAAGGGGTGAGGACAGAGGATAACTGCTATGGGACTGAGCCCACATCCTCTCTTGTCTGCAACAGCGCCACTATCACTCCTATGGATCTGTGGCACCAACGTCTAGGTCATGTGAACGTTAGAGACTTATCTCGTTTAGTCAAAAAAGACCTAGTACGTGGCTTACCATCTCTTAGAAAGCCAACTTCCATGATTTGTGGACCCTGTCAGTTGGGATAACAAATCTGTAGTCCTCATAGGAAGTTGAATTCCATTACCACCTCCCGTGCTCTTGAGTTGATTCACATGGATCTTATGGGTCCTACTCGCACGGAGAGTCTAGGTGGTAAGAGATACATTCTCGTGATGGTAGACGATTTCTCTAGATACTCTATTGTAGGTTTTCTAAGAGAGAAATCTGATGCTGTAGAATTTTTAACGACCAAGTGCCGTGTCCTGCAAAATCAACATGGGGTCACTATTAACAGAATACGTAGTGACAACGGCACTGAATTTAAGGAAGCAAAGGTGGATTTGTACTGTGATAGCCTTGGGATCAAACATGAGTTTTCTGCTATGAGAACTCCTCAGCAAAATGGGATTGTTGAGAGGAAGAATAGAACGATCCAAGAGATGGCTAGATCTATGCTTCTAGGTCGTAAAGTTTCTAGGAGATTTTGGGCAGAGGCAGTGTCTACTGCATGCCACACGGTGAATAGGGTTTATCTTCGTCCACACACACTTAAGACGCCTTATTAATTGTGGACTGTCAAGAAACCCAACTTGGCATATTTCCATGTATTTGGGAGTAAATGCTACATTCTACGGGATAGAGAGCAATTAGGAAAGTTTGACTCCCGAAGCGACGAGGGAATATTGCTAGGATATTCATCGAACAGTAGAGCGTACTGGGTGTTTAACCTGAAGAGCTCTAAGGTTATGGAATCAATAAACGTCACTATGCAAGATGACGAACCTCCGACGGTTATTGATCCCAACCTTCAGTGTGAGGATGAGGATTGTTCTGACAGTGATTTTCCTGTTCCTCTCCCACACTCTGTGGACCCTATTCCTGTGTTAGGGGACACACCTGCTTGGGTTCGCAAGAGTCATGATCCATCAGCCATTGTTGGCGATCCCACTCTAGAGAACGTTGTTAGTCATCATTGCTACACGTCCAAAGTCGAGCCCAAGAACCATAAAGAAGCACTCAAAGATGAACACTGGATATCTGCTATGCAGGATGAGTTGCTTCAGTTTAAGAAGAACAATGTCTGGGAACTTGTCCCCCGACCTAGTAATACTAATAATGTCTGGGAACTTGGTACCTGGTGGATTTTCAAGAATAAAATGGTACCATAATCAGAAATAAGGCTAGGTTGGTCGCTCAAGGCTACACACATATAGAGGGTGTAGACTTTGGGGAGACATTTGCTCCTGTTGCAAGGCTTGAGTCCGTCCGTCTTCTACTCACCATCGCATGTCATCTGCGCTTCAAGGTATATCAGATGGATGTCAAGAGTGCCTTTCTGAATGGCATTCTACGTGAGGAGGTTTATGTGGAACAACCAAAAGGGTTTGAAGACCCTCAGCACCCTGAGCACGTCTACTATCTGAGGAAAGCCTTGTATGGTTTGAATCAAGCACCCCGTGCTTGGTACGAGGGGCTTACTTCCTATCTCTTAGCTCGTGGCTTCAAGAGAGGGGGAGTAGATATGACGTTGTTCGTCAGGAGAGATGACGGTGCTATTTTGGTTGCCCAGGTCTATGTGGATGACATAGTCTTTCGATCCACATGCTCTCAGCATGCTCATCACTTTGAGGAGGAGATGAAAAGTGAGTTTGAGATGAGCATGGTTGGTGAGTTTACAATCTTCATTGGTCTCCAGGTTCGTCAGCTAGAGGATGGGATGTTCATCTCCCAATCTAAGTATGCTAGAGACCTAGTGAAAAAATTTGGTTTAGACTCCGCTAAGCATGCGTGTACACCTATGAGTACTTCTACCAAGCTTAGTAAGGACACTTCAGGCAAGGACGTAGAGCAAACCTTGTATCGGAGTATGATAGGCAGTCTTCTCTACTTGACTGCTAGTCGTCCCGACATTGCCTTTAGTGTTGGAGTCTGTGCGCGTTATCAGGCGTCTCCTAAAGAGTCACACTTACTCGCTCTAAAACGTATTATCAAATACGTGAGTGGGACTCTCTCATATGGTATTTGGTATTCCTTTGATACCGATGACCGTTTGTCCGCCTATTCGGATGCCGATTGGGCCGGGGACGTAGATGGATGTAAGAGCACTTCGGGTGGGTGTTTCTACTTTGGTTCTGCTCTTGTCTCTTGGTTGAGCAAGAAGCAAAACTCCATCTCTTTGTCCATCGCGGAGGCTGAGTACATCGCCGCCGGGAGTTATTGCACGCAACTCATGTGGATGAAGCAAATGTTGGAAGATTATGAGATTTCACAGGACACCATGTTCATTTCCTGTGATAACACGAGCGCGATACACATATCCCGCAATCCTGTCCAACATTCGCACACAAAACACATCAGGTTACGCGAGCACTTTATACATCAGTTAGTTGAGGAGAAGGTCGTAACCCTGAGTTTTGTTCCTACCGACCGTCAGTTAGCCGATATTTTCACGAAACCTTTAGATGCCCTTAGATTTGAGAGTCTTAGGAAATCTTTAGGGATTTGCACAGTTGACTGAGTGGTTGGTCTATGTCTAGAATATGATGCTTCTCCATGTTCATATCATATGCTTCCTATTGCTAGTCTGTTTATATGTACCATTGCTTTGTTGTACAGTTTTGTCTTATTCTTTTTGCTTTTTATATTTCTTTTGAAAAATACAAAAAGATTTTCTTTAAGAAAAATTTTGAGAAAAAGCACAAAAAGATTTTATTTTGTTAATTTTTTTTTGAAAAAGACCAAAAAGTTTTTTCTATTTTTGCACCTTTTATGGATGAGCATTTAAGATAGCCAAGTCACAACTTCATTTCATATATCCATGTGACTGTTTGGTATAGATTTGAGACGCTACATCATTTCATCCATGTGCTTAACATTGATTGGAGTCCTTGAGATGTAATTAGTGATATCTTCCTACATGCTTGACTCCTATATCCTTTATTGCACACATGCACGGCTATATTTCCTTGTTGCACTTGTCAATCTCATGTTGGCTTGAGTGTTTCCATCTCAATCATGTCTATACAATGTATAAAATGCGATAAAACTTGACAAGATTGGAATGCATGAAAAAACCATTTTGGTGAGACTGTGTGTACTTTTTCATAACGGGGAGGGGCTGCGAAAGTTGATTCTTATCCTTTGCGCAAAAGCCACCGTTACAAAGGACCTAAAAAATGGAGGAATTTTAATATCCGAGGTCCTCAGAGGTTAAAAGAGCCCGAAAAAATTGATAAGGCAATAAAAAGCAATTCATGCCATATATGGGCCATTTAGGTTTTCACCATCAATTCTCCAAAGTTTGAGAATTTAGCATACCTGTATTAAAAATATAATTCTGAGGGAGTTTGGTTGGAGATTGAAAAAAAATGGGTTTGCACTTCCTTGAAAGTCCTGAAAAAGCATGAAAATCATTTTGGACGTTATTGGTGTAGAAATCACTTTGAGCTTTGATTTGTAGATTTGATATAGTCAATGTCTTATATTTCCAATCTTTTACACCAAAGGAAGCATTTGAGTTCATTCGTTAGGAATATCCAATATTCATCGTGCACATATGTCATGTTTGTATGCTTTGATTTTCCTATCGAATTTTGATCACACCCATTCTTTTACGCTATCACCAACTTGGTTGTTTTATGTTCATTCATGGTGTGATATTATCCTTGTGACATCCCGCACTTGCTTATTTGATTTATTTCTCTCATTTGTCTATTTGGGGACATCATAAAAAGGGGGAGAAAGAATTATCATCTTATTGAAATTTTGAGTTTTGTTCATAAATTGGTATATATGTTTATCTCATTTCAAACTCGATATGTCACTTGGTATTTGCTTTATCTCATGTGTGTAGGTACATCCTTGATAAATCCCATGATACACACCCTGATGAGAAAAGCGTGAAGATTCCTGAAAAAATTAAAGAACAAACGATGCAGCCTTAGTCATTTGTACCTCTTTCAGTTTTGGGTTCATGGATGGGTAGATTTGTATAGGCATTGTTCATACTTGATAATTCGGATTTTTTTATGTTTGTTCCGGCATAGACATAGGAGGAGATTTGTAAGGACAATTTGTCCATCTTTATGTATATGTTATGTCATACGCCGTTACAAGATTGATGGTTGAAAAGATCACATCGTCATCAACGAAATCCGAAGATCAAAAGAAGAAGGAATTTGGGAATCAGACTTCACCGAACCGATCCGGCTAAAGGGACCGGACCGATCCGCCTGCTGAGTTGATACCAGTACACCCCAGATCCATAACGAACCGATGAAGGCAAAAAGGCCGAACCGATCCGATGCCAACCGGATGGATCCGGTTTCAGAAAAAGAACCAATCCGAGTTTCCCGGACCTATCCGCCTCAAGGACCGGACCGATCCGACGAGGATAGACTCTGCCAGATCGTGGTCGGATTTTCCAGGGCAAAGAGTTCCTTATTTAATCCACGATCAGAGGTTGTTATTGATAAGACTTTCCCATGATTATCAGAGCATATCAACCCTAAAATCTTCACCTATTGAGTCCTATGATTCTAGGTTTTTATATTCACACATCTTCCATATCTATGTGAATCAAATTTGGTAACCCAAGAACACCATTGCTGTTGTTCAACCCTTGTGAAGTGGACCGCTCCTTCCTCTTCATTGCAGCCCTACTGGACAGGGATAGTTCCAGCCGCCAACCCTACTGGAAAGGGAGTCTTCCTGCCGCGACTACAGAATCCGATACCTGAGGGTAATTCTTAGTCAAAAACTTGTATTTCAGTGTAATCCGATTGTAAGCCGTTTCTCTTACAAATTATAGTGAATATACAAATGGTTTTGCCCCTGTGGGGGATTTTTCCTTAAACTTTGTGTGTTGAATAATTCGTGCATGATTACATTTTGTTTCAATCACACCTAGTTGCATGCTTAGGGTTAATTTGGGTTAAAAATGGTATTTATTATATTATTTCTTAATTGAACGCAAGCGCCAACTCTTTCGGGATATTTGGATTATTTGGATCTGTTATCTCAATATAAAAAAAATGTTGGATTATTTGGATCTGTTAGTTCAACCTAGTCTGTTATTTGTAATTTTTGAAATGTTGGGTAATTTGTATATGCTGTTTTTTTAAAATAGTGTTGTTTTAAAAAAAACAGTGCTGTTTTTTTTTAAAAAGTGTGCTATTTTTTTATAGTGTGCTATTTTTTTACAAGTGATGTTTTTTAAGGAGAAATGATGTATTTTTAAAAAATGTGCTTTTTTAATTTAAAAAAATGTGTTGTTTTCAATAAAAAAAAATATGTGTTGTTTTATATGGGTTGGACTGAATAGGACCGAGATCGAACATGGACCGCTTGAAAATCGAATAGGATCGAAATCGATTATTTCGATTCGGTCTTGGTCCATAATTTTTTAGGATCGATTAATGCGATCCGATCCTAAAAATACCCCAAAACCGGACCGGACCGGACTGCGAACACCCCTACATGCAGGTCGTTGATTAAGAAGATCCAAGGGTTCACAGTTAAGCACGGGTATGTGAGAGCATAAAAACACAAATCTGGCCGCTGTGAAATCAACACGTGTAAGGCTGAGATTGAACTACAAACTCATGTTTCTGATGTTACAAAAATACAACTTCTCACCACAATCTTTTCAAGCGCTTTCGGTTTCTACCGAAGCATAGATTTAGCATCTTATGGAAATTACACAACAGCCCATAAAGTTTTTTAGAAACCAATTTTAAATTTCTAAAAATTATTTTAAAAAATCGTAGAATTTATTTAAAATATCCCAGAAATCATGGAAAAATTATTTTAAAGGGATTTAACTCACACACCCTCATATTAAGAATAATGCAATCTTATATGTAATACATAAATGATCCTAGTTGTAGTGTTAGTGTTTATACCTTTTGGACTATTAGAGGAAATCAAAATGAAGAGTCTGAAGGCTTGTTAGTTTGAAAGAGTATGACTCAATTTTATCACTATTTCCAAACTAGATAAGCACTTATATAATATAGACTCAAGTGAGTCAAAGATATAGGGTGCTTCAATCTCTTCCTTTGGAAATATGAGACAAAATCTCCTTTGAGTCATCTAGGACTCGTAGGGATACAAAGAATAAGAAAAACTTAGTCCTATACAAAAATTCTGTCTACCAAATATCCTAGAAAGAGAAAATTACATAACTCAACTAGATACAAACCAATACCCTATCAAAATTCTGTTGCAAATGAAGGTACTGATTCCTGAAAATAAGATAACTAAGATCAAGCTTTTTAGTTGAAAATACACCAAAGTGTCCAAGAGGACTCAAATTTCTCCCCCATTTTGTCTCAAATGGACAAAGGGCAAAGTAAACAAGTATGAAATAATAAATCATTGTTCTGCCATACTAATACTTGTAAATACATAAATTTCTAATTGAGTCCATGTATTGTTTTGACTTAATTCTGTGAACAAAGCTGTGTTTGTAATATGTCATAGGGAGATTTTACTTTGTCACGATCCCACTTGGTCTATAATGTATTGAAAAAAATTGAAGACGTTGCGGCAAAGCTTCAAAGAATTAATCATGCTGAAATTTAATTGGTGCAAGTTTATTCGTCTTCAAAGTTAATTGCATTCCGAGATCACTCAGGTATGAATGCGTATAATTAATGATGCTCGAAATTGTTTTTTTATAAAAGATAAGGATATATTTTTATAAAGAAAAATATTTTAAAGTGTTTTAAATGGTTTACACTACGTTTTATTCTGATAAGCTCGAAATAGAGTTTGACTCATTTGGATCTCTTTTGGAAGAGACGTTTTGAACAAAAAGTAAAAAAAAGTCAAACCTTTGCAGCATCGTTCTAACGACATAAGGATCTCGTTTGAACGAGATACCTATGTCGCGCGAATGATGTGTCATTTTCGTTCGAACGACAAGTTTTTCGAGGCAGCGTTTAAATCTTATTTAAAGCGTGTTTTCATCAGAGTTTCGTAAGTGTGCATCTGGAAAAAATAGTTTCCCATCGAGTACATGTTTGCACATGTTTTCTAAGGTTTAAAAATCTTAAACACATCCTTAGAGTTTGCAAAGATCCGAGTTACCATTCTTATATGTTTACGTGATCTTACTGCACCAAGAAGTTTGTTCTATTATTGAACATAAGGGTTTTGCAGTGAAGAAATGAGAAGGACTTCTTGTTCGACATTGTAGAAGAATCAAAGCCAATCGGTGGACACCGAGACATTCGTGGAGTCGAGTGTTATGGACATGTATCGTGGAAGACGAAATTTTTACGTGGGCACTATTGAAGAATGGTAGAAGATCAGAAAGAGCGTCAAGACCCGTGGGGATCGAGTCATTGAGTAAGGCTAATCTGTCTTTGTAAAACCTTTGTTCATAGTGATTGTGTGGCTTGGGCCGTCCGAGGTTGTTTTCCCATCTTGGGTTTTTTCCTCGTACATCCGGCGTTGTGAGTATTCTTTACTTTACTTTACTTGCTTTAATCACTAGATGCATGTTTAGGATTAATCAAGATAAAATTGGTTTAAAGTAAGATTTGGGTTTTCACAACTTGGTTTGGTGCACATTAAAAGTTGGATAATTTTTGGTAATAAATTGATTTGATTTAAACACACGCATTTAGGGACCACCCAGGTTTTTCAAATTGGTATCAGAGCTAGAAAACATATTTTATTTGTTTTATGATCCCTTGTGTTTTCAAAGATGAATTTATGATATAACGAGTTTTCTCGAACTCCTATTTTTTTATAGCACTAATTACACTTATTGGAAGACGAGAATGAGATGTGCATTAAAATCTATTGATGAGCGTGTGTGGCTAGCAGTTGAGAAAGGTTGGACACCCCCTGTCACTATTGTAGGTGAGATCACTAGTTTAAAGCCTGTTGAGTCATGGATCGAAACTGAATAAAGACTTGCACAATATAATTCTAAGGGTCTGCATGTTGTTTTTTCACATGTCACACATGAAGAATATAATAAAATTATGACTTGTGAAACATCAAAAGAGGCTTGGGATATTTTGGCACTCACTCACGAGGGCACTAGCACGGTTAGGGCGTCAAAACTTTAAAATCTCACTACACAGTTTGAGACCATTAGGATGTTAGAGAGTGAGACTTTTGATGAGTTTTATGCTAGGTTGTCCAATATTGTCAACTCGTCGTTTAACCTAGGTGAGAAAATTCCCGACAACCGTGTTATTAAGAAAATCCGTAGGTCGTTGCCTAGTAGGTTTGATGCGAAAGTGACCATTTTAAACACCTTGGGTAAGTTAGAGCCGACAAAACTAGAAGAGATTGTAGGTGACTTACAAACCTATGAAATCGACATGATTACCTCCAAGCAAGTGCCTAAGAAAGAAAAGGGTATTGCTTTGAAAACCCGAAAGGAGGAAATTAAAGTTTCGAATTCTGATTTCGATTCCAATTTTGAGGATGTTAATTTGTTGGCAAAGAAATTTAAAAAATTTATTAAGTTTCAAAAGCAATTGAAAGATGCCAAGAAATTTGAAAAATTCAAGAACAACAAAGTAGATCCCACCTCTAAGGATAAGTTTGAGAATCCTAAGCGAGATGAGTCAGATAAGTGTTTTGGGTGTGATGGGTATGATCATAATGTTAAGGAGTGTCCCACTAGACTTAAGAAAGAGGGCAAGCAACCCATTGTCTATAGTGCCAGCTTAAGTGACAGTGATCCGGAGGAGGGAGAGAGTTCCCCCATTGATTGTAACTTTGTTGCATTTATGGCATGCCATGTGAGCGACGACGATTCTCATGTGCATGACACTTACGAGGAGGTTTTGAGTGTATCCCATGTTAGTGAGGGATAAGAGAGTGACAAAGAGGAGGTAGATGTGAAAGAGTTGCAAGTTGCATTTAATGAGTTGTATCCCGAGACTGTGAAAGTGAAAAGGAAAATGCAAAATTGCAAGCTAAGTTGAATGAGCGTGCCAGAGAAAATAATGATAGTTTGATTGAGGATCTTAGGGCACGAGGGAAGAAGTTTAGGGAGAAACTAGAGTTTGCGGAGAAAGAGAGAGATAGTCTTCGTAGTTTGATGGAGTCTTTGAAAAAGGAGATTTTAGCGTTTGAGGAGTCTAGGAATTTGATCGAGTCTAGGATTCATGAGTTAAAGGAGAGATTGAGAGACTCGTCTAGAGTTAAGTTTGATTTGGAGGATAGGTCGGAGAAGTTAGATAGGATCCTATACACCGTCCGAATTAAAGGAGATAGGGGAGGTATAGGTTTTGATGAGAGAGTTGTTCCCATTACCCCCGCACGTGTGAGAAACACTAGGAAGGTTAGAAAAGGTCGACATATAGGTAATCATTCCCACCATCACTACACTTTCACGTTTTGTGGTAGGAAAGGTCACCTTAGGCGTTATTGTCACGACCTTAGACAAGCTCCTAGGAAGTTTAGGAATAAAGTTACCCCGGTTCCCCAAACCCCCATGCATCATTTTACACCTATTTGGGTTAGGAAATCGGATTTAGTGGCTTTAGGAATTAAACTTCATTATTCTCGTTTGGGTGCACTTGATTCTTCCCATGCTAAATCTAAAGGATGATACTATTGCCTTATTTGTCATATGCTAGTATGCTTCATGATATATTCATTGATAGTATAATGACATGTGTGTCATTTTGTATTATAGTTTTCATTTGTTTGAGTCCTATTGAAAAAACTCAAAAAGATTTTGTTTTTGAGAAACTTTTGAAAACCCCAAAAAGATTTTTCTTTTATTTGAGTCAAAATATGAAAAGTCAAAAAGATTTTCGATTTTTGTTTTTGAGTTTACATGTTTGATGTGGCATATTGGTGTGCTTGGACCCCCCATCGTTTCATTATCTATGTGTCTAGGACATTTGGTCATTATTATCGATGCTTAGAATGATCTTAACCATTGTTTATATGGGGTTGTTTCGAAGTTGATATGCATTTTGATTCGACTTTGTATATATGCCAACATTGCACACATGCACGAGTTTATATGGATGTTTGAATTCTCTTGCATATTTGAATTTGATGAGGCTTTCTTATCTCAATCTTGTCATCTATGCGTAAGTAAACTTAAGGAGAAGTGTGCATGTAAGAACCGTTACCGTGAGGATTTGAATTGGTTTCTTAATTGAAAAAATGTCGAGTGATTCACGGGAAAGGGATGCGAGAGTTCAAAATTAACTCGTCGTGAAAACCATTGTTTAAAATAGCCCAAAAGAAAATGCAATATGCTAAGAAAAGGGCCAAATTAGTTTAGTTCATTCCAAAGAAAACATGATATTATTGAGGGAGTTTGGATGGATTAAAAATTTAAACGGGTTGCACAACTAATCCTAATGTTGAAACATTGCAATTTGAGGCTATTTTTTGTAGAATCGTTAAAATTCCGGATTTGTGTGCATGTAGTATGTTTAGTTCACTAAGCTCACACTTTAATTATCATATGGCTATGATAAAGTTTGACTATTTATCTCTATCAATTAGAGCTTCTTGATCATTTCGATGTGTTAGAATTATGACTCATTTGTTGTAGTTTCACGCCCATTCATTCCATGACCATGTTTGAGCATATCTGTACTATGTTTGCATGCAACTCACATTGTTAGTTTTTATGAGTTTTTGCATTTTGTGTTGAAAGCCTACTGTCTTAACATTGTTTTGCTGCTATCAGGGTCTTTCACAGATTCTTTTCTGGAAAAATTTTCACTGGGAAAAAACATAAGATATTTTTAGGAAAATGTGAAAATTTGGCAGGTTGTGAGAAGTCATTCAAACGACATGTCCATGTCACGCGAACGATCTCTGTACTTTGTTCGAGAGATATCCTCATCTCATTTGAGCGATGTCCTTGGCTCGTTCGAACGACAACCTGAATTCTAGCTTCTGATTGGTTTGCAGTCCACTGGTTTATTTTTGGGATATTTTTGGTACTGCTGGACGTGTTTCTGGACTGACTGGTTTATATGCAGGTTACATTGGTTCAAAATTAGTTTTTTGCATATAGTCCGTTTATCACACCTTATTAGATTTCTATATTCGTTGTGTGATATATTTGGTTTACTAGCTATTGATTTGTCATTACTCGATCATATTTAACTGGTTGTTTCATGATTACCTAGCGATATCAAATTGATTCAAATTGGTTTATATTCTCATGCTAGATACTTTGATTGGTTTATCTTTTCACCGGGTTGCCTATTCGAGACATAAAGGGGGAGATATGTATGTGATGTAGGGGGAGATTTGAGCATGTTTTTGATTGCATATTTTACAAATTGGTATCTCATATTGGTAGTACACATTGGTATCAGTTTGTTGCTCAAATTGTTTAAGAAATGATTTTTCAGAGATTATTCATATTGGTATCTATTATTGTTTGGTATCATTTTGATATATATATTGGTTTCATTTGTTCCTCCATACTTCACTTGGTATTTGTTTGTCTATTTCATGTGTGTAGGTATGCTTCGGCGATTCGAGATTTCAAGTCTACATCACATTCAGACAGTTTATTCTTGCCGGTGCTACATATACTAGTCCGTATCCTGTACAGTTTGATTTTGGGTTTATGGGATGGTATTTAGGCGTCATACAGATGGACGACCCGGATTAGGCATTTCACTGGTTGAGTTTTGTCCCGGAATAGTAAAGGGGGGAGATTCGTAAGGACATAAATTTTCAATTGCGTCCATGTATTGTTTTGACTTAATTCCGTGAACAAAAGTGTGTTTGTAATATGTCATAGAGAGATTTTACTTTGTCATGATCCCACTTGGTCTATGACGTATTTAAGAAAATTTAATATGTTGCGGCAAAGCTTCAAAGAATTAATCATGCCGAAGTTAAATTGGTGCAAGTTTATTCGTCTTCAAAGTTAATTGCATTCTGAGATCACTCAGGTATGAATGCGTATAATTAATGGTGCTTAGAATTGTTTTTATAAAAGATAAGGATGTATTTTTATAAAGAAAAATGTTTTAAAATGTTTTTAAGTGTTTTAAATGGTTTACACTACGTTTTATTATGATAAGCTCGAAATAGAGTTTGACTGATTTGGATCTCTTTTGGAAGAGACGTTTTGAACAAAAAGTCAAAAAAGTCAAAAAAGTCAAACCTTCACAGCATCGTTCAAACGACATAAGGATCTTGTTCGAACGAGATACTTGCATCGCGCATTTAAATCGAACGACACGTTTTTCAAGGCGGCGTTTAAATCTTATTTAAAGCGTGTTTTCATTAGAGTTTCGTAAGTGTGCATCTGAAAAAAATAGTTTACCATCCAGTGCATGTTTGCACATGTTTTCTAAGGTTTAAAAAGCTTAAACACATCCTTAGAGTTTTCAAAGATTCGAGTTATCATTCTTATATGTTTACGTGATCTTGCTGCACCAAGAAGTTTGTTCTATCATTGAACATAAGGGTTTTGCGGTGAAGAAAAGAGAAGGACTTCGTGTTCGACATCATAGACGAATCAAAGCCAATCGGTGGACACCGAGACATTCGTGGAGTCGAGTGTTGTGGAAAGGTATCGTGAAAATGGAATTTCTGTGTGGGCACTATTGAAGAACGGTAGAAGATAAAAAAGAGCGTCAAGACCCGTGGAGATTGAGTCATTAAGTAAGGCTAATATGTCTTTATAAAACCTTTGTTCATAGTGATTGTCTGGCTTGGGCCGTCCGAGGTTGTTTTCCCGTTTTGGATTTTTTCCTCGTACATCCGGCGTTGTGAGTATTCTTTACTTTACTGTACTTGCTTTAATCACTAGATGCATGTTTAGAATTAATCAAGATAAAATCGGTTTAAAGTAAGAATTGGGTTTTCACATCTTGGTTTGGTACACATTAAAAGTTGGATAATTTTTGGTAATAAATTGATTTAATTTAAACACACGCATTTAGGGACCAACCAGGTTTTTCAATACTAATAGATTTACGTAAAGATTCAAATTGAAGAAAGTCTAATGGTTTGGTAAACATGTTAGCTAATTGCAATTCAGTAGGTAAGTAGTAAATCCTAACTCCTTAGATTCAACAAACTCGCGTATGAAATGATATCTGATTTTAATATGTTTGGTACGAGAGTGCTGAACTGAATTTTTCGAAATATTAACCGCACTTTGATTGTCACAATAAAGATGCAACTTATCTTCAGTTATATCACAATCTTTCAACATTTGTTCAAAATTTTTGGTTTCATTCTCATGAGTTAGACATTGATTAGTGTACTCTTCAGCATTTTGTTTGATCATCTGACTTAGGGTGGGTTTCTATTTTCTGGGTGAGATCCTTGACAATATTTTCAAGCCTAGTGCTTTTCTTGAGATTTTTTATGTACAGTGTGTGAATGTCAGGAAGGTCATCATTTTTGGAGTCCCTAAGTGTGCAGTATCCCCTAACGGTTCATTTTTAGGACTTACCCACCCATTGGCATCAACAATAGAGCGTTCCTTTTGACTCACACACACAAGGTTTTAAGCATTGTAAATATTCTCAAGCAATAAGGCAGATGAACCAGTAGGCATAGTATCAATTATCATAGCTGATCAGATTCCTCATCATCATTGTAGATTATCTTAGTAAATAATGAAATACAAGAGTCAAACGTGTTAAATGACTCACGTTCATCATTTCAGAGTCACTTGAGTCATCCCAAGTCTTTCTTAGATGAACCCTATTATGTTTGTCAATTTTGTCTAAGTTAACTCTACAGTCACTATCCATGTGTCCTAACTTTCCACATCTATAGCATTCAACATTTTAAGGTCTTTCTCGGGTCTCTTGTGATTGTCAGTTTGGTGTTTGTCTTGTCTTCTCTCATGAGGCCTATTGTTAGATTTATTTGGATAAGTAGGGTTGCCTTGTCTTTTTACTATTTTATTTCGAAAGTTCATAATTTTCTTAAACTGGTTAGACATTAAGGTAATCTGATTATCCAAAGTATCTAAATTATGATCCTCATCAGAGTCTAAGTCAATGTTAGGTATGATAAGTTCAGGTGTGGTCAGCTTAGATGAAAAAACAAGATTGGAGGCAGACTGTCTCTTTTGGGACTGGGTTAATTGTTCTTAAATTCTAATTCCATTTCTATAGTTCTCAATTTGCTACTGAGGAGTTCGGGTGTGAGATTTTGATCATCCATCTCCTCAATTGCATATATCTTATTATCAAATTTTTGTGGAAGTGATCTTAGTATTTTAGAGACAATTTCCTTTCTATCATAAACAATCCCATTAGCATGCAATTTGGTCACAATGTCTATCAGTCTAATATAGAAGTCATCAAATAACTCAGTCTCAGTCATGATCAAGGAGTTGTACTGTTGAATTAACATTTATGTTTTAGCAGATTTAACTCTTGTATCACCCTCATGTGCAGTCACTAGGGTGTCCCATGCTTCCTTAGAGGTAGAACAAAATGATATCATCTTAAATTGATGTTCATTAATAGACATGAATATTGCATTTTTTCCTCTATTGTTGTTAAGGAAAATCTGTCTCTCTTCTTTAGTGAATTCACTTAGTAACTTTCTAATCCTCACAGTACTTCCTTCAGTGGTTGGTTTAGTAAGAAAAGTGTAACCATTTTCAATAACTTCCCAGACATCATCTCCCAATGTCCCTTGGATTAAGGCATCCATCCTTACCTTCCAGTAAGTAAAGTTGGTTCCATCAAAGAGAGGGGGCCTGGACAGGTTACCTAGTCTCTCAAATTTCTCGTCCATAATTTGTTTTGAGAAAATAATTTTAGAAACTAAAGATCTAAAGAATTTTTAAAAAACCCAAGCTCTGATACCAATTGAAAATATACCACTTAAGTCGTTTAATTACAAATTAAACTATCTAAATGGCTCCGAACAATTTGTTGAAGAAACTATTTTCTTAAAATAAATTTTTAACACAAGATGTGTAAAATAGTATGAACGAGTGATTTAAGGTATAGGTTTACCAGTTTTAAAAAACAAACCTTAAGGAACTTAAATCAACATAGCCTCAAGAAAGGGATGAGAGGAAGAGGAAGTATACAAGTACAATTTTAACATGGTAAAACACCACCCAATTGGGAAAACATCCGTGGAGGTCTCTACACCTCAAAAGTAAAAATCCACTAAAATAGAGTAACAATTTACAAACTATATAGCAGTCAAGACACACAATCAGACCTAATTCTAAGTTCAGAAATATACCAACTCCTCTGGAATTTCTGACTTCTCCTAAGGCTCTGATGTTGTTGATGTTCTCTCAGCTTTGTAACTCCACTCCTTTTAGCTTTACATCAACTCAACAGTCCAAGATCTCAATACTAATACTTTTCAGCATAGTAGTGTGAAGGTGTAAGTGGTGATTTGCTCTAAATCACATGCATGCAACTCACACACACTTAAGTAAAGACAAGATGCAAAACAGATCACAAATATGTAAAGTAATTTCCAAAATCAGTTTAATCAAAATTATCAGACTTTGGATCTTTAAAATATCCGCAGATCAAGACGAAATCTTGCTATAAACACGAGCCAAGATCCTAAACACCTTCTTATTTTAAAAATACACAAACTATTTCACAAAATGTGAAATATTTGAAAGTGTAAATCCCCAATCAAGATCTCAACTAGATCTAAGTCTGGATATTCAAAGAAACTAAAATTAGAAAAGATTTTGTTGGCTTAGGGTTTGAAAATAACATATCAGTTTGGAAACAACAAACAAAATGAGATTTCTTGAAAGAAGAAATCAAAACTAAGCAATATCTAAGTGATATGTATCACAGAGATCAAATCTCAAAGTTATATGAAAGAAAATGAGATTGAATCAACGTGATTAAGTTGTGAAAGAGATAAAGGATAGAAGAGGATAGATCTTCCCGAATCTCAGACTAATTCACTCTCAGAAAGGGTTTTCTAGTAATATTTGGTCGGAGTTTAGTTAAGGGTTTCTTATTTCTATATTCTTTTTCTATCTCTATTCTATTCTCTCTTCTCTCTTCTCTCTTCTCTCTTTATTTTCTCTCAGAAGTGAGGCTGGTAAAAGATTGTAATCGTATAACATATGGCATGTATTTATAGTAAGTGATGGAAGGCTCTGGAACCACGAAGCAAATCAATGCTCAAGATTGATTTTAAATGATCGAAGAAAATATAAGGGTTAAGAATGTACCGCTTATAAGCCAACCCTCATTGGTTGATCCAGACATTAAAAGGATTATCTCAGATTACATGCAAGTCATTGATTAAGAAGATCCAAGGGTTCACATGTAAGCATAGGTATATGAGAGAATAAAACATAAATTTAGCCGTTATGAAATCAACACGTGTAAGGCTGAGATTGAACTACAAACGCGTGTTTTTGATGTTACAAAAATACAACTTCTCACCACAATATTTTTAAGAGCTTTCGATTTCTTCCCAAGCATAGATTTTGCCGCTTATGGAATTTACACAACAACCCTATAAGGACACAAATTTCAAATTGAGTCTTATGTAGTGTTGGCCCAATTGCGGACAAAAATATTTAAGTCATAGGATAGTGGTCATGTGTATCCTTCAAGCTTATGACACAAGATTGTTAAAAATGTAGCGGCTAACATTTCAAGTGAACATAATTTTACCGGTTTGTGTGCGTCATTTATGTGTCATCAACATCATATTGTTCCACGGTCTCCAAAAGGTATGAATGAAATTATGTATATTTAGAGAGTTAGAATAATTTTAATTGGGTGTATTTTATTAAATGCTTTTAAATAATTTTAACCACTTTGTTTTACTCAGAAAATAATTTTTGAACTTTACATAAAAGTTAAGGGCTTAAAAATTGAAATGTTTATTTTTTGGCAAGTCGTTCGAAAAAATTTGGGATCTCGTTTGAATGAGATTCCCAGGTCGTTCGAACGATATTTTCATTTTCCCACTAGATTATCGTTAGTAAAGTCATTCGAACGAAATGTCGTTCAAATGAAAAAGTCGTTCAAACGAATTTAGGCGGAAATAGTTTTTTGGCAGTTTTTCCCACTTTCTCACTCCTTTTTCCCCACTACTTTTTGACAGAATTAATGATATACGGGAACCAACTTTTTGAAGTAACTTTTGTGAGTTTTCCAAATATTTTTGAGAGAAAAAAATTCTACCAACAAAAGTTCAAGTTTGTGTGTTTCAATTTGGTCAAGAAATGATCTTCTAAAACACATACACCCTTTGTTTAGTTTAAATCCAAGTATTCTCCATATATATATATATATATATATCTTGCTTGGAGTTTGTTTGGTATCGAGTTCTACTCTACCGTTTGAAGAGTTGTTTGGATTTATTTCTACATCCCTTAAAGAAAAAGACTTGTTTGTTGCCGTGGCATTCCCACTCAGAGAAAGGATTCAGGTGCGGGTTGACAGTTGTCCAAAATCTTCATTGGAGGAGTCCAAGGTTCCAGTGGAGTCCGAGATTGTCGACTAACCAGAGGTTGGTACAAGAAGACATGTCAGGGACTTGAAAGGAGTCGAGTCGAGTTGTGTAAGTCATCTGTCTTGTATTTGTAAAATTCTGTACTCTGTGGACTTAAGGCTAGGGCCGTATGAGATTTTTTCCTTTTGGGGTTTTCTCGTACATCGCGACGTAGTGTGTTGTGAATTTATTTTATCTTGCAAATCACCTAGAACGCATGTTTAGGATTAAAAGATAAAATATGGTTTAATTCACACTCTAGTTTAATTTAGTGCTTAATTTAAGTTTGGGTGAAATTGAGATCAATTCAATTCAAAGATAATTTAATCTGATAAAATTTGGTTTGGTCTAATTTGCAAAAATGAATTAATCTTGTTAGGAAAATTTTAGGACTTGAATTGAGTTAAGTTGTTTTAGTGAAAAATTTATTAGTTGCTTAATTTAATTTCACTTTGAGTTTAGTTTAATTTGGAAAGGAATTAAAATTTGTTGTTTGTGTGTGTGTTGTGTTGAACCATCCTTTTCGGTACTTTTAAGAAATTATTTTTATAGAATCTTAAAATTGGGGGTCTACGTTTCCAACAAGCCCACAAAGTTTTTTAAAAACCAATTTTAAATTTCTAAAAATTAGTTTTAAAAATCATACAATTTATTTAAAATATCCCAAAAATTATGGAAAATTTATTTTAAAGAGATTTAACTGACACGCCCTCATATTATGAATAATGCAATCTTATATGCAATACATAAATGATCCTAGGTGTATTTTTGGTGTTTATACCTTTTGAACTATTAGAGGAAATCAAAATGAAGAGTCTGAAGGCTTGTTGGTTTGAAAGGGTATGACTCAATTTTGTCACTATTTCCAAACTAGATGAGCACCAATATAATATAGACTCAAGTGAGTCAAAGATATAGGGTGCTTCAGTACTTCCATTTTATTTTCAGATGTTGGACTTGGTTTGATTTATAGACTGTTGTATTTGGACTTTAGGCTGGAGTGTTTATTCCAGTCCCGTTTATTTAGACCATTGCTTTATCATTTATTACGTTGTTTATTGAAATGGTGAATGTAGTTTAGTAATTAATATTATTGCAAGTTAATAAGAAGATTAAAATTTTGACACCAAGCCATTAGAGTATTAGTAATATAATTATTGTTTCGACAGTGTTGCTAAGGATGAAACCATTAATGATTCATGTTTAATTTAATAATGGATTGATCACCCAGGATTAGAATGGGCAGGGTGTCACAGCTAGTATCAGAGCATTAGGTTCCGTACGAACTTTTCACGTTTCCAGCGTAGCAGTCTTTGATATGGATCCCTACTATTAGGATTGTTGCATTCATGATTACGAATTTACGTCTTCAGCTATTTTAAAATATATTAAACTGTGGACTTATATAAATTCTCTTTTATTTCAGATGCCACCTAGACGTGCACCACAAGACATCAGAGCTTCACAACCCGAGCCGGAGCCAGCTCAGGCACAAGGGACTGTGAATGATGCTGATTTTTCCGCTATTATTGCACATGCGAGTAACGTAGCCTTGACCATTGTTGCTCAACAGGCACCACAAGTCCCACCTCAGTTGCAGATTGTGGCACCATATCAAACACACTCATTTCATTATACCTATGAATGAGTTAGAGATGCCTTTCAGAAGGCTCACCCCCCTGAGTTTCAGAGAAGCTCAGATGCTGTTTGTTATTTGCCAATGGAAGCAGGACATCCATCGGCTTTTACGGATGTATGAATGCGCTGATACACAGAGACATATACTATATACTTTAAGCTAGTGGGGGATGCCTTACAGTGGTTGGATTCTATTACCATCGCACATGATAGAGATAAAATGCCTATTCAGGAGTTCTGGGAGCGATTCGACCGCAAGTACTTTCCATCCGCCATTCAGACAGAGATGAAGAGAAATTTTTTAGACATCTCCCAGGAAGGGAGGACCGTGGAGGACCACGAGGAACATTTCACTAGGTTGGAAAATTTCGTACCAGATGAGGTAATCATAGAGGAGAAGTGGGTACAACTCTTTCTTTATGGTCTTTCTTGGAGAATCCGACAACATTTATTGGTTAATCCCGATTTGAGGACGTATACAGATCTTATGAATGCTGCTTTACTGCATTGTCAGGATCACCGCTTCCACATGAAAGGAAGAAAGCGCGCAGGAGAGTCCATCCAGAAGGGCAGAACAAGAGGTGGTAGTGATAGTGGGGCACAATCGACTCAGCCTCAGACGAGACAGGGTGAGTAGGGTTCCCAGTAAGGGGATTCTTCAACAACAGTTTCGTTAACAAAGTTATTTGGGTAGCCTTTCGAGCATTTTTTATTGACCATGCAGGGAGTAACGTTGGGGTTCATAATGCCACATGGACCATATATATGAGAACTTCTCATCTATTAAAAATAGGAGCTGTGGCAGATATGGTAACTTCATACAAACCTATATGTGTTTTGTATATATAAGCAATATTATGAGAACTTCATACCCACATATGTGTTTTGTGATAAAGTTATATATATGTTATATAGATGCACATATATACCGAGTTTTGTATATTTCTGTCATATAAAATACTTTAAAAAAGCATATGGGGTTTGTTGGTAACTCATATCTGTTATAACAAATATATAAACTATATATACGTATAATATAAAAAAAATAAAAACACACATTACCTAACTAACTCAAATAGTAAGAATTTGTGTAAGATTAAAATCTTGTCAAATATAATCGTCATGTTATCAAAGGACACGAATTCAATTTTTTTTACTGTCTAGTGCATAGATATATCCTTGTTTTCAAGCATCAATGTCCCACACTAGAGTTTAGAAGAAAAAGTTTTGATACCATTACTACATTAACTCTTTAAACAATCGAATAAAACTAAAAGATATTTCATAACATAGAAAAGTAATTGTTAAAGCCTCATGTATGTTAGTTATTTCATTCTCAAAAGAACAATCTAATGCAAAAAAGGAGGCAATACCAAAAAGTGAAGGAACTCTTAAATATTAATGAGTGAAAAAACTTAGCAGTAGCAAGCCAAGAAAAATATTTCTATTTTTGAAATGTAAAATAAAACCACAACATAGGCTCCTCTCATTAAATTCATTTAAACAGATATTCATGTTTATAATTCAATTTATGCACTACCATAAATAAGGTCTCAAACATCAGCTCTCATCAAAGCCTCGTGCATTTTATTTTGTCATTATGTCAAAGAGCAACTTAATTACGAAAATGTGTATCATAATACCTGATACCATGAAATATTTAATTCAATATTACATTACCCAACAAAAGTTTTAGTGGAATAAACAATAATAAAAATATATACAAATCAATTATGAAATTATTATAAGTGAGCAGAAAAAAATTCTTTATTACCTAGCTAACTCAAAGAGTAAGCATCTGTTAATTTGTTTTTATGTATATAATCTTCCTCCTCTAAACTTTTAAATATCAAATTGCAAATAAATGTAAACTAAAAACTAACATGATATTTCAAATGTAGTACATGGTTGCTGAAGTATTATGTCAAATAACATTGTAACTGAGAAAGACTATTAGTTAGGTAATATGCATTTTGAGTTAATTAACTATATATACGTATAATAACAAAATTGTATATGAGGTTTGTTTAAGAAGTCATAAATTTATATCATAAAATTCATACCCACCTCCCACATTTGGTAGCAAGAGAAATGAAGCTGATAGGAAACAACTCTATCACGCTTAACTTGGATTGTGTCTGATGTTTTGCATAAGTTTACTTCTATCACGCTTTAGTTTTTTTTGTATAATAAAATCCGGATGACACTATAAAAAATGATATTTATGAAATGCATCTGTTCGCATACCAAACCTAGTTGACACTTAAAAAAACTATTGGTGAAAGGTATTTGTGTGTAACTGAACTGAACAAACCCAATTGACATTATAAAAATGATGCTGATGAACATTTGTGCGCATACCAAACCCGATTGACATAAAAAAATAAATATTGTTGATGAAAGGTATCTTTGCACATACCTGGTTATATGTGGACGTTTCTTTCATAGGTGGAGGTGCTGTTGCCTTAGGCTGGAGGTGATGGGTAGGTTTGCGTAGATAGGACATAGTGCGAGAGAGCGAGAGAAAGAGAGAGAGGTGAGGGGTTGTAAATCGACAGACGGTTGAGAGTTGGAAAAAATGGAAGTTGATATAAAAAGTAGATTGTCAGAGATTTAACTAAACGTACATGACGAGTGGAAGAAATGGATTACTATGTAACTACCACTGTTTTAAAATATAACTGGTATATATTGGAAGCATCCACGTGTTTTTTTTATATAAGAAACTGGAAAAATTGGTTTAAGGTTTTGAGGCATGTCATCAATTTCGGATACATACATATATATTATAAGATTGGGTTTTCGTAACATTAACTTAAAAGGTGTTTAAAACAAAAATTCCATTTCTGACCTTTATAATTATTGAGCACGAAAGTTATCATGTTATGTAAACTTTCTTATCCTATATTTATTTTGGTTGGTTTAACAATGTTACTCCCCAAACCCGAAATGGTCACGAATTTTGAAAAATTAGTCGTCATGGACTTTACCAAAGTCGTGTCCCATATTTTGGCCGTGACTGTAACAACCCGACTCGAATTTATGGGTTACCCGAACCTCTCCCTACCTTCTAGAGCTATCATTTCAGAGGAATTATTTGATATATTTGGATCCATCTCTCCCACTTTCAGGTTTAGTTTCAAGATCCAACTTAGGTATCTTATAGAGTCAATGCATGAAACCTTTTCATTCTAAAATGTTATTTATACTCATTAATTTACCTTAATCTTATATCGTCACTTTGGGTCACGGATTTTACCCATGATCCAAAGTGAGACTCACGCCCTGAAGCGCGGGGAAGTATATGACTTTACCCTTTCTGGAAGGCCTCCCGAACTCTTTTCTCAAATAGACGGTCCCTGGTGTGCCGGGACAATCGGTGCCACCGGCTACTGCGGCTGAGCCTGAGGAAACTGTTAAGCCATAACGATCATTACAACATTGACTGCCTAAGCAACAATATTATCCACCTTTGCGGTCGTCAGTGTCCCGTGGGGAATTGGGGCTCCTGCTGAGTATCCCCCTCATTAGCCCTCCTGACGGCCTTAGCTGGTCGTCTTCTCTTTGGAGGCATCTAAAATGAAACCGAATTAGTATAAGTCCACAATTAATAATATAATATCATCAGATGAACCTACATGTGTAATGAACACAACAGTCCCAATGATAGGGCTCTATATCAAAGAATGTTATGCTAGAAAACGTAGAAAGTCCGCATGGATCTTAAGGACACTAGAACCTGATGCTCTGCTACCATCTGTGACACCCCACTTATTACAATAACGGTTGGCCAGCCCTCTACTAAAATAAAATAGGAATCTCACATGGCTCGTTCTTAGCATTAGTGTCAAAAATCTAATTAATTACTAACGACATATTATTAAAACTAGTCTAGTTCCAATTTTAATATTTTATAAATTGCCACAAATAAAACCATTCATCCTAAATTAACTAGACTAATAATTCTATTAACATTCCCACAATTTAATACAACAAGCTGGAATAAGAATAAAATCTACTAACTATTACACCCCGCTAAATTCTGGCGTCGGCCGCTACCAAAACTGAGCCGGGTGCGAGTAAATTAAATATCATCCTTAGCATGTGACAGATATGAGACGTAAAAATTCTAATCCACAAGATAAATTATTTTAATCAAACCGAAATATGAATGACATCCAACTGATAAAACACCAAAGTGCGATAAAAAATCCATCACGTGTGATCTCCGAATATCTTAATAATTAAATAAATAAATCCAACTTAAATCTCAAGACAACTTCGGAACCGAAATGCCCAATAAAACTCAAATGTAATCTCATAAATAATACAACGGAATGGAAAGAGAAATATGACTAATAAAGCAATAAAATAAATCCAGCTGCACCTCCAAAAGATCTCCAATGAATCCTATGCAACAACTCCCAAATAAATCCTGAAAAAGATTAGTCCACGCATGTGTCAGAGCCAAAGCCCCGAGCATGAATATCGGCTACTCCTTTCAATTAGGGTCCTTGAACCCAGATAACAGTGATATATATATCGATCATAACAATAAAATCTTTTAATCACGAAGGTTATCACTCCCCCAAAATAAATTTATAACTACCCGCAAGGTTTCTTTAAAATGTGTCACACCAATATTATTTTAATTAACCCACATTACCAACAATATTAAATTTAATTAAAAGAACCACAATTATAATTATCCCAAGATACACATCCCCTTGTCAAAGTCGCCGTCTGACCCATTTTAACTGTCGGCCCTCGCGATACGATAAGGTTCCACCCACATACACGTCCCCTTGTCAAGTCCGTCGTCTGATCCGTTTTTAACCTGCGATCCTCGCGATATGACAAGGTTCCACACACGACACGACATAAATCGTCCTATGACCTGGTTAAAATATCACCCCTGACACATTATGTCACCAATAAATTTTAATACCCGTTTTAGTCCTGCGGTATTAATTTCCAAAATTTCTTATACTCATTATTCAAAGTAATTCCCCTCACCCTTAAAAGCGACGTGAAAATCCTTAAAATACCCCTTAGTCCCATTCGTCCCATCTTAAGTAAAGGATGATTATAAAAATTTCACTCCACCTAGAGATCAATCCTAGGCTATCGTAATAATGGTGTAATATAGAAAATCATCCCCCAACCCAAATTATATAACCCGCATAGACTTACACTAACTAGTCTTATACCTAATTAGCATAAATCGCAACTAAGGCCCACTTACTAGTCCCATACCTAACAAGTGCACTATAACAAGGGGTGAAAACCAATTAGTAATTACCTACAATACCCAACGTCCCCGAGATATCAAAATTATAATATTTTCATAAAGTGGCACAATTAACAATTTATAATAATATTCATAACAACACTAAAATCCCAATTAAACAATTTTAATCTAAATAGTGGAAATCAAGGACACATAAATATTATGATTTTTAGAATAATAGCTACATGCAAGTCCTATCATAGTTATTATTTTCTAACACAAGTAATTAATTTTATCTAGGCTTCTCATGTGAAATATCAAAATTTTCTTTCTAATGGCTCCTCTACATGCACATGCCCATTACACAACCGACTACACCAACACAACCCAAAGAACAACAAAGTTATAAGTATTGGGTAACATTAATATTTCATGCAAAATAGTCCCGAAATTTATCTCTTTAATAATTATATTCATAACTTATTTTAGAAAACATGAGTTTAATGGAGGCTACAATCAAGACACATAACACTAAGGGGAAAGAATCGGGTAAACATGCCTGAGGTTAAATGTAGAAAACCGATCTGAGATTTGAGTTCCTCTTAAAAAATTGATAAAAAACTCCTCTTCGACCAACTTGGGACATATTACTATATTCCTTCAAAACTGAGCTTTAAAGATGGTTTTAATGGAGGCTAGGGTTTTGAGGTGGAAGATGATGAACAAAGACAGAGTATGCTTCTCTAGGGTTGGTAAAATATAAGTTTTAAAAACCTAGCCCCAAAATATCCTATATATAAAAAGATTAAGGAATTGTAAAATTACAAAACTCGTCAAAACCTGTTGCGCACGAAATCTGCTGAGGTCGATCGATCGACCCCCTGGAGTCGATCGATCGATCACTCAGGGATTTTGAAACTGCCGAGTTAAAAATAACTTAAGGGATAAACTTTAAAAATCCTTTGAAAATTCATTTTAACTCCAATTTCAATTTCGCTTGAAGTTTTATTCTTCCAAAATGATAACAAATAAATAGGTCGGAGTGCTTCCAACCTATTTAACAAATAAAAATTATAAAATTGAAAATTTTATTTTTCTCAAATTTTTCAATTTATTTATTAAATTAATTAATAAAAACTCGAGATGTTACACTAACCGAATAAACCATCGGTTTACAGTCCAACACAATAATCAAATAATTGAAATAAAATAAACTGAATGAAACTGACTTTGGGTGACATACCCGGATAGTTACTGACTGAATCCTATCTAAAATATCAAAGATAGAAAGTGTCTACATCAATCCCAGCAAGCACTCCGACAGCAGCTGCAGCTCTGACAACCTGGGATAGATACTCAAGCTTGGCGTCCCTGTGGCCGGACATTTAAAAGGTTTTGAAAACGTTTTTAATATGAGTGAGAGCCCAAATCCTTTTGAAAATATTTTTCAAGTAATTAAAATGCATAAAAAATATGAGTGCATTATTCCATATTTAAATTAGTGTCGCACTCCCATGAGATAATACTCGCCCCTCAACTATAGTGCGCACCTAACGTATGCATCTTAAATCCCCGGTTATGCTACCCAGCCTAACTAGTCTCAACATACCCTTAACTCGATACGCTACCCTGTATCACGTGTATTTTATCTATTTATCTTACACATCCACTAAAACATTATAATTCCTAATTGTAATATATAACTTCATTTCCAATAACTTTCACTAGTTATCAGTACAAAATACGCATTTTAATGTCTTATGCCCGTAGATAATTTTCTTCACTATTATATATATATTTTCATATCACAACAAGTACACGCATATATATATATATATATATATATATATATATATATATATATATATATATATATATATATATATATATATATATACACGTATACGTACTTGATGGCATCCCTCAGAGTAATAACTCACTGGATGCGGGTCTCTAAAATTCTATCATGCTTCAGAGCATACAAACATCATCATGGGCTCCAGATCGGAATCTCGCCACCGAACCCAAAAATCGTAAACGTACTAGAGGTTGTCATAGTCCTGATTCAGTGAGTCATGACCGTACCATAAATCACCTTACTTCGACTCTAACCTCACATAGGGTGGGAATGCATGGCCCTATGACCCTGAGGCCTATACTACACCTACTCAGAATCGCCAAGATAGATCACCCACAATGCGTAACCTCCCTAATAGCACTAGAGTGGTATGTTCACATAATTATATCATACCCGCAGATATAATAATACATATATACTATCTCTATACGAGTATATATATCCAATAAACCCGGCTACCCTTGCATGTTACCCGTAGCACTAGTCGAAAATTCTCGAGTCTAAATATGACTCAAAATTATTAAATAATCACTTATTTAATTAATTTATCCCTTATAATATTATTCTGGACACGTAACCATTATTGACTAGCCCGTATCCCCTTTTTAATCGAATTTCCATCTCGAATTTATTATTAATTTTCTCGAGTATTATTTATCCAGAATACTCTAAATCTCACCCCGAATATAACCCAATCACCAAGAGGTATTTTGTAACTTTTACAATAATATTTCCAGATGTCCTGACTCATATACGAACATCCTAAACCATCCCAGGACCAATCAAAACACAAAACCCATTTAAATAAACAAACTAGGCACAAGAGGGGAGCCAAACGAGTTCGGAATAAGGGCTAACCGATTCACTCCTTCAGAAAACCAAAACAATACTAACTATGAATTAAACATTTCTCATATTTCAATTCATGTATATATCATCAATTTCATGGATTTATTATCAATTTCATGGATTTGTGTCATTTCATGAAAATACTACAAATCACAACTCAATATGAATTAAATCACAATCATGAAATATTTAGCAAGTTAATCACTTAACTTAATGTTTATAGGGCCTGATTTTTCTTTAATGAAGAAGAATCAAGCCCAAAATTCTAAAATTCTTCTCTCTCTACTCTCTCTCTCTCTCTCTCTCTCTCTCTCTCTCTCTCTCTTAGGTTTTTAATAAAAGGGGTGGCTGTCCCCTTTGTCTTTAAATCATAATTATAACCCAAATCCCAAATTTTGGTTATAGTACACATGTAAAATGACCCGTATACTCTTATGCGAGTACCGACTAGTATAATAAGCTCCGGGACCCAATTATTACCCCTGGATACTTAATTTTGACTATCTCGACCCATTCTGGATCAATCATGCACTCGAAATCACCATCCGAGTCACCAATCATAAAATTCCCATCTCAACCTAATATAACCCGCACATGTGCCACAGTTGAGATACAATCAAATCCCGTCGCTTTTTACCCACCTACGCCATAATACCATTTGACATTATTTCATTTACTTTATCACACTAGTAAATATGTAGTCACATAAATATTAACCCATTTCTCGCAAATTAATATTTACTTTAAATTACCTTTTTTATTTCTCAATTCAATTAAATTACGCTCACATGTAATTTAAATGCTAAAAATATGTATTCAAAAGTATGGGTGGTTATAATAATCCAAAGCCTCATTTAAATAAAAACGCCCTTAACTTAAGTCGTTTTTCCATTGGTTCATCAAGCCCTTATCCCAAGTTTTTTATCTGAGCCGCTGAGACCTCGACACGTAATCCAGTATGACAATCCTCGTCGTGACAGCACATTAAAATGTGCAAAGTTTTCTGAATTTTCTCCGGTCGTTCGAACGAGGTACCCTATCATTTGAACGAGTGTTTTAACGATGTACTAATGTGGAAAAATCATATGGTTTGAAGGGGTAAGAGATGTACCTCGTTCAAATGGGAAAGTACCCATCGTTCAAATGACGTGCACTTAATTTGAACACGAGCTTTCCAACGAGATTCCAGAGAGCGAGGGAATCGAGCATTTCCCAGTTGTTAGAAGATCGTTCGAACCTGGTTCGAACAACTCCCAAAATCCACTATATTAATTTTAGGCCACAAAAACTCCAATTCAATAGCGTTAGGGCTACTACATTACCTAAATTTTGCTCATGATCCACCTCAACAAGCCCAGAGCCCAAATGGGCTATACTAAGTCACCAAATTAGACGAGTACGATCAAAGTCGTGGGCGGGTGTTACATTCTTCCCTTATTAGGGAATTTCATCCTCAAAATTTTTAATACATCAACTCCTCAAATTCCTGGGGTTCTTAATTCTTATTATAAGTTAAAAGGATCTTTTAAGGGTGGATTATCAAAACCCCAAACTACTAGGAAATAACCATGCCTTCGTTCACTAGAGTGGTCACCAAAGAACTAAACATGCAACATATTCTAATGATCCCCATCTGGATAACCATCAAAGTCGAGTAAAAGTCCTCGAGTCACCACTTACTAGGTGGTTATACTCAATCAAGTCCCAAGGTTTCGTTGCTAACACCCAAGGCATACCGAAATATCTACCAGAGCAACACCTCCAAGTGATCACACTCACCCAAGTGCAAACCAAAGTATAACTACTATCACGCCCATTATCATAAATTATTTAAATCCCTACGACTACACACGCTAAGTCTCCTCAAATTCTTGGGTCATACAGGCCACAAAAGTTCACTTAAACTTGGCACTAACCTCACATCACTAGTCTCTCACATCGAAGGACGACTTACCAACTAAGTCACATATCATGCGTTCGATTAATATCTCCTGCAGAATCCTTCTAGGAACTTAGGGTCACTCTAGGCGTCCCACTATGGAACACTCGCATGTGTATTACACTAATCCACTCACAGCGGCTGAACAACACTACGTGTTATGTTTCCTCAAGTTTTATCACTATATGATGTCCTCAAATCACCATCCTGCTTTTTACAACTAGAGGCGCTAATTGTCATGCTTGCCAGTCCGTAAGGTCCCTAATCTTAAGGACAACGAATATTATGAGAAAATCGTGCGGCCAAATGCGCAGTCACATGTGCACAGAACTTTATGAAATACAAATGATATGTTATACAATGGCGCACCCAGTTATCGAGTTAAATTAACCATTCTGTGTTCAAGCGCACTCTACTGTGCCAGACTGCACCGTAACAATAACATGATATCATTCCCAACTACCATAATTGAGGGAACACGATCCTCGACTGCCAAAACTAAAGGTGTAGACACCAAATTCTAGGACCCCCTAAGCCTCTCCTTAGGACCCTAGCACCTCCCCATCTCACTACCAACCTTAGGTCGCACTCTGAGTACCAATTTTGATGCCATCGGGTGCCCCCGGGCCCCGTTTGACTCCGGTCAACTCTATCATCAGAGCAAAAAATCTTTAAATCTTTGAATGGCTCTTAAACCCCTTTCTAAATGTCCACCCCGTATGCAAAATGGCATAACGATTCGGATGAACGAACCATTTTACTACCGAAAATCGATTCAGAGGTCATCGAGCGCTCCCGGCCCCCGAGTTGACCCCAATCAACTTCACCATCAGAGAAAAATCTTTTGAATATTCGAAGTGCGCTAAAACCCCTTTCCAAAAGTCCCCCTGTGCGCGAAACAACATAACCATTTGGACGAACGATCAGTTTTACTCCGAGACGTCACCGGGCGCTTCCGGGCCTCGGTTGGCCATGGTAAACCTTTTAAACCGAGCAAAACTCTTTGAAATATCAATTATATCTCCTAACATTTCCAACGGTCCATCCCGTGCAAGATTCTGGCTTACCATATGAACGAACGATTCGTTTTCGTCCGATGATCTCCCATCTGAAAGACCGACGTGCACTTCTGAGCCACATTTGACCCAAAGTCAACTCCCGAAAATGGGAGTGGTCCAAGGAACCTTGAAGGTCTATGAAGTACCTTTTTAATGGTATGCCCCGTGCGTAATTTGAATCAACGATTTGTGTTCTTCGATCATTTTTCCAGAAAAATCTGCACGAGAGTGCCAATTGGCAGGTATCGGCACAATGTCGAGGGTTACCTGTCGATAGGCACTCCTTGAGGTAGGCCAATATTCACCCACCTTGGCCCTATAAATAGAGTCCATGACCTCACTCCCAAAACACACAAGAAATCTGTCACACCCAGCTAAATTTTGGCGTCGGCCGCTACCAAAACAATGCCGAGCGCGAGTAAATAAAATACCATTCTTAGCATGATATAAATATGAGACATAAATAATTCAATTCACATGATAAATAATTGAATCGATCCAAAATGATAATGAATAACTGTGCGATAAGATATCCATCACATGCTAAAACTCCAAATAATAATCCAATCTCCAATAATTTAAAACTGAATAAACTCCAACTGAATCCATAAAGAAATCTGAACAAAACCATAACAACTTTTGAACCGAATGGCCCAATCAAAACCATAAATTGTGTCTCAATGTGAATACGAAAGAAAGGAAGCTAAATTAAACTACTAAGCAGTAATATAAAATAAACTCTAGTTGCACCTCCAAACGATAATCTCCAAATAACCCTAAGCACCTTCTCTAGACTTATCCTGAAAAAGTTAGTCAACGCACGAGGTCAGAACCTCGAGCATGAATACACACTACTCCCCTCAAATAGGGTTCGTGAACACAGGCAGTAACATTACACATGATAAATATCACAATAGAATATTTTAATTAATACGAGATAATTAAATGCAAGAAAGGTAAATTACTAACCACCCCCAAAGGTTCTTATAAAATCACACCAATATCATTTTAAGTATTCCACAATCGTCAAATTATTAATTTAATTAAATTAACCCCAATTATCATTCTTTTCACTTTTTATTATAGCGGTCCTCCCGCCCCGGGTGGTAATTTTCACTAAAGGTTTACACTTCCCCTTGCCAAAATGCTAGCTGAATCCGTTTAAACTGTCGATCCCCCGTAATTTGACAAGGTTCCATACGCGACACAAGATAAATCCCCAGTCGACCCGTTTAAACTGTCAGCCCCCCGCACATTATATCGCCACAAATTTTAATACCTGTTTTTATCTTAGGCATTAATTCTCATTTTCTCAATTTCACAATTAACAAATTACCCCACCCTTTTAATCGATGTGAGATCCTCAAAATACCCCTTACTCCAATACCTAAGGGTCCCCAAGTACACATACGTCATATACTACATAAAAGATAAATCATCAATATAGAACACGTCCTGGTCTCATGCCTAGGCTAGCGAAAAGACGATATAACGTAAAAATTTGCCCCACCCTGAAATATAAAATCCCCACGAATTTATACTAACTAGTCCTATACCTAGAAAACATAAATTTAATCAATGCCTACCCACTAGTCCCATACCTAATAAGCATCCTAAAATAGGGTTGAGAAATATACTAACAGAAATCCCCTCATCCCCGCGATGACAAACGTGAATAAAATAAATCACACAATATACAATTCATAAGAATAACATGACACTTAATCATAAAAGTCCCAAATCAATTTAATTCATTGAATAACACCATCGTCCTTTCCAACATAATTATTTATGTTTAAAAATGTTAAATTAATTAACATGAAACAATATTCAATCCGTCATACTCGTTCTCTTTTATAAGTCATCTAAATTTTTAAAAGTGTGAGCGCGTCCCATTAACCAAATAAATAATCCCATAAAAAGTCTATATGAGAACCTACACCCAAAAATATAACCTACGCACCCAAGGGTTTCAAAGATTAATTCATATTAAAAAATTTCACAAAATAATCCCAAAATTTAGTATCCACTTTCTCTAATTAAGTTACTAATTGATTTTAATAAAAAACACATGATTTAGGGTTTAGGCGACACTTAAAACGCATAATACTAAAGGAAATGAATAGAGTATTCATGCCTGAATAAAAATTGGTTTAGAAATATGATCTTCAATGTGTATTCCTCTAAAACAAATTGACGAAGATTCGTTCTTTACGCGTCTTTAGAAAACCCGATTAATCTTGACAAAACTTGAGTTGAAAGTTCTGTAGAATGGGGTTAGGGTTTGGAGGTTGAAGAAGATGAAGAAGATGAGAAGTTTTTAGTTTTTGAGATGGCTAAAATGTGTATTAAAAGACCTAAACTCGTCACCTTATGTTTATATACCAAAAATAATTAGAGTCCTAATCAAATACAAACACTCGAAAAATTATTACGGACGATCGGACCGTCAGAATGGCTTGAAATTTTAGTATGTTGTAGAATGACGAGACGGAGCTGCTGTGAAAAATTCAGCTCGATCGGATGGCCGGTTTCCAAAAATATTATTTTTATCCTTAGCTCGGATCCTCCCCCAATTTTTATACAAAAAGTTATAATTTTCAAATTTTAATCCCGATTTAAATTCCACTTAAAACTTTATTTTTATATATAAAACCCAACATATTTAATTACTAAGAATAATTAATTCCAATTCTTTTTTCAAATCTCCCAATTAATTAATGTAATTAACTATTAAAAACATGGGATGTTACAAAATCCATCAGCATTAGTGACCTCAACAACATTCTCTCTAGCTCAGTGAAGTTCCATTCAAGCCTACATTCCCATCCTTTTCATACCCAATTTGGCAAAATATACTTCTCTCTCATCAACATTCGTCCACACTAAAGGGAGTTCCTCCAAGGTTAAAAATCTTTCAAAGAAGGTCCAATTCATTTCCCCCCTTTTTAAATTCCTTGTTTGTGAATAAATTACATTATATTCATAATCTAGTCCTTACTTTAGTTAATACACTTTAACATTCACACTTTTATTAGTATATTGCACATACTTTATTTTCTATTAAAAAAATCCCAAAACCAATAAAAAGGGTTATACCCATAAGTTTCAAACATTATCGTCTATCGTACACATATAATAAAATTCCGTTCGAATATATGGGATAAACCCCGCCCCTATGCTACATTCGACTATGTGAACTTTGACGCCTTTATAGGCTATGTGGGCGTTTCGGATTAAAAGCCAAGACTCGAGTCTAATTTTCTAATTTCTCAATTCCCCAAATTCCTTAATTTTCTCAAATCTTCCGTTTTCATATTTATTATACTATTACATTCACATATAGATTATGCTTGTTAGCGTTTCATCCAACACATATTGTCGTTTACAAATGACGATCAATATCATGATAAACGCACAAATCATATTATATATATATATATATATATATATATATATATATATATATAGAGAGAGAGAGAGAGAGAGAGAGAGAGAGAGAGAGAATCTCATGAGGACCTCTGTTTGCATACCGCTGGCGGGGACCAATTTTGATAAAATAGTAAAAAAAATATTTTTGAGGTAATTTTTTTTATATAGTTTTTAAACATTTCAGTAGGGCCATATAAAAAAAAATCACCTCAAAATAATTTTTTTTACTATTTTAAAAAAATCGGTCAAACTTTGTCAGTTTTTAACAACTTAAAAACTTTCAAAGTTTGACCGATTTTTTTAAAATAGCACAAAAAATCATTTTGAGTTGATTATTTTTTTATGGTCTTATTGAAATGTTTAAAACTCATAAAAAAATCAGCCCAAAATTTTTTTTTACTATTTTTTATTATTTTTTATGGTCCTATTGAAATATATTTTTTTATTATTTTGGGAATATTCCTATAGATGACTTCACTCTACATTGTCCATGGTATGAGTTGAACGATTCCGATATCCATTATATAAACATGCACACACACTTCACGGAGATATGAAGGAAAATAATAACACTAGCCCATGAGAGGCTGAAAGGGTGGGATGGGTGCTTAACACCTTCCCATTCCGTAACTTAGCCCCCAAACCTTCAAACTATTGGTTTCGTATGCATCAATTTATCCTTGATGCCTCTCTCTCGAAGTAGCAACATGTTCTTTTGCCTATTTTGCGCAAAATAGGCTAGCGATTCCATCTATTTACATTTAACCCCCACACCGACGAAGGCCAAAGCACCTTTCAAAGAGGGTGAGAGACCGCGACAACAAGTTTTTCTTTTTCAAGGGATCCTTCCTCCCCCGAACGCCGCCCGGGATGGCCACAGTGGTGACTCCGCTGGGGACTATTTTTAAGAGGGCTAGACTCTGTTTGTATGTGTATTTTATTTTCTTGTATATTCCCCTATTTTCATGTTTCTCTTATTCCCTATACATATGTACCTCATGATTATGCCACTATTCACACACTTATAGAAATTTCCCATGTACACTTCACACCACGTGCACCTAGGATCATGAATATCCACATGTTACACACACCACTTAGAAACCCATGCTTAGGTGTCACTAACACATACCTTCACTTGTATATATGCTCACTTACACTCATCACTCACTTGTAGATAATTATCGATCACTCACACATCACTTATCCATGCATAGTATAACTTTACTTTTTATAATTGTACCTTATTCCCTACTTGGCATGATCAATAAAGATACTATCTACATAAGATACTAATTAAAGAACCATGAATGATACACACTACATCGCCAAAGAGCATTGCTATTGACTAAATTTTGTCCCGGAACTGGGGAGTCACTTCGTAATGGGCACTGGTCCGATAGGTCGCAGTTAACCTAAGCGATATGACTCTTACCTTCCATTGGACAAGTACCTTCGACGTATATCAAACGGTTCCCCCGCATCGTACCGCTTGATCGAAGTCATGACGGGAGGTATATCGCAGGGAACTAGTTCATGTACGTCGAGTATATCAAATTCTCTCTAACACGTACCATCCCCTCGAGGTATATAGTGAGGCAATTCACGTACACTCAGGTATATCAAATAACTTGTCCACACGTACCGATTGCCCTCAAAAGCAAGATGTAAATCATGGAAGTCACGCTAAAGGGGATAACATCTTCCAATTAACCCAACAAATGCATACCCGCACATAGGTGTCAAGCCTAGGACACACATATTAGACTGTCGATTTCTACTTGAAACTCTGTCGAAACGACGGGTCGGCATGCCGCCCAAATTTTTGCACAATTTTTAAAATGGGCCCTGTCCGAAGGCCTGGTAACAAGTCTAACTATAGCTCTTACATACGTTGCAAACCTAATTTTGCTAGGCTCGAGTCCCGTCCGACATTTCTTTTTTCCATTTAGGTAAACCCAATATAAGTGAGAACCTAACAAACATAATAATCATGCTAAGACCTATCTCTCGTCTGTTCCTTCTTTCTTTTTTCAAAAAGTATCCAAAAATAATTTTTCCCACTTTCATCAAAAATACCAAAGACGTTTCTTTTCCTCCTAAAAAACATTTTTGTCCTCAACTTAAAAAAATAATAATGTAAAAAACATTTACCTCCCTTTCTAAAAATAACGAATTCCTTTTTTCTTTTTCGAAAAAAAATCCCAATTTTCTCATTCTCAGGTTGATCACATACCCTTGCCATGGCTCCCTATTAGCTTCAATCTTCATTCGAATTGCCCCAAAGTTCTGTCAGTCCCCTTATTTCCTTCGAGCCCGAGATTCACCTGCTTTCCATGGAGAACACGGATTAAGTGCCGAATGTACAACCAGATTTATTGAAGGTTCTAACTCAGCTCACTGCCAAAATTTATAACCTTCAAACTGAGGTCCATGAGATGCAAAGAAATTGGGTCCCTGTCCTCGAAGAGCCTGAGGTAATTTTCCGCCCCGCCATGGGTCCACCTACACCCGAGACTATTTGATTTCCCGAGGAATACCAACATACTCCACGTGCTCCTCCTGCTAATGGGCCATCGCCAGCCTAGCTTCCTATGCTAAACCCTTCCAATCCAGGGGCCAACTTACCCATGATTATTGACCCAAAAGAGGAAGAATTGAACAAGGTCAAGGAAGACCTCAAGATGTTGACAAAGAAGTTTGATCGAGTCAAACTCTCTGGGAACTATATGGACTACACCCACATGTCTCCCTATCCTAAAGCCAGGTTATCGAAAAAATTTAAGATGCCCAATATCGAGAAGTTCGGAGGGAGTGGACCCTCGATTGTTTATCTCCGTAGCTATCACTAATCCATGACTTTACTAGGGGCTTCTGAATAATTAATGGCCCAGATGTTCCATTAGACTTCGAAGGATAACGCTCTCCGTTGGTTATTATCATTTGAGGAGTCCAGAATCCGTAGTTAGGAAGGTGTTGCGTGTGAGTTCATGTCGCAGTACAAGTACAATGAGGAGCTAGAGGTTACCCACCATGACTTAGATATACTTAAGAAGAACACTGGATAATCAGTCAGTAACTTCATAGCAAGATGGAGAGAAAAAGCATCTACCATAACCAATCGGCCTTCTGAATAAGAGCAAGTCGTCATTGTGAAGAAGAACTTCCTTCCCCATGTCCAAGAAACAATGGGAGGAAGGTCTTGTCAAGACAGAAGTTGAATCGAAGAAAACCTCTGGACAGTTCTCTCCTAGAAAGTTTGAAAAACCTTATAGTATCACAGTTTCCACCATCAACAACATCTCCTAGTCTTCCACTTCATGGGCACCAGAAAGCCGTCCAAACCCAGTCCGAATGGAATACATCGAGCTTCACACTCCTCTCTCCGAAGTCTACCAGGACCTCTTGAGCCGAAACCTGATCAAACCATTGGACCCCCGTCTATTACCAAACCCACGTCTGAAAAACTTCAAACTTGATGTCCAATGTGACTTCAATAAACTGCTGGCTATACCACCGACCAATGTTTCCACCTCCTAAATATTATCTAAGGCCTAATTGACTAGGGTGTCATCGCTCCACCACCCAATCCTAAACCAAACACTACCTATAATCCACTTCCAAATCATGCAAATGTCATCTTCCTAGAAGAAGACTCAGAATTTGACCCATCCACCCAAATCATGCCAAGTAAATCACCAGTTATACCCACATACTCTCCTAAACCTCTCCAAACGTGACCATATTTTCTCTTACACCCTACCAGCTTCGTCGATCAAGCCTTATCCCTTCTCACCATAGCATGCATCGCTATCTGCACCCGTTCTAGAGGTAAAGATACGGAATTATCAGAAGTACTGAATCAACTCCTAGAATTCGGGCTAAAATTGCCCTCCCACATGACCATCGACTGTTAGAGATTCGGTGTGTTGTTCTTAGAAGCTCAAAAATGGGCCTGAGAGTCAGACAATTGCGTGGTGCCAATCGACGAAGTCGGTCTAGATGACATGGTCTAGATCATGGCCGATTTGTTTCGACAGACTTATGGTATATGTAGTGTATCAGAGCTACTCGATGCTGTAATACCCCGTATTTTTAGGGATTTTATTTTTAATTATGGAATTAGGATTAATTAATTTAAATGGAGAAAATTTATTCATAATTAATTCGGATTTAAATGTAATAATTACTAGCGTGATGAGAGTTAGTATTTATTGTTGATAATTATGTTGAATATTACTTAGTGAGTAAAGTAATATATGGTTATGAAAATATAATTATGTCCGTGAGAGAAAAAATACGGCAATTGCATTATACTTAGTTGGGACGCGCATGTGAGTCGTGTCGGTATTACTTTATAGGGTTAAAAAGATAATTTGTTTTTAAATAACTCGTATGAATATTTCAAGTGGGACAATGAGTCCGAAAGGGTCGAGATAGTCAGAAAACTCTACTCGAGTGTTTTATTTGGATTTCGGGTCGAATTAGACCAAACCGACACCCCAGAGGGGTATTTTGGTCTTTTGAGATTTTAGGGAATTAAAATGGACAAAAATAGAAAATTAAAAAATAAGAGTACGTGGGTAATAGGCTATCTGTGAGTTTCCAAACCTACGTGAGAGAGAGAGAGAAAGAGCCAAAGAGGACGAAGAAGAACTCCATAGGAGCCCTGGGATAAAGACTCAAGCTCTCACACAAAAAATTACACCAACGCGTAGATCGTGAAGAGAGGATCACCCCTATACCAAGTTCACCCAGCAAATCAGAAGTTCACGAAAAGGAAAGTGTTTATCTTGCTGAATTTTTAGAGCATATATGATTCATGTTAATTTGGTTGATGGAATAACCATAATATTATGAATTTGGGATTATAATTGGGTATTAATCTTTAATTGGGAGTTAGGTTTGCATTTAGTTGAATAACCATGTTCTGGGTATGATAATTCTAGGTTTTATATATTAATTTCACGAAATTAAATCTAGGATTAAATGGTTGTTAATGGAGGTTATGTGAAATTAGGGCTTGTTGAAGATTTGAGAAAATTTATCGAAATTCATGTTATAATTTTAGGGATTTAATGTTAAAAATGGATGGGAAAGTGTTATAATACAAGGGGATATGGTTTATAGTTATTGAATTTGGATTAGAATGAGTTTTGAAGTGATTTTGTGGTTGAATAATTTGGAAAAATGAAATTTTTGGAACACAAGGTGGCTCTCAGAATTCCCGTTCGAAGACCTTCCTAGGTCGTTCAAACGAGAATTCCAACGAGATTACTAACAATATTTTAGAGTTCGTTTGAAGTGAGAATCTCGTTTGAATGTCCTCATTCGAATGAGAATCCCCAGGTTCTAACGAGATTTCAAAAACTCGAATTTTTGTTCAAACGAGTTAAAAATCCTTCTAGGTTCACTTAAGTGAGAGAATATAACCTACGCTATCCTGGAGTAACTTTAGGTTCAAAATTTAGTAGTGAGAGGAATTGTGTAAAAACTGCGGGAATGAGTTGGAATGAGATAACCTTAAAGAGTGTATACGATAGAGAGGTAAATTGTACGGTTAAAGAATTGTGGGTAGTAGGGACAAAATTTACTACATATGAATTCAGGGACTTAGGTTGTGTGAATACCTAATGAATATAATAAGTTGTGTGTATACTTATTAATTGAACTATTATGTGTATGATATACCTACGCTTCTTGCTATCGAGCATAGGCTGCGCGTTGTGGACAATCATGCCATGAGGAGCCTTCGGGTGGGAGATTGATTTTACCGGACGACATGCTTGTCTTAGAGATGCACGAGTATGACGCTATTATTGGGATGGATTGGCTAGTTACGTATAGGGCTATGATTGATTGCTATAGTCGTAGTATTGTGTTTTCCATACCGAGTCAGGAGATGTTTTTTGTGGCGATGCCTCATCCCGAGGGAGGTTCGTCGACCCATTTATATTATATAGAGGAGGAGACCTCTAAGGGAGTGGTGATACCGCTTGATTCGATTCCACTACCAGTTGGACATCCATTACCACTCGGGTAAGGATAGTGTGGTAGTAAATGCGTTGAGCCATAGGCCAGCAGGTGAGGTGGCTGAGGTGCGAAAGGTGAAATGGAAAGAACTCGGTCATTTGGATGCAATTGCCCATTCATTTATGTAGGTGATGACGATTACACTAGAAATAGTTACCAGGGTAATACTGGCTCAGGCAACGGATTCATTTTGTCAGGATCGAATTATCCAGCTTCTAGCCGAGGGAGCAGAGTCCTTCTCCGTGAGCTCAGATGGGGATTTACGCTTTAATGGCAAACTAGTAGTTCTAGAAGGGGAGGAGTTACGACATGCAGTGATGACAGAGTCGCACGGTTCACGGTTTGCAATACATCCCGGAGGGGATAAGATGTACCAGGATATGAGACGATAGCATTGATGGAGTGGCATGAAGAATGACATCGTCGATTTTGTATCGAAGTGTGCCACTTATCAAATGGTGAAGATAGACCATCCGAGATCGGGAGGATTACTATAGTCATTAGAAATCCCTATGTGTAAATGGGAGAGCATTTCCATGGATTCATCACAAGGCTACTTACATGACAGAGGTGTCACGATTTAATATGGGTGATTGTGGATCGGTTGACCAAGGTAGCTCATTTTTTCCAGTCTGAACTGACTATACTATAGGGAAGTATGCTCATATATTCATTATCGAGATCAAGAGACTCCACGGGGTGCCCCTTGATATTGTATCCGAACGGGACAAAATTTTTGGCCTATCACCCGCAGGCTATGGGAGAGTTTCCACGGGGTGCAGATTCTGGGAGAGTTTCCAGCAGGCTATGGGTATGGAGTTAAGATTGAGTTAGGCCTATCACCCGCAGACGGACGGGAAGACAGAGCGGATGAATCATATGTTGGAGGATATGTTGCGAACGTGTATCCTTGATTTTGGATGGGGATGGGAGCAGTACTTTCCACTCGTAGAGTTTGCTTAAAATAACTCCTACCAGTTTACTATTGGAATGGATCCATTTGAGGCATTATACGGTAGACCTTATCATTCCCCAGTATGTTGGCTTGAGGTGGTGGACAACAAGATACTTGGTCCAGAGGTAATTTAGGAGACCTCAGCTAAGGTTGAGTTAATACAGAGTCGCATTCGGGTTGCTCAGGATAGGCATAAGAGTTACGCCGATGCCAAGGGGTTCTTCAGGGAGTTCAGTGTGTGGAATCAGCTGTTGTTATGAGTATCTCCTATGAAGGGGGTAATGCGGCTTGGGAAGAAAGGGAAGTTGGAGCCGAGATATGTCGGGCCACTCCCTATTAGAGTTGATTGGGCCAGTAGCTTACAGACTTGGGTTACCGGAGCACCTACATATGATTCATGACGTGTTCTATATTTCCTCACTGAGGAAATATCTTCTGGATGACTTGGCCCACACCCTTATTGCCTTCGAGGAGATTGATCTATAGCCTTATAGTTCCTACAAGGAAGGGCCAGTTGCTATCTTTGACTGCAACGAGAAGAAATTGAGGTCAAAGGTCGTACCGTTAGTACGAGGGCAGTGGCGACATCATAATGTAGAGGAGTCTACCTCGGAGCGTGAAGATCACATGAGGGACAAATACCCTGAGTTATTCCTACCAGGTATACCCTTATTCTATTCCTTTCCGAATTTCGGTATAAAATTCCGTATTTTGAGGGATTATATTTTTAATTATGGAATTAGGATTAATAAATTTAAATAGAGAAAATTTAATTATAATTAATCCGGATTTAAATGTAATAATTACTATTGTGACGAGATTTAGTAATTATTGGTGATAATTATGTTGAATATTACCTAGTGATTAAATTAATATATGATTACGAAAATATTATTATGGCCGGGAGTGAAAAAATATGACAATTGCAATATACTTAGTTGGGATGCGCATGTGAGTCGTGTCGGTATTAATTTATTGGTTTAAAAAGATAATTTACTTTTAAGTAACTCGTATGATCATTTTGAGTGCGCCAATGAGTCCGGAAGGGTCGAGATAGTCAGAAAACTCTAATCGGGTGTTTTATTTGGATTTCGGGTCGATTTAGGCCAAACCGACACCCCGAAGGGGTATTTTGGTCTTTTGAGATTTTTGGGAATTAAAATGGACGAAAAGAGAAAATTAAAAAGGAAGAGTACGTGGGTAATAGGCTATTTGTAAGTTTCAAAACCTACGTAAGAGATAAAGAAAACCAAAGAGGAAGAAGAAGAACTCCATAGGAGCCTTGGGATAAAGACTTAAGCTCTCACAAAAAAAAAATACACCAACACGTAGGTCGTGAAGAGAGGATCACCCCTTTACCAAGTTCACCCAGCAAATCAGAAGATCACAAAAAGGCAAGTGTTTATCTTGCTAAATTTTTAGAGAATATATGATTCATGTTAATTTTGTTGATGGAATAACCATGATATTATGAATTTGGGATTGAAATTGAGTATTAATCTTTAATTAGGAGTTTAGATTTGCATGTAGTTGAATAACCATGTTCTGGGTATGATAATTTTGGGTTTTATATGTTAATTTCACGAAATTAAATACGGGATTAAATGGTCGTTAATGGAGGTTATGTGAAATTATGGCTTGTTGAAGATTTGAGAAAATTTATCGAAATTCTTGTTATAATTTTAGGGATTTGATGTTAAAAATGGATGGGCAAGTGTTCTAATACAAGGGGATATGGTTTAGAGTTATTGAATTTGGATTAGAATGAGTTTTGAAGTGATTTTGTTGTTGAATGATTTGGAAAAATGAATTTTTGGAAGACATGGAGGCTCTCAAATTCTCGTTCGAAGACCTGCACAGGTCGTTTGAACGAGAATTCCAATGAGATTACTAACGAGATTTATAGTTCGTTCGAAGTGAGAATATCATTTGAATGACCTCTTTCGAACGAGAATCCCCAGGTTCTAACGAGAATTAAGAAACTCTAATTTTTCTCCAAACGAGTAAAAATCCTTGTAGGTTCATTTAAGTGAGAGAATAGGACCTACGCTATCCTGGAGTAACTTTATGTTCAAAATTTAGTAGTGAGAGGAATTGTGTAACTACTATGGGAATGAGTTGGAATGAGAGAACCATAAAGAGTATATATGATAGAGAGGTAAATCGTACGATTAAAGAATTGTGGGTACTAGTGACAAATATACTACATATGAATTCGAGGACTTAGGTTATGTGAATACCTAATGAATATAATAAGTTGTGTGTATACTTATTGATTTAACTATTATGTGTACGACATACCTGCGCTGCTTGCCACTGAGTGGAGGTTGTGCGTTGTGGACAATCATGCCTTGAGGAGCCTTCGGGTGGGATTTTGATTTGTACCGCTAGAGCATAGAACCTAGGTACGGGCTATCTGTGAGCATGATGGCGATGACGGTCGTATGGGTGTGTATGTATGTGCGTAGCCCATTGGCTTGGAACTATGCTTGCCTCCAATACGTGTGTTTGTTTTGATGATTCGCGAGAGATTGAACCTATAGTACTTCATGCAATGAGCGATGCACTAGGACATGATATCAGAGTATGCATGTACCGCAGCCGTGTCTCGAGGTGCAGTAGTGAATATATATATATATATATATATATATATATATATATATATATATATATATATATATATATATATATATATATATATATATATATATATATATATACTTGTGATACTATATACTGTGTGAATTAAGTAGACATGAATAATAATGAAATCGAAAATGAACTAAGTTGGTGAACACTTTACCTATATTAAATTGAAAGATCTCTTTTCCATGCTAAAGAGAAGTTGATTATAGGTATTATTTATATTGCGAGGGAAATACATGGGTGCAATATTGGGCTATGATTAGATGTTAGACGGGAAAGAACTAGTTAGCATGGGAATAGAAACTAGTAGGGTTTGATGGAATGTTAGGCGTGCACATTAGATGAGAGGTGAGCATCTCAAGTGAGTACGATAATCTAACATGATTAATATATGTGCTATAAACTCATTTTAAGCACTTGCTGATTTTTAAACTGTTTTCAACTCAGGCTCTGACCCATTTTCTACAAATCTCTTTTCTTGTCAAATTATTTTAGGTGCTTAGCCACATGGACACCAAGCACAGGAGTTCCATTCACTCAACGAGTTATAGCTGCTGTGGAAGCTACAGGACATTGGTAATGGACGCCTCTATGTCTATCATTTCTTCCTATTAAGTTACTTCATCATTTAGGGCATGTTACCCATTTTCTATTCAGTCATTAATAGATTTTGGATTTAGTTATTTACTTCATTTAGTTGTTGAGTTTGTTTCTTTTGGATTATTGTTTTTGGGACTTAGACGGGAAATGTTTTCTCCAGTTTCACTTATTATTGCAGTTATTTCCTATGATATGAGATTGGTGTGAATGGTGAATGTTTAATTATGTTGTAACCTAGTTTTATATAAATTAAAAGATAAAATTTTGACGTCAACCTTTTTAAATATTAGGTGGTTAGTATTTAATACTAACATTTTCGACAGTGATGCATAATCTGAACTAACTGGATATTCTGATTTAATTTAATAAATGAATGATCACCCAGTATTTAATTAGGCGGGGTGTCACAGATGCTTTTAAATAACAAGGGCCCATGGTCCCTTCAGTTCTGCATCTTCCTGTCGAATGGGAAGAATTATACAAATGGGTCGTATAAGTTGTAGAATGCATTGACTTTGCATGGAAAGATAATATCGTTTCCCCCGGGTGGGGGGACAATTTTGAAGAATCAAATAAAGAGCAAGATTCAGAAAAGACTAGTCTGATAGATAACATATGCGGGATGATATCATTAGAGGAGCTGGATCGAGGGTGAAAAGTAGCGCGTGTCAAACGCTGATCGTTGTTTTCTGTTCACCTCCTCAATACAAAAATCGAAACTTATGACTACACTCAACTGGTGAGTATAGCGGCCAAGTCCGGGTATCAAAAATATCCACTGAGACGAGTTGCTAGAATTTATAAGATTTAATACTTTGAAATAAAAGTGTAAAAGGTGATTACAAACTAAAAAGAAAAAGATGCATAATAGGGAAAGATTAATCTAGGCGAGTGTATTGAAATTAGATTAACAAAGCGAGTAAAACTATAGGTTGCATCGAATATCCCTCACCCGAGTTAATTTGTATAAAATGGATACAAGGGTCAATGAGTTATTACGAATGCATCTCGTTTCGACAGTTAATTGAACCAAGGGTTGTCACGCCCCTAAATCCGCATAAAAGCCTAATAAGATTTTGGTGTCAACAAATACCCTGGAAATTATGCACGTAAGGTCGTAAGCACGGGACATACATGATATGCCCCGTCAAATCTCCTAGGCGTAATAACTAGGAAAAAGCACCCGAAATAAACCCGTAAATACCATCACCAAAGCAAAGCAACGCGTCAACCCGAGTGAGTTCCATTCAAACCCAACCTAGACTAAATTAGCTAGAAAGCATATTAAAAATGCGGTAAATAAAGTGGTAAATAAACGCGATAAAGTTACACTAGAAAGCACGTAAACCTATGTAAGAAAGCTTGTAAACCTAATTAACAAAGCAAGAAATAAGTAAATACAACTATATTAATGGAGAGGGTAATAAATAGTAAACTTACAAACCCAAAAGGGTGTCAATCCAAGACGAAATGAAGAAGAACTCTTAAAAAACCCAAACCCTAACCTAAACTATCTTCTAAAACGAATTATATTTGTTTTCACAACAAAAAATCCTTTAAATAGCAAAAGGAATTAAATTAGAAAAGAAAAGAGAAAAGAAAAGAAAAGGCCAAAATATCTGAAGAAAACAGGGGATCGATCGATCGATCCCCTGGGCTCGATCGATCGATGTTCAGAATTCCAGCCCACTGTCTCCCACGATTTGGCAAAATAAGAAGGATCGATCGATTGACCCCTTTGGTCGATCGATCGATCAAGCAGGTATGAGCCAAGAAACATGCTGTTTTGGGATGTATGCCTTTCTCGTCCGCTAAAATCGCCATAACTTCTTCGTTCTGAATCGGAATCGTGTACCGTTTAAGGCCACGCGAAGCTTGCAAAGAGGGCTAAAACTTACGTGAAGATGATGGGACAGGTGCCCACAATGTGAATTGATTAAATTGCCCTTGAACGTACGATCGCGTACGAAAATTGAGCAGAATGCATCCGAACTTCACACTTAGCATCCAAATACTTATAAAAGATCAATTAACCCCTGCAAAACATGTTAACATAGAAATATGAGGTTATCTGGTTAATGATCATAAATATAGGGAATAAGATACCCGAGGGGGCTAAAATGCGTAGGTTCGAGGGATAAAATACGTAATATTTGCATCGTATCAGAGTTGCTAGAAGAAATCAACAAGGTGGCTGAACTACCGATATCGATGAAGAAATAGGATTTCTGTTTTTCCCTTCTTTTGTAAACCACATGACCAGGTCAGGAACACATTACCAAATCCCATGCGTATAACCATTATCAAGCGATAAAGGGAAAGGCTTTGAGAACCTCCCTCTTCCAGTAATGACCCTTGAAGAAAGTAAGGTCCTCGATCAGTTAAAGAAAACCCAAGCCAACTTCACTATATGGGGACTTTTTATGTCTTCCCAGCTACACCGAAATGCCCTAATCAAGCTACTCACAGGACCCACAGTTCCTCCCTCAACCACGTCAGAAAAAGTGGGAAACCTAGTCGAATCCTTGACCTCTACTCGAATTCTCTCCTTTTCTGAAAAAAAAATCCCCAAGACTGGTCTCAACCATAATTATGCTCTTAATATCTCCGTTGAAGTCATTGGGGAAACTGTCCCCTCTCCCTCGTTGATAACGGATCTGCTCTGAAAGTGTGCCCATTAAGAACTCTTAATTGTTTGGGATTGAAAGTGAGTGAACTCGCTCCAACCTATGCTGCCGTACATGCCTACGACAACACCCACCGAGAAGTAATGGGATCCATCAAGCTTGCAATAGGGGCTTGCCCTATAAACCCCATTATTGAATTCCAAGTCATTGATATTCCAGCCTGTTTCAATATGTTGTTCGGACAACCGTGGCTCCATAGCATCAAAGGGGTGTCTTCTTCCCTTCACCAGAAATTGAAGTTCTTCACCAACGGACAAGTTATTACCATCTTAAAAGATAGTGACAATATCGAGAATGCAAGCACCAGTAATTCGGTACTTGAGATACAACGTAAGGTGAATGATGTGATGCTATTAGGATTTCGAGTTGAACCACTCCTACTCCTAGCATGTGATGACTTCAAAGATAAGGTTTTTCCAGAATATGTCCCCTATGGAAACGTCAATGTAATCCTGATGTTCAAGAGCACGCACTCCATGCCTGAACTAGGACTAGGATAAAGACAACAGGGTATAACTGAACCCATTGTGTTAAAGGAGGACTTTCCTCCCTGTGGCTTGGACTATCAGCCGTCAGAAGAACCGAGAATGATCTATTCGCCGAATGCATCAGAACTGTCTCGGGAGAATACCTAAATTGAAGATTCATCAGAGAAGGTGAAGATTTCCCCTTCTACGGCTTCCATAAACCTTGTAATGACCATATAGACAAGAGGATGAAACAATGAATGGAGATATTTTTTGAAGACAACTACCTATGGGCCGAGAGTTCCCAACACCATGTATAACCACTCACTGAAATGACCATAACTGATACCAGGGATTCTTAGGGCAGTGACTCCAAGGATTATTTCAATTTACATACACTGGGGCTGACACTCTGCATGATCCACTAAGGGTCTACATTGTTGGATCCGTCTTACCTATTTAAAGATGCTGATGCACCTCTCCTCAACTGGCATGCTGCACCTGTGGCACCTGCTAATATTCAACCTAAACTTGATGTTTATCCCCTTTCCCCTTTAGTTGTTTCCCCTCACTCGGATGTAATCAATACCTCCTTTAATGAGGTTCTCAATGATTTTTTTCCTATCAATGAAATAAATGAAGATTTTGAGTATCTTATTGTGCCTTACATTAATTATCTTGATTCTAATCAAACTCTTGATGATGATGACTTTGTAAATGAACAATTCTTAACTAATCTATATAATGTTAATAATAAATAATATAACCGCGTTCAAGTTAACGAAGATGAAACTGGTGTTATTAATCTCGGTTTTAGTAGCCAACTGTTCGAGATTAGGATATGGGCGACCCTTAATGAGCATGAGCACGCGCAACTCGAGGAATTTTTGAAGGAATTCGTGGATGTCTTCACTTGGTCCTACGATGATATGTTTGACATTGACCCTGCGATTTCTCAGCATGAGATTCCAACTCTCCCAAAATACAAACCGGCCAAACAGAAACTGTGAAAGCTCCTCACCGAATGGTCGCTTAAAAGTAAAAGAAGAAGTAGTCAAGCAATTGAACGTGGGCTTCATTCGTGTGATCGAATATACCACATGGATAGCCAATATCTTACCTGTGCCGAAATCAGGAGGGATGTCCATACTATAGATGCCACCACCCTGAACGGAGAAGGAAGTCCCGGGATTCCTTAGGAAATTATAGTACATGAGCCGGTTCATCAGCTAATTAACTTCCATCTATGAACCCATCTTCAAACTTCTTCGAAAGGATTTAACCAAAGTCTGGAACGAACGAATGAGAACCAAAGTCTGGAAGATTTCTCTCTGACTACCTTGCTAACTACCCTATGGAGGAAGCTGATGTTTGGATTTCTGAGTTACCGAACGAGAATATCCATTATGCCTCCCAAGAAGACCTTCGATGGCAAATGTTCTTTGACGATGCTCCCAATAAGAAAGGGTATGGCATTGGGATCATCTTGATTGCCCCTGATGACTCTCACACTCCCATTGCCATAAAATTGGATTTCCCCTGCACTAATAACATGACTGAATAAGAGGCATGAACAGTAGGCCTCAAAGTTTCCCTAAAGAAAGGAATTCGATACCTCGATGTCTACGGGTATCCAACCCTCATCATCGGCTAAGTGCTTAGAAAATGGAAAGTCAAGGACGAGAAACTCTTACCCTTGCATGCCCACCTAGAAGATCTAGCTTCCCAATTCTACCTTCCATTACCTACCCCGAGCAAAGAACAACCTAGGCGATGCCCTTGCTACCTTGGCCTCCATAATTAACATGCCTGAAGGAATAACCATATCCCCTTTTCTTTTCCAGAAATAAGACAAACTAACCCACTGCTACCACATTGAGCTTGGCACGGAGGAAGATACCTTGAAAGTTGATGGCTAGTATTATAATATTTGATTCCTCCTTAAACATGCTAGGTATCCCCAAGTATATGACAAGAAAGATCGAACAACTCTCTGTAGACTGGCTGCCCAGTACATTATCTGTGATAAAGCACTGTTTAAGTGAAACTTCGATAGAACCTATTTACACTGCATCATAGGGGCTGACATTGAACAAAAGATGCAGAAAATCCACAGCGGGGAATGCGGACCCCATATGAACGGCCATATGCTCGCCTAGAAGATCATCCGACAGGGATATTACCGGACTAGCATGGTTCAAGATTGTACCACCTACGTTCGAATATGCCTCAAATGCCAACAGTTTTCCAACCTACAACACTTGCCTCCGCGGGAATTATACAAAATGACCTCTCCCTGGCCGTTCTCCACATGGGGAATTAACATTATAGGGAAAGTTACTCCGAAAGAATCCAATGGGCATGAGTTCATCCTAGTCTCCATTGACTACTTCACCAAATGAATCTATGTTACCTTATGCCTATGTTTCAGGGAAGCTAATGCGTGTGCTGATGTTCTCGCTGCTCACTCAGTCTCTAAATTATTTTCTTCTACGATGTATGTTCAGATTTCACATTTTTTACTTCAGGAATTAATTCGTGAGATATGTCATATCACTAAGGTATGATATGCAATTTGTAATATTACTTGTAAAATTCATATAGTTTAATAAATTTTTTGCTTTGACAAAAAAAACTATCCCCCCCGTGCACGATTCTGACCTATGGTACGAACGAACGATCTGTTTTACTCTGAGAGGTCACCGGGATCTTTCGGTACCCGATTGACCAAGGTTAACCTTCCAAACCGAGCGAAACTCTTCGGAATGTCGAATTTTATCTCCTAAGCTTTCCAACAGTTCACCCCGTGCACGATTCTGACTTAACATGCGAACGAACGATCCGTTTGCGTCCGACGAGCTCCCGTCCAAAAGATCAACGCCCGCTTCCGAGCCACATTTGACCCAAAGTCAGCTCCCGGACCCAAGAGTGGTCCGAAGGACTCTTAAAGGCATCTAAAATACCTTTCTAACGGTATGCCCTGTGCACGATTCGGATCAACGGTTTATGCTATGGAGTTATTTTTCCAGAAAAGTCGGCACGAGACTAGCAATTGGCAGGTCCCGAACACTCCCTATTGGCATAGTGTCAAGGGTGACTTGTCGATTGGCACCCCTTGGGGTAGGCTGATCGGTACCCCCTGACCCTATAAATAAGGGCCATGACCTCATTCCCAACAGACAGTAAAAATCCATTATCATCAGTGATCTCAGCAACATTCTCTCTAAGTCATCGAAGTTCCATATGAGAAATCTCATTCAAGCCTAAATACTTATCCTTTTCACACCAAATTTGGAAAATATCCTTCTCTCTCATTAACACCCATCAACATTCAAAGGAGTTCATCCAAGATCCAAGCTCAAGCTCTAAAATAAGGTCCAATTCCTTCTCCATCTCTTTCAAATCTCTTGTTGTGCATAAATTACTTTACATTCATAATCTAGTTTCATTATAGTTCATACATATTAACATCTACTCTTTTATTAGTATATTTCACATACTCTATTTTTCATAAAAAAACCCAAAAAGAAATAAAAGGGGGTTACACCCGTAAATTCCGAGCGGAATTATCCACCACACTCTTTTCCAAAACTACAAACACATTTTCTACACACACACACCCCTAATAAAATTTCGTTCAAATATATGGGATAAATCCCACCCCTATTCTATATTCTAAGCCGACTAAACAAGTTCATTATATTCTCCAAGTTCTTACTCCTTTGTGATCTTCTAAATTTGTATTATCACGCAAGTGTCCTCCCAGTCCAGTATAACATTAAGATACCATTGTGCACCACTTTACCTTTTAGGTCATGTCGTCATACTCCCTTAGGCCTAAGTGTGGCAATTGGCAAGGACACACCTGATGTTGGATATTCCATCCGATCAGGATTTTATTTAACCAAAGAAGGTTCGGTGACCAGTTTAGATTTAGCCATTTTGCCTAAGGATCTCCTGTAGGGCTTCATATATTGCCAGGGGCAATGTCAAGAAGTCTTTTGTGTTTCATAATGACAACCTGAGGAGGGACAATTCCCTGCTATGATGTGATGATCAATGTGTCTGTTATTTAGAAAAGATGTGCGATAAAGCTCGTATAGCTGTTACTCATTAGAATGCAACTGTTTTAAATAACTTTCATTAATGACAAGGAAAACGAACTTCTAGTTCCATAACAAAAGAATAAAAGAAAGATCTAAAAATATAATCTCTTGAGATTGGTTACGTTCCATGCTCATGGTATTTCTCTGCCTTCCATCATTTCCAAGTGATAGGCTCCCTGTAGATCGTCTCTTGTTATCTTGAAGGGTCCTTCCTAGTTTGGTCCTAGCTTGCCATCTGATGGTTTTACTGCGCTGCCCAGGACTTTCCTCAGGACGTAGTCCCCAACTCGGAATGTCCTTGGGTTGACCCTTTTGTTGTAATGTCTTACGAGCTGTTGCTGATAGTTCGCTAGTTTTACTAGGGCTAACTCTCGGCGCTCGTTGGCTAGGTCGAGCTCAGCGAGCAATGCTGCATCATTATGGCCCTGGTCGACAAGGTTGGATATCATTGTTGGCAAACCTGCTTCTAGTGGGATGACTGCTTCCATCCCATATGTCAGTGAAAATGGGGTTTCTCCTGTTTCTCGTCGTGGAGTGGTTCGGTAAGCCCATAGAATGTGTGGTAATTAATTTACCCATGCGCCTTTGGCTCGCTCCAATCGCTTCTTTAATCCATCGATCACAGTTTTGTCGGAAGCCTCAGCTTGGCCATTGCTCTGAGGGTAGGCCACCGAACTGAAGTGGTGTCTGATACCGTGTTCGTTACAGAAACTCTGAAAAGATTTGCTTTCGAACTGCATTCCATTGTCGGTGATGATGGTTCTGGGGATGCCAAAACGAGTGATTATGTTTCTCCATATAAATCTTATCATATCTGCATCTCGGATGTTCCCCAGGGGTTCCGCCTCGATCCATTTGGTGAAGTAGTCGGTTGCAACCAACAAATATTTGTAATTAACGGTGGCGGTGGGCAGTGGTCCCATGATGTCAATTCCCCATTGGGCGAATAGCCATGGGCTGGTCAGTGATTTTAGGTCACTAGCTGGTTGGTTGACCATAGGAGCATGAAGTTGGCATTTCAGGCACTTGCGGACATATATCGTAGAGTCCCTTTGCATATATGGCCACCAATATCCCTCCTTCATTGCTCGAAAAGCTAGAGACCTTCCTTCGATATGGATTCCACAGACTCCCTCGCGAAGCTCATGTAGCACTTGCTCGATATTCCCTGGGTGAACGCATTGGAGGTAGGGTACATAGAAGGATTTCTTATACAAGTTGCCCTCTGGGGATAAGTGAAAGCAAGAAGCTTTGACTTTTATCTGGTGGGCGGTCTTCTTGTCATCCGGGAGCGTGCCATCCTTTAAATAATCCCTTAAGGGGTCCATCCAGCTGGGAACTGATCCCACCTGGAGTACCTGTTCCACGTCTGGTGGCTTGCTGCCGTGGTTAATGCTCGGATGAGTAAGGAAATCGATGGGGATGGTTCTTTTTAGGTCGGAGTTGACTGCCAAACTCAGGGCTGCTAGGGCATCATCATGGTTATTTTGCCCTCTGGAAAACTGCTGGACATTGATCTCTTCGAAGCTCGCCATTTATTTTTTCACTAAGGCGAGGTAAGCTGCCAATTTTCATCTTTTGCATTATAGTCTCTACTTATCTGATTGGAGACTAATTGGGAATTTTCGAACACCTGTAAATGCTTTGCCCTCAAAATGTGCGCCTTCTGGAGACCGGCTATTAGGGCTTCGTATTCTGCTTCATTATTGGAAGCTGCAAATCCAAGCCTGATTCCTTGTTCAAGGATTGTATTCTCTGGAGTAATGAGGAAAAATGCCTATCCCTGCCCTCTTCGAGTTGGAGGCTCCATCAACAAACAGTTTCCAGGTTTCCTCTATCGTTTGGTTCTCCTTTTGCCTTGTTGGTCGAGGTTAGTTGGAAGGTTCCTCGCCCGTGAATTTGGCTATGAAATCGGCAAGGATCTGCCCCTTGATTACGTTCCTTAGTTGAAATTGGATGTCAAATCGCCTGAGCTCGACTGACCATTTAGACAGTCTGACCGACAAATATGCTTTCCTTAGGATTGCCTTAAGGGGGTGCGATGTTAGGACGATGATAGTGTGGGCTTCGAAATAGTGCTTCCGCTTCCTCAAAGCCACTACTAGTGCAAATGCAAGCTTCTCCAGTGGTAGGTACCTCTGCTAGGCGTCTAGTAGGGTCTTGCTCGCGTAATAAATAGGGTACTGGATACCTGCAACCTCGTATATTAACGCAAAGCTGATAGTGTGGTTGGAAATGGAGAGGTACATGTATAAATAATCTATTTGCCGTTGTATGACGAGCAGTGGTGGAGAGCTTAAGTAAGCTTTGATCTCATTCAATGTTCGCGAGAAATCTGGGCTCCACTCTACCGTTTTGTTCCCCTTTAGAAGCTGTAAGAAAGGCTTGCATTTCTCGGAGGATTTAGATATGAAGCAATTTAAGGCAACGAGCATTCCAGTGAGCTTCTGTACATCCCGGATTGTTCAAGGAGGTTGTACCCTGTTAATTGCATTGATCTGGTCTGGGTTAGCCTCTATGACTCTCTTGCTGACCAAGTACCCAAGAAATTTTCCTGACTGGACACCGAAAGAACACTTGCTCGCATTAAGTTTCATTCGGTATTTCCTGAGGATTTCGAAGGTGTTTGACAGGTGTGAGAGGTGTTTTTCTTTCTTCTTGCTTTTAACGAGCATATCATCGATGTAGACCTCCATGGTGTTTCCAATCTGGTCCTTGAAAATCTTGGTGACCAGCCGCTGATAGGTTGCCCCTGCATTCTTGAGCCCAAAGGGCATGACCTTGTAGTAGTATAATCCAACTGTCGTGATGAGCGCTGTTTTGTCCTGGTCTTGGGCATATAAGGGGATCTGATGATACCCTGAGTATGCGTCCAGAAAACTCATTCGCTCGTGAGCTGCAGTGGCGTTTACTAGTTAGTCTATTTTTGGGAGGGGGAAACTGTCCTTAGGGTATGCTCTGTTGAGGTCAGTGAAGTCGATGCAAACTCTCCACTTCCCGTTGCTTTTTGGAACCACTACTGGGTTGGATAACCACTTGGGGAATTGTACTTACCGTATGGATCCTGCTTCCAGTAGTTTTTTAACTTCTTTTTCTACCACTTTTGCCTTCTCGGGTGCGTTTCGCCATGCTTTCTGGGTGATTGGTTTGAAGGTGGGGTCGACATGCAACTGATGACAGACCATACTAGGATCGATTCCATGCAGCTCGTATAGTTCCCATGCGAAAACATCTACGTTGCGTCTCAGCAGAGTTGTCAATTCCTTTTGTTCCTGGTCAGTGAGAGATGCTCCAATCAGGAAGACTCTATTACTATCGCCATCTCCAACCGTAACTTCTACCGGGTCCTCGATGACCCGTTCGAAGGGGTCAGGTCTTCCGTACTTTAATTATTATTTAGAAGGTGTCAGACCATCTTCAACTTTCTCGCTGGGCTGATCGGCCTTCTTCTCTGGCTTTGGTCGGATGGCTGCTATGAAGCACCTTCTTGCCATCGCTTGATCGTCGTGGATCTCCATTACTCCTCGCTCAGTTACGTACTTGAGTTTCTGATGGTTGGTCGAGGAGACTGCTTTCATTGCGTGGAGCCATCCCCTGCCAAGGATGGCTTGGTATGGTGAGTCGATGTCCACCACCAAAAACTCAATCATCTTGGAGACGTTTCCCGAACGAACTGGCAGTACAATTTTTCCCAGGGGCATTGTTATTTTTCCAGCGAAGCCAACTAAAGGGACAGTAGCTTCCTTTAGGTCGGCGACGCTTAACCTCAATTTTCTGAATAGGTCGAGATACATTACCTCGGATGAGCTTCCTTGGTCGACGAGTAACTTGTCGACGTCAAAGTTAGCTATTCTGAGGGTAATGATCAAAGCATCGTGATGTGGGGTTCTTAATCCCACCAGATCTTCATCTGTGAAAATAATATGCTTGTTATAGCTGACATCATCTGCTCGTCGATGCTTTCCTGACTGTGACTTTGCTGGATCGATCTGAAAAGCTTGCATTACCGCTGTAAATTTCTTCATCTCCATCTGAGCCGAATTTTCTTGGATCTGCTTGGCATCAGATGCCCCATGAATCATTGCGAACTCATGTTCAGCGTCATCTTCGAGCACGCTGTCAGGTCTCGCCTCTCTATTGGCAGCCACTTTCTCTGCATTTTTCTCCACAAACTCGTTCAAATGCCCGGATTGGGCTAGCTCTTTGAGGTGGGACTTAAGAGATTTGCAATGGTCAGTCTTATGTCCCCTCTCTTTGTGAAAGGTGCATCTCAGCGAATTGTTCCTTTTTGTGGGATCTCCTCCCATCTTCCTGGGCCACTTGATAAATGGCTCGTCCTTGATTTTTGCAAGAATTTTGTAAATTGGTTCCTTGATGACGATGTTGACCGCCTGAAATGCTTTCGACACATCATTGTTTCCTCCGTTCTTGGAGCCAATTTTCCCCCCGCTCTTCCCTCCCTTCTTCTGGTTCTCATTTTTGTCACTTCCCTTGGCAGTGAGTTTAGCTCGACCGTTTTCCCTTGTACTGAGGCAGGTGACATCTTCCACTTAAGCGTACTTCTCGATGCGAGCCATTAAGTCGTCAACAGTCATAGCCTCCTTCTTCGTCAGTGACTGGTACGGAAGGGAAGAGCTGGGTAACAGAATTTTAAAAGAGGCCACTGCCACTTGCTCCGAGCAATCCTCGACCTCGTTGAATAACTCCTAGTACCTCTTTGCGTAGTCTCGGAGGGTCTCTTGAGGTGTTTTCTTCATCGTCAGCAAAGCATCCATCCTTTTGTGATGGGAGCTACTGGTAATGAATCGGGCCGTAAAGAGCTCGACTAGGGATTTGAAACTACTAATGGATTGGTGGGGAAGCCTATCGAACCACTTCTGCGCTACATCATGCAGGCTCGAGGGAAAAATTCGGCACATTAGTGCGTCCCGATGGTTCCAGAGGGTCATGGCTTGCCGGTACTGCCTGACGTGATCAATGGGATCAGTCTTACCATCATAAATCTTAAACCTAGGAATGGCAAATTTTTTGGGGGCTTTTTCTTCTTCAATTTCCCTCATGAAAGGCGACTTTATCTGGGTTTTGAGAGCCCGCCTAGTGAGTTCTCGAGTCGATCTGGTACCGTGGTGGGCAGGATGTTGGTCCATCTCCCTTCGGACTGGATCTCGTATATTCTCGTTGCTTCGAGTAGGGCTCTGGTAACGGTGAGATTTTTGCAACTTCTCGCGTACACTACACCAAAAATGCTAATCTGGCAAGCTTTGGCAAGGAGATTCTGGCACGGTTTTAAGCAGTGCCAGAATTTGGCACAGTTTTAGCATAAACTGGCACGGTTTAAATGAGTGCCAAATTCTGGCACGGTGTAAAACCGTGCCAAATATGGGTACAGTTCATTAAAAAAATAATATCCTAAAATTTCAATTGGGGACCAAAACTTTCAAGGCGGGATGATGTCCTCTCTTCTCTCTAAGTCTCTCTCTTTCTCTCTCTCCACACAACCAGGCGACCACGAACAACCATCCTCTGCTTCGCCGCCTCCATCATCCACACTACCTACCTACCAACTGCCTCCATCATCCACACTACCCGCCGCCTACCCTCCGCCTCCATCAACGTTGCTTCATCTACTACCATCCTCTGCTTCGTCTACTCATCCTCTACCGCCTACTCATCCTCTGCTTCGTCTACTACCAGGCGACCTGACATCATCCTCTTCTTCTGTCCATCCACGAACTGCCATCGGAGTTAGGTCAGACCAACCTCAAAAGGTTTGGTTGAATATATGGTTTGGTCATCTCCAAAAGTTTCGACAATTTGGTTTGATCATCAACATAGGTAATTTATGCATTCCATCTAATAAGAAATTTGAGATTGAAGATTTGGTCGATCTGCTTGAGTCTCACGATCCAACTTCACATCCAACTCTATATCCAGACATTGTTCAATAATTTTTCTTGTTTGATTTCATGAATATTGGTTGAAATTTAGTTTACCTACTATTTTTTTTATTGATAGTATCATTTTTTGTAGAGAATAATAAGTGGTTGCCATGGAGGTGTTTATCACATTGTTGTTGGTAGATTTCATAGAGGTAATGCCATCGTTGGAGGTAATGCCTTTCTTAGTAATGCTAAGAGCCTTGCATAAGATCAACACTAATCCCTTAATTACTAGCATGAAGTGTTGAATAAAATCAGTATTTCTAGAACATGAGTAGTAGTCATAGCTGTTTTAGGCTTGTTGAAATTTTTTATAGATTCAGTTGACTATTAAAAGTTCTTCTTCTTGAGCATCATGGTCAAGGGCTTACTGATAAGGACATATATCTTCTCAAAAAAATTCTAAAAAAAAAACACTAATCCAAAGCATAACCTTAGAGCCTTAACTATCTTAGGTAAGGAGTAGTTCGTAATGACATCAATTTTACTTTTGTCTTAGGCAAGGACCAGTTCCATATTATCTTTCTAAATAGATGAATTAATGTATTTGTCGAGTACTTCGATGAAACATATCTTCACTTGTAACAAATTTCATTGTTACTTAGGCTTTTCAATTGTGTGTTAGATTTAGAAATTATTTAGTTGATATATTTGTTGAATTCATACTCTAGTGAAGTATATCTGAAATGAAACATTGATTCTTATTCACTGTATTTTATATTCTCATTCCTAATTTTGCGATTTATTTTTTTCTTAGGATAGTATTGTGTATAATTCAAGGTGGTCATAATACGACAAGGGAGAAGATGACTGAGAGCCCGTGGTTTCAGCTCCGATGGATTTTGGTTCGTGTTTCCTTTATGTCTCCATAATAAATTTCTTTTACATACTAGATATTTTTGTATGTTACAATCTATTGAAAATGTCGTATGTTACATGTTTGATAAAATGCTAAAGATAGATTACCTTGGTGCAATGTCCTGTTTGAGTTCTAGAATTATGTTTTGATTGAAGCTATTTGACCTAGTTTGCGTCTCGTGTTCCTCCCCTTTTGAAAATTGCTCTTCTTATTCTATGTCTACAGCTAGCCACTAGGTTAATGCCCAAGCCTCTCGACAACTCCCACTGAGACTGCCCTCAGTTGAAAGTGGTGCATGGAGCACGTGCCCAGCAGCTAGCCTAACGATGTGAACTTCAAGCCACAAACAAGGCCCAGAGGTGATAGCAGCTTCAAAACCTCTTAGTTTCATTTAATATCCTAAGTTATTTTTTATGTTTTTTATTTTCTTTTTCAAGTGAATCAATTTTTAAGAAGTAATATGACAGTTGGTAGTTTGGCGACTTTTGGGGGTCATACAGTTTTTAGTTATTGCAATGAAGATAATGTTTTGAAAATTACGTGCCATTTTTCGTTAAACTCTTTGGGATGATGAACTTTCTTAAAAAATGAGGAATCCAAAATGGGTAAAAGAACTCCAACTAATTGTGATAAAAACAGGGGTAAAAAGAAGAAATAAAAGTATAGTAGTAGATAATGAGGTTTTTTTCTATTAATGAGGAATTGAATAGGGGGAAATGGAATTTTATCTTATACAGATAAGAATATAGAAAAAGAAAATAAGCACACAAGTCTTATGGTAGTAATTTAAGAATGTATTGTATTAAAGTTTTAGAGTTCTTAGTCTCTTTCCGGTGTAAACTCTAGAACTTTTAGAGTTCTTAGTCTCGGTTTGAGAGTATGACGATAATTTGCAAAAATAACACTTAAACTTGAAAACAGGCCGTTAAGGGGTGAAAACTCGAACCAACCCCCAAACGACCCCAGAGGAGGCACGAACACCTCGTAGGGGACCAATGTAACTTGTAGGAACTAACCGCGTAGTCCCGGGACTCCCGGTATGAGAGTATGGCGATAATTTGCAAAAATCACACTTAGACTTGAAAACAGGCCGTTAAGGGGTGAAAACCCGAACCAGCCCACAAACGACCCCGTAGGAGGCACGAACACCTCGCACGGGACCAATGTAACTTGTAGGAACTGACCGCGTAGTCTCGGGACTCCCGATATGAGAGTATGACCCGAATTTGCAAAAATCACACTTAGAGTTGAAAACAGGCCGTTAAGGGGTGAAAACCTGAACCAGCCCCCAAACGACCCCATAGGAGGCACAAACACCTCGTAGGGGACCAATGTAACTTGTAGGAACTGACCGCGTAGTCCTGGGACTCACGATATGAGAGTATGACCCGAATTTGTAAAAATCACACTTAAAGTTAAAAACAGGCCGTTAAGGGGTGAAAACCCGAACCAGCCCCCAAACAACCCCATAGGAGGCACGAACACCTCGTAGGGGACCAATGTAACTTGTAGGAACTGACCGCGTAGTCTCGGGACTCTCGGTTTGAGAGTATGACCCGAATTTGCAAAAATCACATTTAGAGTTAAAAACAGGCCGTTAAGGGGTGAAAACCCGAACCAGCCCCCAAACGATCCCGTAGGAGGCACGAACACCTCACACGGGACCAATGTAACTTGTAGCAACTGACCGCGTAGTCCCGTGACTCTCGGTTTGAGAGTATGACCCGAGTTTTCAAAAATCACACTTAGAGTTGAAAATAGGCCGTTAAGGGGTGAAAACCCGAACTAGCCCCCAAATGACCCCGTAGGAGGCACGAACACCTCGTAGGGGACCAATGTAACTTGTAGGAACTGACCGCGTAGTCCCGGGACTCCCGATATGAGAGTATGACCCGAATTTGCAAAAAATCACACTTAGAGTTGAAAACAGGCCGTTAAGGGGTGAAAACCCGAACCAACCCCCAAACGACCCCAGAGGAGGCACGGACACCTCGTAGGGGACCAATGTAACTTGTAGGAACTGACCGCGTAGTCTCGGGACTCCCGGTATGAGAGTATGACGATAATTTGCAAAAATCACGCTTAGACATGAAAACAGGCCGTTAAGGGGTGAAAACCCGAACCAGTCCCCAAATGACCCCGTAGGAAGCACAAACACCTCGCACGGGACCAATGTAACTTGTAGGAACTGATCGCGTAGTCCCGGGACTCTCGGTTTGAGAGTATGGCCCGAATTTGCAAAAATCACACTTAGAGTTGAAAACAGGGCGTTAAGGGGTGAAATCCCGAACTAGCCCCCAAATGACCCCGTAGGAGGCACGAACACCTCACACGGGATCAATGTAACTTGTAGCAACTGACCGCGTAGTCCCGGGACTCTCGGTTTGAGAGTATGACCCGAATTCGCAAAAATCACACTTAGAGTTGAAAACAGGCCGTTAAGGGGTGAAAACTCGAACTAGCCCCCAAACGACCCCGTAGGAGGCACGAACACCTCGTAGGGGACCAATGTAACTTGTAGGAACTGACCGCGTACTCTCGGGACTCCCGATATGAGAGTATGACCCGAATTTGCAAAAATCACACTTAGAGTTGAAAACAGGCCGTTAAGGGGTGAAAACCCGAACCATCCCCCAAACGACTCCATAAGAGGCACGAACACCTCGTAGGGGACCAATGTAACTTGTAGGAACTGACCGCGTAGTCCCGAGACTCCCGATATGAGAGTATGACCCGAATTTGCAAAAATCACACTTAGAGTTGAAAACAGGCCGTTAAGGGGTGAAAACCCGAACCAGCCCCCAAACGACCCCGTAGGAGGCACGAACACCTCGTAGGGTACCAATGTAACTTGTAGGAACTGACCGCGTAGTCCCGGGACTCTCGGTATGAGAGTATGGCGATAATTTGCAAAAATCACACTTAGACTTGAAAACAGGCCGTTAAGGGGTGAAAACCCGAACCAGCCCCCAAATGACCCCGTAGGAGGCACGAACACCTCGCACGGGAGCAATGTAACTTGTAGGAACTGACCGCGAAGTCCCGGGACTCCCGGTATGAGAGTATGCCGATAATTTACAAAAATCACACTTAGACTTGAAAACAGGCCGTTAAGGGGTGAAAACCCGAACCAGCCCCCAAATGACCCCGTAGGAGGCACGAACACCTCGCACGGGACCAATGTAACTTGTAGGAACTGACCGCATAGTCATGGGACTCTCGGTTTGAGAGTATGACCCGAATTTGCAAAAATCACACTTAGAGTTGAAAACAGGCCGTTAAGGGGTGAAATCCCGAACTAGCCCCCAAACGACCCCATAAGAGGCACGAACACCTCACACGGGACCAATGTAACTTGTACCAACTGACCGCGTAGTCCTGGGACTCTCGGTTTGAGAGTATGACCCGAATTTACAAAAATCACACTTAGAGTTGAAAACAGGCCGTTAAGGGATGAAAACCCGAACTAGCCCCCAAACGACCCCGTAGGAGGCACGAACACCTCGTAGGGGACCAATGTAACTTGTAGGAACTAACCGCATAGTCCCGGGACTCCCAATATGAGAGTATGACCCGAATTTGCAAAAATCACACTTTGAGTTGAAAACAGGCCGTTAAGGAGTGAAAACTCGAACCAACCCCCAAACGACCCCAGAGGAGGCACGAACACCTCGTAGGGGACCAATGTAACTTGTAGGAACTGACCGCGTAGTCCCGGGACTCCCGGTATGAGAGTATGGCGATAATTTGCAAAAATCACACTTAGACTTGAAAACAGGCCGTTAAGGTGTGAAAACCCGAACCAGACCCCAAACGACCCCGTAGGAGGCACGAACACCTCGCACGGGACCAATGTAACTTGTAGCAACTGACCGCGTAGTCCCGGGACTCTCGGTTTGAGAGTATGACCCGAATTTGCAAAAATCACACTTAGACATGAAAACAAGCCGTTAAGGGGTGAAAACCCGAACCAGCCCCCAAACGACCCCAGAGGAGGCACGAACACCTCGTAGGGGACCAATGTTACTTGTAGGAACTGACCGCGTAGTCTCGGGACTCCCGGTATGAGAGTATGACGATAATTTGCAAAAATCACGCTTAGACATGAAAACAGGCCGTTAAGGGGTGAAAACCCGAACCAGCCCCCAAATGACCCCGTAGGAAGCACAAACACCTCGCACGGGACCAATGTAACTTGTAGGAACTGACCGCGTAGTCCCGGGACTCTCGGTTTGAGAGTATGGCCTGAATTTGCAAAAATCACACTTAGAGTTGAAAACAGGGCGTTAAGGGGTGAAATCCCGAACTAGCCCCCAAATGACCCCGTAGTAGGCACGAACACCTCACACGGGACCAATGTAACTTGTAGCAACTGACCGCGTAGTCCCGGGACTCTCGGTTTGAGAGTATGACCCGAATTCGCAAAAATCACACTTAGAGTTGAAAACAGGCCGTTAAGGGGTGAAAACTCGAACTAGCCCCCAAACGACCCCGTAGGAGGCACGAACACCTCGTAGGGGACCAATGTAACTTGTAGGAACTGACCGCGTACTCTCGGGACTCCCGATATGAGAGTATGACCCGCATTTGCAAAAATCACACTTAGAGTTGAAAACAGGCCGTTAAGGGGTGAAAACCCGAACCATCCCCCAAACGACCCCATAAGAGGCACGAACACCTCGTAGGGGACCAATGTAACTTGTAGGAACTGACCGCGTAGTCCCGGGACTCCTGATATGAGAGTATGATCCGAATTTGCAAAAATCACACTTAGAGTTGAAAACAGGCCGTTAAGGGGTGAAAACCCGAACCAGCCCCCAAACGACCCCGTAGGAGGCACGAACACCTCGTAGGGGACCAATGTAACTTGTAGGAACTGACCGCGTAGTCCCGAGACTCTCGGTATGAGAGTATGGCGATAATTTGCAAAAATCACACTTAAACTTGAAAACAGGCCGTTAAGGGGTGAAAACCCGAACCAGCCCCCAAATGACCCCGTAGGAGGCACGAACACCTCGCACGGGAGCAATGTAACTTGTAGGAACTGACCGCGAAGTCCCGGGACTCCCGGTATGAGAGTATGCCGATAATTTACAAAAATCACACTTAGACTTGAAAACAGGCCGTTAAGGGGTGAAAACCCGAACCAGCCCCCAAATGACCCCGTAGGAGGCACGAACACCTCGCACGGGACCAATGTAACTTGTAGGAACTGACCGCATAGTCATGGGACTCTCGGTTTGAGAGTATGACCCGAATTTGCAAAAATCACACTTAGAGTTGAAAACAGGCCGTTAAGGGGTGAAATCCCGAACTAGCCCCCAAACGACCCCATAAGAGGCACGAACACCTCACACGGGACCAATGTAACTTGTACCAACTGACCGCGTAGTCCTGGGACTCTCGGTTTGAGAGTATGACCCGAATTTACAAAAATCACACTTAGAGTTGAAAACAGGCCGTTAAGGGATGAAAACCCGAACTAGCCCCCAAACGACCCCGTAGGAGGCACGAACACCTCGTAGGGGACCAATGTAACTTGTAGGAACTAACCGCATAGTCCCGGGACTCCCAATATGAGAGTATGACCCGAATTTGCAAAAATCACACTTTGAGTTGAAAACAGGCCGTTAAGGAGTGAAAACTCGAACCAACCCCCAAACGACCCCAGAGGAGGCACGAACACCTCGTAGGGGACCAATGTAACTTGTAGGAACTGACCGCGTAGTCCCGGGACTCCCGGTATGAGAGTATGGCGATAATTTGCAAAAATCACACTTAGACTTGAAAACAGGCCGTTAAGGGGTGAAAACCCGAACCAGCCCCCAAACGACCCCGTAGGAGGCACGAACACCTCGCACGGGACCAATGTAACTTGTAGCAACTGACCGCGTAGTCCCGGGACTCTCGGTTTGAGAGTATGACCCGAATTTGCAAAAATCACACTTAGACATGAAAACAAGCCGTTAAGGGGTGAAAACCCGAACCAGCCCCCAAACGACCCCGTAGGAGGCACGAACACCTCACACGGGACCAATGTAACTCGTAGCAACTGACCACGTAGTCCCGAGACTCTCGGTTTAAGAGTATGACCCGAATTTTCAAAAATCACACTTAAAGTTGAAAACAGGCCGTTAAGGGGTGAAAACCCGAGCTAGCCCCCAAACGACCTCGTAGGAGGCACGAACACCTCGTAGGGGACCAATGTAACTTGTAGGAACTGACCGCGTAGTCCCGGGACTCCCGATATGAGAGTATGACCCGAATTTGCAAAAATCACACTTAAAGTTGAAAACAGGCCGTTAAGGGGTGAAAACCCGAACTAGCCCCCAAACGACCCCATAGGAGTAGGGGTGTGCAAAAAAACCGACCAAACCGACAAACCGACAAAACCGAGCCGAACCAAAAATTTTCGGGCCGGGTTTTTTTGAGGGTCGGTTCGGTTCGGTTTAATCAGGTATAAAACCGACAGGGTCGGTTCGGTTTTCGGTTTTGGCATAAAAAAACCGATTTTGAACCGAACCGAACCGAATTAATTTTTATACTTTTTAATTTTGTATTTTATATTATATTTATATTAGTGTTGACATATTATATTATATTTTTTAATTTTATATTTATATTATGTATTAAAAAAATATATTTTTTATTAAAATAAAGGAAAAAACCGAACCGGCCCTGTATAAAACCGGCCCTGTCAAAAACCGACGGGCAAACCGAACCGGCCCTGTCAAAAACCGACCCGATTCGGTTCGGTTCGGTTCGGTTTTTCAGCATTTTCTGTTCGGTTCGGTTCTCCTCCTCCAAAAACCGACATGGTCGGTTCGGTCCAAAAAAGCCGGTCAAAACCGAACCGACCGACCCGTGAACACCCCTACATAGGAGGCACGAACACCTCGTAGGGGACCAATGTAACTTGTAGGAACTGACCGCGTAGTCCCGGGACTCCCGGTATGAGAGTATGACGATAATTTGCAAAAATCACACTTAGACTTGAAAATAGGCCGTTAAGTGGTGAAAACCCGAACCAGCCCCCAAACGACCCCGTAGGAGGCACGAACACCTCGTAGGGGACCAATGTAACTTGTAGGAACTGACCGCGTAGTCCCGGGACTCCCGGTATGAGAGTATAACGATAATTTGCAAAAATCACACTTAGACTTGAAAACAGGTCGTTAAGGGGTGAAAACCCGAACCAACCCCCAAACGACCCCGTAGGAGGCACGAACACCTCGCACGGGATCAATGTAACTTGTAGGAACTGATCGCGTAGTCGTATATGCAATTTTTGTTCTTGTATATGCAATTTTTTTGCTTGAATATTTTTTTAAAAATGACTTGGTTACTAATATTGTATCTTTTTTGTGTCTTATTTTTTTTGTAGGATGACATTCAATCGTTAGCTCTTATCCTCTTGGAACGCACGAAGAAGTCAATGCTTTACAACAGGGGGATTGTGTATTTAGTGTCGTTAATATTCAGGATTCTATTTTTTGTGTTATGGCCGAGCAGGCTTCCATAGTTTTATGGTTTATTTTTATGGTCGTGCTGGCTATAGTAGTTTTATTGTTGACTTTTATGGCCGTATGGGCTTTATATGGGAAGATTTTATGTTAGCAGGTTTTGGAATGTTCAAAAAATAGAGGAAACTCTGCCCAATTTTTTTTTGATATGAGAACTTTTAACTCTTGTAATTTTTTGAAGTTATTGTCGACTTTTATGGTCATGTGTTGGTTTATATTGGTATTATCTCTTGTAATTTTTTGAAGTTTGTATGCACGTTAGTTTATCAACAATCTGCGATATTCATAATTTGTGAATTTTCTTGATTTTGTTTTTGCAAATAATAAATATTTTTCCTACCGAATTTGGAATTTGCAGATTTTCCAGATTTGGTTCCTATTATTATTTTTTTTAATCAACTGAAAAAACTGGCACGGTTTTAAACCGTGCCAAAACCGTGCCAATGCATAAAAATGAGAACGCTTATAAAACAATTTGGCACGCTTTATAACCGTGCCAAAAGTGTTCCAGAAAATAGATAATTTGGCACGGTTTTGGCGTGTGCCAAAAGCGTTCTAGATTTAACATCTGGCACTGTTTAAAAGTGTGCCAAAAGCGTGCCAAATTTAAAAACTGGCACAGTTTAAAAGCGTGCCAAATTGGAAAATCTGGCACGGTTTTAAACCGCGCCAGAAAATCTGGCACGCCTGATTCTGGCACGGTTTTGAACCGTGCCAGATTGCGTCTGGCACGGTTTTAAACCGTGCCAGTTTCCTGTTTTTGGTGTAGTGGTAGGTCGTCATCTGATTCGTCTCCATCCACCTTCTGGGATCCTCGCTTAGGGCTCCTCCCTCGGCTGCGAGACTTGCTCGCCTGAGGGCTAGGAGTGCGGTATGGGCGTCTCCTAGTGTCATGATGAAGCTCTCTCGCCAGTCATTCTAGTCTTCTTTTCAGGCGAGCATTCTCAGCCTCGTATTTGCGAGAAGACTCCCTCTGCTCGTGCAGCCTTGCCTCGTATGCATCAATCAGTCTGGATATCTGCGTGGACCTCGCAGGTTCTTGGCTTTCTTCTGAGGCTGGCCTTTCTAAGCGAGCCCTCTGATCTGAACGTCGAACTTCAGATCTAATTCTGCGAGGAACAGGTGGTTTTTGAATATCCCCTGCCTCGGGAGCATAGCTACTGTGACCAGACATTTTAAACTCCTTTCTTGGTGTGGGCTTTTCTCAGGGAAGATGAACGTTTCCCACAGACGGCGCCAATTGTGGTGACAATTATTATGCAACACAAATAGATAGGATAAAGGCAATCACCAAGCAAGAGTAAGGAATATAAAATGACAATCACACAACAAAGGATGTACGTGGTTCAGCAAAGATGTGCCTACGTCCATGGTGGTGCAGTCAATGTAATTTCTATATACTCCGGGGAGTGGTTACAGAGAATACAACTTGTCATTTGCCCCGGACTTAGGGTTTAATATATACATGTTCATTTTAGTAAGTGGAGGAGTTGGACCACCCCATGTCTTCCATCTATCCCTTGAACCTCCCTTAATGGGAACGTGGGAAGAGAATGGATCATAATCAATATAAGAGATGGGGGGTTTAGACTTTGGGCCGCCAGAATTGGGCTACTCGTCTAGGCCCATCATCTTAATTTTGGGTACCCATAGTTTTAATCTTGGAAAAGTCCTAAGAAATATATTTCTAGTGTTCCCTTGGTTCCTAAATCCCCCACACGACGTTTCACATCTATTTAGGTTAGGAAATCACATTTAGAAGCACTAGATTTTAAACAAGTTGATTCCCATTTGTCTTGCACATGATTCTTCTCTTGTCATATTATATAGATGATTGTGTTTGCATGTTTGCCATACACTAGTCGTGGTTTCATGATATATATTTGCTAGTGTAATGACATGTACTTTTTGTATTAGATTTTTGTTTTTGAAAAATGCAAAAAGATTTTATTTTGATAAAATTTTTGAAAAATCCAAAAAGAATTTTGTATTTTGTTTACACCTTTTATGGATGAACACTTAGGATGACCGCGTCACAACATCATTCCATTTTTCATGTGATTATTTGATAGTGTTTTGAGATAATAGGTCAACTCATCCATGTGCTTTATAATGTTTGGAGTCATTGAGATGTAATTAAGTGTTACTTCCTATATGTTTGACTCATAATTTCCTTTATTGCACACATGCACGGATTTGTTTGATTATTATGCTTGTCTTATCACATGTTGGTTGAGTGTTTTCACTTGAACCATGTCCTTAAAATGAACCAAGCATGTTAAAACTTGATAAAACGTTGTGCATGTAAGAGCCATTTGTGAGTTTTTGTGCTTTATTTAAAAACGGTGAATGGCTACGAAAGGTACTCATCTATCCTTTGCGATTAAGTCACTGTTTAAATTGGACCTAAAAAATTGAGGAATTTTATTATCCGGGGTCCAAAGAGGTTTAAAACAGCCCGAAAAAAATTTAAAGGCAATAAAAAGAAATTCAAGCCAAAAAGGGGCCATTTAGTTTTTTGCACCAATTCTCCAATGTTTGAAAATTTAGATTACCTCTAAAAGAAAATATATATGAGGGAGTTTGGATGGAGAATTAAAATGGGTTTTCACATCCTTGAAAGTCTTAAAAAAATGCTAAATAGTTTCGGACGTTATTGGTGTGGAAATCACTTTGATTTGTTGATTTGCATAAGATGATGTCATCTAAATTCAACAATTTTTTCACCTAAGGATACTTTTGATGTTCATTCGTCAGGGGTACACGTATTTATCATTCGCATATGATTCATTGAGTTGATTTACCTATCGAATGTGTTCATACCCTTACATTCCGTTTCCATGACTTGGTTGTTTGAGTTTAAATGCATGGTACGCTTATTGGTATCTTATTTTTGTACAAAAAAATTAAAAAATCAAAAATAGTTTGTGAAAGTTTTTTTTTAGATACTCCTTTGCAATCGCGTAGTTTGATCCTTGTTTGCTATGCATTTTGCCGTGACATTCCATGTTTTGATTGTTTCTTCTTATCTATCTATTTGGGGACATCATAAAAAGGGGGAGAAAGAATTATCATGTTATGAGGGAGTTTTTGCATTATGGGGGAGATTTGATTTATTACTGATTTATTCTTATATCATTTTAAACTCGATGCGTCACGAAGGTTTTTGCTTTATCTCATGTGTGTACGTACAAAGATTGATGATCATTATGTTGCACACCATGATGAGAAAAACTTTGAGATTTGATGAAGACTTTTTGCAGAACAGTTTGAGATCTTGCAAATTTATTCATGGGAGGGTAGATTTGTGTAGACATTTTGGTATTTGATAATTGAGATATTTTTATGTATGTACCGGCATAGGCATAGGGGGATATTTGTAAGGACATATTTTATAAGTCCGTTATCAATTTATTATGATGTATACCATTACAACTGTCAAAGAAGTTCAAGAGAAATCTACATCATGACGGATCCGAATTTATCAAGGTTCTTCATCAAAAAGACTCCGCGAAGTTTACTTTGGTAAGGTTATGTTTTAAATACCTTAACTTTCCATTTAGAGCTTTGGGATATCTTTAATAATTATTTTTCTATGTGTTAGAGCGGACTTTTTCGTCAAAATTTGAGAATGAGTAATTTTTCTAAGTCATGTAGCGTACCTCGATTTTGAAGCCCGAGTCGTTCAAACAAGATGTCATCTCGTTCGAGCGACATATGCATGTAGTGCCATGTCGTTCGAACGACACGTGTTCGTCGTTCGAGCGAGATAGCTATTTCGTTCGAGCGACTGAGGCGGTACGCTTTTCTATAAATACTCATTAAATGGTTTCGTTTTCATTAAAAAGTCCCAACGTTTTGAAATACAGAAAACTGCGAAACTGCAGAATCCTTTTGACTTCTTTTAGGGTTTAATCCCTTTTTGTTTTCAATTCACAAAAATCTCATATGCTTTGGTGAATTGTTTTGGTGTTAAAGAACACACTTTGCTTTTGATCATTGTTTGTGGGGAGAAATCTACAACCGGAGAGCTACGTACTATTGTGGAGGGAGTCCTTGTGAAGATTTTAGACTGCGTGTCTGGACTACACGTCCTTGTGGTATAGCTGCGCGTGAACCACTGCAAATTTCTAGTCGTTGCTTTGAAGGTTTGACGAAGACACCGTGTGTTACACTTGTGGGCGATTATCAGGTTGTATGTAAGTCAATGGTTTTGTAAACTTTTTAAAGTTCTAGAAATAAAAGGTTCTTCCCTTCGGGTATTTTTCCTGAAATTTGTGTCACAAGCTTTATTTATTTATGGGTTGACACACGTACACACATAGTTGCATGTTTAGGGACTGAATTAATTTGATTTAAATAGACTCTGATTAAATAAGTGTGCCAAATTAGAAATTTGTGAATTTTATCAATTATCACACCATCACACGTTTTTACATGTACATATATATATATATATATATATATATATATATATATATACAAAACTGCTCTTGTGCGGACCAATTTGCATTTTAAGAGTGCAGACCGGACTCATGTCACCTGATGGTGAGCCTATAAATTATTGACTAAATTATAGACACTCTCTCTCTTTTCTGGGCGAACCGATATATATATATATATAGGAGAAGGCTCACCTACATCATGCTCTATACATCATCCATACATCACACCTAGTTGTAGGCCCTAAAAAAAATTCAATTTTTTAATTTTTCTCTTGAAGTTAACCTTCCAATGAATCCATGTTTAAAAAATTAGGTCAAAATACATTTTATAGTTATTTTTAAAAAAATTCACAAAAAAACTGCTCAAAATACCTTATGGTCTGCGCGAGCAGTTTTTTGTGGATTTTTTAAAAATAGTTACAAAATGTATTTTGACCTGATTTTTTGAATATGGGTTGATTGGAAGGTTAATTTCAAGAGAAATATAATAAATTTGGAAGAAAGGTTTCTTAGGGCCTAGAATTGGTTGTGATGTATACATCATAATGTAGGTGAGCTTCCCCCCCTCCTCTCTCTCTCTCTCTCTATATATATATATATATATTGGATTATGACCAATTCCAATGTTTAATTTTCATATAAATAGAGTCCGGATGGGTAATTAATTTTGGTTATTTAACTATTGGTGTGTAATAAGTAAATTTCATTCACTGCAAGAGTTGGTGTGTAATTAAATGTAGACATGATTCATGATGCACCGTGAAATTCTTTTAAAGGGGGGCGCGTTACATGATATGCCCCTTGAATATTTTCCTTCTCAAAACGACGTCGTTTAAGGGGGTTATAAGGTATAATTTCTCCAACGAATTAAAACGATATGATGAGTAGTAAATCAGGTAGGACTATCAACTTAGCGAGCGAGGTCATTTTTTAAGGGGGTTGTAAGGCCATCCACAATGGGTCCTCTAATACCATTATGGATCCTTTACTTTTGGTATTTTTGACTCACAATGGGTGATAAATCCCTTAGATTTTGGAGAGGATTCACTTATCGTCCCATAGATGGAGCAGACGAATAAGGGATTTGCTAGTGTGCTAAAGGCTGTGGGCCCCATGCCAGAAGGGAAACTGTTTCTCGCCCCATGCCAGAAGGGAAACAGTTTCCCGCCCCATAAATAAAAAGCTTAGTGCCACGTAGGTCAGGCGTGGAACTGTTGTCTGCTTGGCTCGGGCGCACAGTAGTTTCACGTCCCACCCCTTTATTTTATGGTATTTGCATTGCGGTCGTCGTCCCTCATATCGTCCTATAATATCATAAATTTAAGCTATCCCATTGTGGATGGCCTAAGGCATAATTTCTCCAACCCATTAAAATGATGCGATCACTAGTATATCAATTTGGACGGGCCAAATCTGAGTTGGATCAAATTTGGATGGGCCAAATATGGGTTGGGTAAAATTTGGGTGGGTGAATATGATTGGCGCCAAATATTCAGGTCGCATTTGGAAAGGGTCGATCCATTTTTCCTTTCATAACTACTATTATTGTACATCATCAGTTGTGTTTGTCTATACACACACATATATAAGCATATATTTACCCATATATATGAAGTGTGTGTGTGTTAGGTGCTTATTTATTTGTGTGGTGTATTTTGGTAGGATGATAAAAGAAGCATGAAAAGGAGAGAGAGAGAGATGAGGAAACCATTAGAGAGAAAAGTTGGGATTCAAAAGAGTGTTTTTTATTAGAGAGAGATGGTTAAAGTTATTTGTACCATATGGTTGGTTTACTAAGTACGCTAATGAATGTAAAAAACTAAAACTTTTAACTAAAACTAGATTGCACCCCCCTCGATGCGCGGGCGTTTTTAATATATATCTAAATAGTAGATAAAAGATTGTAAATTAAAAGTGAGGAAATACAAAGAAAATCTATTGTGAAGAAAAAGTCACTCGTAACTTTAGTATTACCATACAACATTAAACATTAATTAGTTCAGAATCCTATGATAACTACTTTTAATATGAAGTTCCAGTACCCTCACAACACTTGTTTCCAGTTTTGTACCATTATTACAATTGTATTAACGTGTATACATATCAGTGAAAGAATCTATGGTATTTCGTTAAATACTTGTTGCGCACTATCTATGACAACCACAAACAATTATGTCACTCTGCTAGAAACAATAGATAAATAACACAACATAGAAACAATACAATGCATATTTAGCTTCATAAATCAAATGATTACAGGATAACCATCAATAATTTCGTCTTATTTTAATAATCAAATAAAAAATAAAACAGTGCATAAATGTTAACATTAACTGGGAATTATGTTGAAAATCCATTTACACTAAGAGCGAAAAAATTAATAACACGACATAGAAAATCTACAATGCATATTTAGGGCCATAAATCAAATGATTACAGAATAACCGTAAATAATTTCCTGTTGTTTCAACAATCTAATAAAAATAAAAGAGCACATAAATGTGAATATCAACAGGGAACTATGTTGAAAACCCATTTACTCCAAGAGGGAAAAAATTATCAATAGTTAAAGCAAATAAGTGAAATATATTACAGAGCATAATTATATAAAAGGACCTCAAACCCTCACAGTTCTATTATATTGCCTAACAATTTGTGGTGGTGCAAAATGTTGTGCTGCAATGAGTAGATTTATGGGCAGATTTGGACATTAGGGGTCACTGGTTGAATCTATTGATAGAGTGACAAAGAGAGATACCCCAATATAACTAAAATGGACTAAAACAGATTAATTATCAAAATATCATGTACTGAAACAACAACCCAAACCTATTTTTGTAGTACATCCATATCGATTCGAGAGAGAAACAAAGATGAGAAAAAAGGTCTTGAACAGGTGTCTTCATTTCTTCTTCGTGAATATTGAGAGATGTGAAGCATTCGAGGTGTATATTGGAAAATTATAAGTTTGCTAACCATAAAGATTTGGTCTTTTTAGTTCTCACAGAAAGAGAGCGGGAAAATCGAAAAGTGGTGCTATAGTTGAGAATGAAAATAAAGAGATATTAAATATTATTGACACATGGCGTTGTAGTAAGGACTTAAGGCTACAGTTTTATATATATATATATAGAATAGCTTACAACCGGACTCCCGATCATGCAGGCGGTTTTAATACTTAGTATAAAGAGTAATGATACACACACTAAAATTTTACTGAAAAATTACAGAAAATATACTTTAAGAGTTTGTACCTTGGCGGGACCCACACCATAGTACAATACCTTTAAAGCACATTAAGTAATTTTTCGGTACCCAACTTTGATGTATATAACATTTTTCTAGTATAAAATATGCTCACAATCTTTAATGGATTAGGCGACAAGTACATTCATTCAGTGATTTAAAAGACATTATATAACTGAACTAATACTCAGTACTTAGAGAAAACTGTGCAAATTATGTGATGAAAACATGAAATATATGATTATTTTAACAATTTGATTTACAAAGTTGAATAAAAATATCAAGGGACTGTTGAAAATTACATTGCACAAATGCTAATATTCACAAGAAGAAGAAACTTACTCAAAAGAGAAGTATATACCAATAAAAAAACACTCAAAAGAATATTCAACTAAAGCCTTAAGTGTTTATTAATTAAGTTGAATGATTACAAACATTAGTGAAGGAAGGTATTCATAATACACGAAATATAATTAACACCATAAATCTGGTTAAATAAACAAACACACTTTTAATAAAAAAAACATATAAATATTAAAATACAAATTAATTTCATCCATCCAAGTTACCCATTATGCAACCTAACTTTCACTAATTTCTTCACTTACTTCACTTAATTTAGGAAGTTTTTATGGGACTCCATTAAGTTTTGTGGTTATGGTTGATTCTTAACAAGGGCGATATCCATCTAAAATTTCAAAGAGGGGGATTTGTTCAAATATATCAATGACAATACATGAAAAAACTTTCGCAAGGTAATATTAAAATTTCACTTTGAACCTTTATCATTTGATTTTTATGCACATATTATCATTTTACTGGCACGCCATTTCACGCTGGTATAAAATGAAACACTATATCTATCACAAGAATAACCAATAGGCCAATTTTGGCCATCTAAGATACTTTGAATTCTAGGGGTGACTCATATTTTAGTCGGACTGCAGAAAGTCGAGACAGTTGCGTGACACTTTTTATGTTGCGACACTAATAATTTTTTAAAGAGAAAGAGAGGGTAAAAGTGTTAGCGTGACGTGTTCCACAATTGCTAAGCTTTGGGGAACTGGTAGAGTCTCAGATAAGAAATGCTTCTCATGTTAATTAATGTTCTCAAGTGGGAGTAGCAAATTTATCCGAATCAATCTTATCGGTTTAGCTTGGAATCTTCTTCTCCTTGGTTGGTTACTTGAAGCTATCATGAACTCCATTTTTAATGTTATGCTTTTTCCATTCTATACTCGTGAATGATTGTTTTTCATAACTGGTAATAACGCAATCAAAGTAAGTTGTCTAACATCGTTGATTCACCCATATCAGTTGGATGACTTTAATTAGGACAACGCCATCATGGTGCATTTATGTATCGGGTTGGACACCACGTGCTAATAGGGTAGCCTACGTGGCAATCCACATTGGTTGTCCCAAGTGAACGAATTCACCTTGATCTTAAGGTAAACTTCATTTAATTCGTTTTCATTTATATTTGCATCCTTACTGATTTCAATGAATTTATTCTCATTTGCAGTTTTGGTGGTTCGAGTGCCTACGATGATGCAAAGCATGACAATGATGATGTCTTCCCATGCATTCTATAGTAGGGTGAGGTTCATCACAACCTAGGTATGGGCCGTAATCAACTGTAGATGTGTAATGACATTACCTTTGTGTGGACACCATGGGTTGGGTGTGCTTAAGCGGACAAGACATCAAATCAAGAGGAATCGATAAGATTAAGTGGCACTTTCTTTCACCCAAAGAAGACCTTAGCTGTGACGACCCGGATATGATTATGATAAGCCATAATTAAATCATGCTTACCGTATGGGATGTGGATAATGTGTTATTAGAATATATAATGTTGAGTTATTGTGTTTAGTCTAATCCTACCTTCATAACTTATGAAATATATATTGAATTAGTCACAAACACAAATTTGTGAAGTCTTCGGTAGGAATGTTCAAGTTCGGGACTAGTTTTGGCCACTATAATATGATAATTGACTTGGGGAGAAAATTAGATAATTGTAGATATATGAGTTAAGTTTGTAACACAACAAACGGTGTATAAAACAAAGATTCGAGGAAGGAGTTATGCTGAAATTACGAATAGGGGGTAAAGTAGTCATTTAGCTTTAAAAGATATTTTGTCTTATATGGCGACACATGTCATATTTTGATTGGACCAAGGGGAGGTGACTTATGCCGAATTTAAAACTTTGAAATGACCTCCTCCTTTAGCCAAAATCAGGCATGAGAGATTTTGGCTTGAGGAGAGAAAATTGGGAAGCTCGGGAAGTAAAAAGTGAGTAGAAAAATTGAGAAAAATCCGTAGGAAATTACGAAAACGTTCCTAAGGTAATTCTATGCATAAATCTTGTTATTATTTTGTTATTATTGATTGAAAGGATATAAATCATTTATTGTTTATTGAAATTTCATGACTTGGTGTATATGTACGGATAGATGCAAGTTTAAGCAAAGTTGAACGTGTAAATCATGTATATTGTTTCGCTTGGAAACCTTGTGTATTCAAACTCCTATAACTTTTTTTATATTTATTGGAATTGAATAATTCAAATTGGATGTAAAAATAGACTCATATATGTATAACATATCCGAATATTATGTGAAAATACCAAGAAATGAATCTTTGGTGGTAGCTTGAAGTTCATGTATCAAATCTGCCCCAAAGGTGTAAGTATGCACACCAGGTGTTCGATGTTTTACTTGACATAGCAAATGAACCTTAAAAATTATGAAACTTTAATTTTGTATTTTTCAATATGTTTATGGATGTTGGGTGAAATATCAAAGGAAGTTATGTTGCAGAAAAATTATAAAAATTCTTCGAAGTTGACTGAACGATAAAAGAATCTATAGGGCAGATTTGATTTGTAATAAAAAAATGGACACATCTTGTTCTAGGAAACCTGAAATGACGTGTTGTCTTTTATAATGGGAACCTAATATGATAATAATTGTATTACCAAGAAGAAATTAAAGTATGTTTGGGCTATGGATTGGATATGTTAAATATTTTAACATGAAAGTGGATGAGACTTCATTTATGATAAATGATTAGAATGGGTTGATATGATGCTTATGAATTTGGTTAAGGTTAAGTCATTCTTTGGATTGTTAATATCCTTATGATGATACTAATATTTTAAGACTTTATATGTGAAAGGGAAGAAGATCCGGTTGAACAAGTGTCTGACAAAGGCAAGGGAAAAACACATGAAGTGGCCAAGGTGAGTGTACTCACTGTAAAAAGATGTATTATACATGGCTATGGAGATTATCTGAATATCACTCACGGGTAAGTTGTATTACACATGGTTATGGATACAATTTGAATATCACTCACGGGTAAGATGTATTACGCATAGTTATGGATAAGATTTGAATATCACTCACTGGTAAGAGGTATTATACATGGTTATGGATATGATCAGAATATTATTGATTATGAATTTATTCATTTCGGTTTACCGAAATGGGAGGTTACTCCCCGACCCAGAATAGGGAAGATTTGTCTATTAAAGACAAGGGGTTACTCCTCGACCAGTCTCGTATCATTACATAGAGCCAAAATCTACTCCAAAACAACCTCATTAATTCGCTTCCTAGTCTATAGAGCCAAAATCATCAAATAGCTAAAGCAAAATAAAATTTGCTCCATAACAAAGAGATGGTCCACATACATTGTTTGTATGCTAGTATTTTTCTAGTTTTTCTTCCCAACTAGGAAAAACAATGAAAAAGGAAATGAAAATTTATATTTCCCTCTTTTTTACTCATCTCTCCAAGTAAATAAACTCCCAAACAAAGTTGAATTTCTGAGATTCACATCAATATTGTAAGGGTGCACTACTAAAAGCACCAAAAAGATTTCCCAATGCATAAAAATTATTGTACAATATGCTTATTTTAGTGATACTAAGAAATAAGTTTGGGTGCCTTTAGCAACGCCCTATTTGTATCTCCACCATACGTGATTTAACATGACATAAACCAAACACTCAATTTGTTTAACATATGATTTTAGGAGGCATTTTTGAAGTTGTTAGCACATCAAGAGAGCATAGAAATGAGAGAACATCTAGAGAGTGCCAAATTAGTTTCTGAATGAAAAATAAAGCAATCAACTGTAAATTTGATAAACTATATGCTTGCATTGCATATCAGTGTCTGCATGAGAAATTAAAGCTATCACATAAAAATAACTTTTCAAACAAATGGAAGATAATCAAATAAACAAGGATCAAGCTTTAAAGATTAAAGCTGACTTGTTCATTAATTCATACAACAAACATTGATAAATGATGTACTCTCATTTGATCTGATCATCTAGGCATAGAGCCAGGAGGAAAATTGCGCCACGGGTGTTCGTGCAATAGCTCCGTTTCCCTTCAAAAAACCAATATATTTTAGAGGCACTTTAACAAAAAATTCCACATTTAAACTATAATGAAAAAAAGTCCAACATATTTTCAAAATTTATTTTTGGTTGGACTTATTTCAAAATAATTGTTAGTCCCTGGTAACGTTAGTTATGTAATAGTGACACTAACTATGCACATGGCACATCCGCTTGCCAAGTATGAACAACTAATGTCACTTCAGTCTTTTTGTTAGTTTTGAAAATAAGGTTGATTAAACTTTAAATGGATTTATATATTTTTTTATTTTTATTTTAAACGTTTAGGGCCTGTTTGGTTTGAAATTATAATTCTGTATTCTATGTTTAAATACAATTCTGATAAAAAAATTACATTTGGCAAGCTGTTTTTAAACACTAAATTAATATGTTTCTGTGTTATAATCAAGTTTTTCAGAAAACAGGAAAAAAGTGTTTTATAACTTCTGTTTTTTATTTTTCAACTCAGAATTATTCATTCTTAATATTTTAATGCATTTATACCTTAATATATAATATATATACATAATACATTAATATATGTGAAATTCTTATAAATAAAAAATATATATGTACATGTACACAAAATTATGTATATTTATATTATTAAATTATATAATATACTAAGATCCATATGTTAAATAATATTATCAATAAATACATGAAACTAATATATAGTTTTAATGTTAAATAATATTATCAATAGATACATGAAACTAATATATAGTTTTATACATGTATTATTGATGTATAGAATAATATAAAATATACAAATAGTACATATGTATTAAAAAATATTATCAATTCATGTATGTATATAATTTTATTGTGAATTATACATGCAATATCATTATATAGATATAGATATATATATTTACACACACACATACATATATGTATAATATAAATATACATGTTTGCCGATTTTGTCAAATTTTCAAAAAACTGTATTTAAAAACAAATTTACCAAACGCACCCCAATAATTATAAACAAAAAAAACAAAATTTTAAAACTGTATTTAAAAATAACATTTAAATCGAGTTTTCTGAATACAGAACCAAAGGGGCCCTTACTTTTTAAATGTTATTACTTACTTTTTTAGCTCTGGACCATCCTCACTTCTAAGCTGCAGATTAGAGGATTTCCCACCCTCATGGTTATCCTTGTGTGTTCTATAAGAAAGATTTGATTTACAAACAAGAATTAAATATACAGAATGAATATGTAGTATGCATGTTATAAAACAAGAAGATCAAGCTAGAATTTCATCTACTGTGTAAAAAGATGGACTTATTTAGGCCAAGCCACTAAAATTTTATCCTTGGACACTTTGTTATTTATTTATTTTTTGTGTGTAGGGGTCGGGGCGGGTAAGAATTAGAGTTGGAAAATGCAAATTTTCATGCTTCTGCAAGTTTTACTTTGTACATTATTGATGGAAAATGCGTGTAACAAACACACCACAAATTTTGAAAATATGGTAGGTAAAAAAAAAAAAACTAAGTAGGTTAACAAAACTAATGTCTCTAGATTATGTGAAAACATGAAAAATGGCTTCACTATTTGATTTGCACCAGATTATACTCGGGAATGCTAAATAGAACTAAATTTTGGTTGTGGGAGAGAGAATACAGTAAATATTGCATCCAAAATCTTAATAGCCTAGTTCCCGTAATTCGTAATCATGCAACTACACCATGTGAGGGGGGTGTTTGATAGGCAAAATTTACAAATAGCACAATTGAAAGATTCCATATTTTCCAACTTTGGTGGGGTCCCTAAATGCATGTTTTGTCCATTTGCCAAGGGTAAAGCAAATTTTCAATGGGTCGGGCTAAAGGTATCCCCCCCCCCCCCCCCCCCCCCCCATTTTTCTCCTCGGCACCAAAGTACATATTTTTAAGCACAATGTACAATCATTTTAAATGCATGTCTTGGCCATTTGTCATGGAAATTTTTTCCACCCATTCCTATCAAACACATGGAGCATTCCACTTGGAAGGGATGGCATTATTCTCTTTGTCAAATATGTAAAAGGAATTAAATTACTCACTCTGAGCATTTCCTCGTCTACAAAGAGCACTTGCTATTGTTCCACCAATTCTATGGCCAGATCTCTGGGGAATCTGAAAAAATGAATTTAATTGTCAATTACGTGTAAATATATACCATTACGAAACAACTAGAAGTTTATGCAAATTGTAAGACAAAACATGAGGATGAGTTTAAAATGACCTTATTGGAAGTCCACTTGGAAGGGATGGCATTATTTTTTTTGTTTCTCTCCGCTCGAGCTCCGAGTATTTGCCATGGTTTCAACTCGGACTTTGAAATGTCTGATTAATGACCCATACTTGTGTCTTTGTAAATGGTAAGTGAAGTCCCATTAGCCCTACAAAATGGAGTTGAAGCAAAGAATATATTAAAACAGGAGCATGTATGATAATATTTGTGCAACTTACTATTAAAGGCATAGTTGGTAGTGTATAGTAATATTTTGCGGAAGCGGACCAACAAATGATATTGATTGTGATCTCAAATAATATGGCCCACACACATAAGAAGACACAATATTTAAGTAGTTCACTAATTTGGCTACGTCCACTGAGTCAGATCAACTCATTATTATTTTTCTATAAAAATGTGTATACCCAAATAGATTGTGCTTATTGCGTTTGGTGTGTATTCCATGCGTCGAATGCCATCACTTTTATAGGTGAATTGGAGGTGACAAACTCCTTAAAACATGGAGTAAAGAAACGAGGAAGAGGGCTATCCTTACCACCACCACCGAAAGTAAAGTGAATGGGTCCATTCACTTTTCTCTTTTCCACCGAAAGCAATCTGCTTTCCATTTTCAAACAGTAAGATACGCCATAAGTATCAAGCGATACAACATGATAAAACATTAAAGAAAGCGTATCGCACGGCCGTCTCGCAAGTAGAACTGAATCGGTCCGTAATGATCTGTATTGATCGTATTGCATCGGTTAACAGTTTTTTTTTTCTTGTAAAAACTGTAAATGAATATCCATTATTAATTTTAATATTTTCATTACAACAGCAAAAATATTACTGTTAAACGATGTCGTCCTGTTCCCAGAGTGATTTTGGACTATAATATCTTACATTATTTACTATAATATCTTACATTTTATTGTGTTTTACGTTTGCACTGTATTGTAGAACACAAAGGTCATACCTTCGTGCGATAGCAAGTGCCCTCACCCAAGCTATCTCAGGTTCAAGACATAGGAGCAACCTCTCCATATATAGAGGTAATGCCAGCCAACGTCCGCCTCTCCAAGTTAAGCGGGAGCCTTGTGCACTGGGTACGACCTTTTTTACTGTATCGTACAACACAATACACTATGCATAGCTTTTTTTATACAAATACATGATTTGGCAACGACAGATATAGATGATAAATAAATACGGTCGTTCAAAGTAGGACTTTATCTGTCCATAATGATCTGTATTGATCGTATTGTATTGGTTAGCATGTTTTTTTCTCAGGTAAAGACTGTAAATGAATATCCATTTAATTTATTATACTTTTATTTCTGTTCTCTTTTATTATAATATTTTCATCACAACAGCAAAAATATTACTGTTAAACGATGTCATCATGTTCCAAGAATGATTTTGGACATAATATATTACATTATTTACTATAATGTGTTTCCCACATATTTATTAACTTTTATTTTATTTTACGTCTGCACTGTATCGTACAACACAAGACATGATGCATAGGCATGATACAATACATTATTTTACATACAACACAAGACACAATACGTTATTTTACGTCTTCTCAGAAAATGGAAAGCAAATTGCTTTCGGTGGAAAAGAGAAAAAGTGAAAGCCCCTTCACTTTACTTTCGGTGATGGTGGTGAGGATGACCCTCTTCCTCATTTCTTTTCCCCATGTTTTAAGGAGTTTGTCACCTCCAATTCACCTATAAAAGGTATGGCATTCGACACATAGAATACACACCAAACCCAACAAGCAGCAATCTATTTGGTGTATTTGTGAGAGCGCTTTTTTGTAACCCATTGGAAATAGTGTTGGTGAACCACTTAAATATTGTATCTTCTTATGTGTGTGCCATACTATTTGGGGTCACAGTCAATATCATTTTTTGATACACTTCCCCGTACAATACTATGATATATATATATATATATATATATATATATATGTGTGTGTGTGTGTGTGTGTGTGATAAATAAAAACGGTGGTTCAAATGCTCTAAATATTTGTATCAAAATTATGATTCCTCATTTCTAAGTAAACAGATAATAAAAAGAGAATATGACATTTCATTATGTTTTTTTTAACAAGTCCAAAATAATCTACACAACCTTTTTTCTCTAAAAGCAGCTATGAAATAATTTCATGTGCTCACCTGTTTTGCTTCAATTTGTTCCTTGAACTCTCCATTGTCTGGGTTGCTGCATTTGGGGGAACAAATTAGAAATAAAACAAACACACACACACACACACATATATATATATATATATATATTTCTGACGGCCAAAAAACAGAAATGGAACTTACAAGCTTCACCCCTAGTCAAAATAGTTCCAAAACTTCAGACCGGTGCACGATTCTCTACTAAATCCTCCTGAAGATAGTCACAAATGGCAATCATATATACCAATTTTGTCCATACTAAAAAAAATTAACAAAAAGTAGTTGAGCTCCATTGCATTAAATTGCATACATCAGTAGCTTTCGGCCTATTCATCGAACGGATGAGAAATTTCTTATATGCAGACTTCAGTTTTTCAACTGGTTGAGTATTCCTGATATAAGAAAAGTTTAACAAGATAAGAATGCATAATAAACTGAACAATTAATGAGAATAATAAAATATGCAATATTAATCCAATCGACTAAGTCCAAACATTATAGGCAGATAAACAGCATTCCCGAAAGATAAGTGATATAGCCTTTGTTACAAAGTTAAAACTTAATAATCTAAAATATTTTCAATTCCCCAGAAGGTAAATTATAGTTGCACGAATTGCTCGACTCAACAAAGCCTTTTACCCAACTACTTGAATCTCGTTTCTCGTCAACAAAAACAAATACTCATTGCATAATTTTTCTGTTTTGTGCAATAACTTCAGTCAAGCTACATGTTACTATAACTTTATTTACTATACTTTTTTCCCTTAGTATTATCATTAATATTGACCAAACCACTCTTTCTTATCAAGGGCATTCACGTTGGATATGTCCTAACCATGGAAGACGATTTTCTCTCATATCTTGGTGTGATGGCACATTGTGACCTGGAGGTCACACGTTCCGAGTCATGAAAACAGCCTCTCTGCACATGCAAGGGTAAGGCTGCGTACATCTAAGCCCCCAGTACCCTGCAGTGGCGGGAGCCTCGTGCACTGGGTTTACCCCACCTTGGTGCAATGGCAAGTGCCCTCGCCCAAGCTACGATTGGTCTCAGGTTCGAGACATGGGAGCAACCTCTCCATATATGGGGTAAGGCCAGCCTACATCTGCCTCTCCCAGACCCTGAAGTTAAGCGGGAGTCTTGTGCACTGAATACGACCTTTTTTTATCACTCGAAACCACTTTTACAGTCCAACAAATGTGAAATTTTCTAATTTTATTCATTATAGTTTTACCACATGTTCATCTTAACATACTTGTATGAATCAAAATGTTGACTTCGAAAAATGGATTTGCAATGCTAGAATCCACATAAAACATCTATCACAATCTATAACCAAGTAGAAATTACAAAACTAAATTAATAATACTTCTCTCAAACTTAGTTGCGAAACAGGCACCGGACAACACAGAGAACAAAATTTATAACTAAATGAAAAACTCTTATTTAAAAAAACAAGTCAGGGATATTCTTGCCAACTAAACCAATAACCCTTGTGGACAAAAAGATAGATTATAGCTAATGCAACAAAAAGACTAATCAAGTCAATTCACTGAGAAAATCTTTAACTTAAATGGCTTAGTTAAATATCGTCAACTACTAAACAAAAGCAAGACGAGCTTACCCAGATATCCCGCGATTAAATATGTCATTTGCAGCTTTAATCTTGTTCTTCAATTCCATATGCAAAGCATACGATATGGAGAAAATAGAATGTGTCTGCCCAATTTTGTTCGATTCCAGAAAAGTATATATAACTTCAGAATCATTACAATTTCCAGCCTGCAATATCAACTCCAATTATTACCCACTTATGAAGGAATAAACACTAAAATTTACACTGAAATTTTTCTTACTTCGGTTGTGATGTTAACTTCGTTACCAACTCAACAAGGTGCCAAAAATGCACCATAAATTTACACCATCACGTCAACTCTCACTTGTCCAAAACTTTAAAATGCTACATGTACGATGTATATTTTTAATGAGTATTCGTCCTGATTTATCAAACAAGATCCATATTCAATATTTAATTTCTTGGTCTTTTCATTTTTTGCATCAAAAGTTGAATAAAAAAATTGGAGTGCAAATATAAGCGTACTTTAATTGTCAGAATTAGACTAAAATTATACACTACTCGGGGAGATGCTCTTAATAAAGAATCACACAGACATCGGAAAAACATATATGCACTCGCCACTCTTAATCGCCAAAATGAAAGTAACTCATATAAGAACTTACATATTCCAACCACACTTTAAGGTATCGGAGATCATCCCAATAGCGGGCGTCATGCCAAAAGGTGCGCACGCATTGTTCGTAAATCACCACAAGTACCGAACAGTCCCCGCCTGAAGGGAAAGTCTCCTGGACCCACTTAATGCACCTTATAAAATACAAAGAAATGGAGTCAATATAAGGTTATTTGCATATTGGGGTCAATTGGTGAAAATGGACCCCATAGTGTATAGAACTAATGATATAAAACTTTTGACCCCAAAATGCAAATGAACCTAAATATTAAAACAAAGAAGAAATAAACACACGCATTAAAACAAAAGCCTTTGGCTGCTCAATTTTGTGAATTATGAAAAGTCTTTCACAGCATAAGAAGTTTTCTAACGGGTATTTTTCGGATGAGTAACATTGTAATCTCACCTAGCAGAAACAAGACTAATACTGCTGTTCTTTACAGTTTTCAAAACAATGAAACAGAGTACAAATTGTTTATTATACCTTTGAATTCTGAATTGAGGCCAGAGATAATATTTTGTGTTTGTTATTTTCCTCTTAAACCACTTCACTTGATGTTAAATGAGAGTTTAAATTCAATATTCAGCAAATGTATGTTTAATATTGAATGCTAAATTTTTTCAATGAAATTTTATTCCAATTTACCATTATTATTTTTGCTAAATGACACTAATATAAATCAGTTTAGCAAAACAATTAAGTATGGTAAATTGGTCAAAATAACATGTGATCAGCATTCGGAACCAAATAAGTTCAAACAAACAACAAACGTTCAAAGCATCATTTACAAAAGAATAATGCTTTGCTTACCGGTGGTTAGTACCGGGTAAGTACCGGACAAGCTTTAAATGGCTTGTACCATGATGTGTGCCCCACCATGGTACAGACATGTAAAGCTCGCCCGGTACTTATCCAGTACTAACTACCGGTAAGTGTAGCATATTTTCAAAGTTCGACATTACAGGCTGACAAATCCAACCTGCCCCCTAAGCATATTTTTGCCGTCTTATTTTTATTTTTGTTGGAATCTTGATGAATTTTGGAGAAGATATAGGAAAATAATTCGCAGATAGCTGATTTTAGTTTATCGAGCGATCGTAGGGAGTTTTCTCTGTGTGTTGGTCTATACGCGAATTTGTGAATTGAAGTATTTTTTACTAGTTTCTGGGGTTGTTGAAGTCATGGGTTTTTTATACGGGGCAAATGAAGTTCTCTACAGTTTATGGGTGATATTCCATGATGGAAAATTCTATTTGTTCATAGGATTCGTACAGCATGTACAGACTGACGTATCGTGTTTGTATTGATCCGTGCCTACACGGTTCAATACAAACACGACACGTTAATATGTACATACGATTATGTACAAATCCTATATACAAATAGAACTACTCTTCCATGACAAAGGATGGATTTGAGTACTCACAACTTGTACTCAAATCCAAAGAAACACAACTCCATAAATGTGAAGGGAATCAACAATAAATCCGACCCGTTAACTATGTGTATTATCGTCGGGTTTCATTTTGAAAGATCTACTAAAACCACAAAATTCGAATCAAGAAAACCTACAAAGGGTATCAAAACACATATCAACACTCACTCAATCCACGGAAGCAGAGGATCTTCTCCCTTATACTCATCAATAGCTTCAATCAAACAAAACCAAGAATCAACTCAACTTCTACACATAAAAGTGGCTAAAATAAAATGGGTTGTGTTCAAAATAAAACCTTCTAGACTCAATGAGAGATTTCTTGAGATGGTTGTCACTTTGAGACCATTTAAAAGGCTAACATTTCTGCCTCTGTGTAAAGGTCTCACATTTTCTTTGTATAGTTCGCATTCATTGCCAGTTTCTCGTTTAGTAGAATTTAAAAGGGTAACATTTAATTGGTTGGAATTGGGACAAAATTTATAGAATTGTTTAATGCCCCACCACAATAGAAAGCAAAGGCAACGTGTGGTTTGGTTTGGGGTTAAAAAAATGTGTATACTATTTTTTTTTCAAAACGAGTCATTGGGTCGAATCTGAACTCGAATTCGATCGGTTAAATTTGGGTCTGAGTACTTTTATGAAATTTGATTACCCGGTTACACAATTACCCACCAATTAAATGGATCGGATATGGATATAGGTAGATCCAATCCGGTAAGGATTCGACCCGAAGTTTATATATATATATATATATATATATATATATATATATACAGTCTTGCTCTGGTGTGGACCAGTCCGCATTTTAAGAGTGCGGACTGGACATGTGTCACCTGACGGTGAGCGCATAAAAGAGAGAGTGTGCCTATAATTTAGGCGATAATTTCTAGGCGCGCCGTTAGGTGACACATGTTCGGTCCGCATTAGTTCGAGCTATTCAGGTATTCGAGTCGAGTATCGAGTCCTTAATGGGTCCGAATCTGAATAGATTTTTTTAGACCCGATGGGTAATCGGGGTACGACCCGACCCGTTAAAAAAATGTCCAGATTAGGTATGGATATAGGTAGACCTGATCCAGACCCGACCCGTTTACAGGGCTAAATAAAAATCTACGATCGTGAACAAGATTTAATATTAGTCATTGATCGAGTGAAATTTTAAAAACCGTCATTTTCGAATAAGAAGTATTAAATTGGGAAGGATGTATGATATTAGAGGTAACCCCATTATTTGTCATTGGGGTGCTATATTGACTATTTCTCAATTTAATAAGGGTCATTCGAGGAAAAAACACTCAATAATTTTTTTAATTAATGTTTAGTCCAAAGCTTTTAGTTTTGTTCGAAAAAAAAATTTACCATAGAAAACATTCCCAAACAAGCATTGTTCTTTTATCTTAAATCATAAGAAAAAAAATTCAAAAAGTATAAACGAGGGACGTTTTGAAAAATTAAAAAATAAGGTGAACTAAGTGTAAAATATACTTAGCACCTACGGATCTAATATTAATTGTCTCATTTTATATTACGATATTTGATTTAGTCTTAGTTTTTGTAAATAATTAGACACGTTGCAAATAATTAAACCTTCTACACTCAAAGAGAGATTTCTTGAGAGTGCACCATTTAAACGGCTAACAATTCTGCCTCTCTCACATTTTCTTTGTAAAGTTCTCATTCATTGCCAGTTTCTTGTTTAGTAGCAAGAAATGCAGTTTCTGGATCTATGGTTTGAATATTATCCATGAGGGGTGATAGTAATACTAGTTTTCTTGTTTAAGGGTGGGAGAGACTAGAGAGAGTTTGAAAATATTTGAAAAATTAGTTTATGGGTTTTGTTATTTTTGAGAGCCGTTGGAATAGGGACAAAATTTATAGAATTTTCTAATGCCCCACCACAATAAAAACTAAAGGCTGCGTGTGGTTTGGCTAAGGGTTAAAAAAATGTTTGTATAGTTTTTTTAAAGACGCAATCATAGGCCTCTCGATGGGTTAAGTCCGGATCCGGATTCGATCCGGACGTGATCAGTTAAATTTGAGCTGAGCACTTTTATGAAACGCGATTATTCGATTACTTACCAATTAAATGGATCTCATATAGATATAGGTAGAGCCGATCCGCTAAGGATCCGACCCGAAGTTTATATATAGGAAAATAAAGAAGATAAAATGACAATCACACAACACAGTATGTACGTGGTTCAGCAAGAATGCCTATGTCCACGGTGGTGCAATCAGTATTATTTCTATATACTCTGGAGAGCGTTTACAGAGAATACAGTGTGTGCATATTGCCCCAGACTTAGGGTGTATTATATACATGTTTATCTTTGGGGAGTGGGAGTGTTGGACTCCCCACGTCCACTCTTCTCTCCTGGAATATCTCTATACGAGATTTTAGGAGGAGACTAAGTCGTAACTCTATTTAGTTAAGGTGAGGGGTTCGGATTTTGGGCCGTCTTTATTAGGCTACTCGTCCGGGCCCATAATGGTAAATTCGGGTACCCACAATTGCTCCTAAAGTTGTTGGGCCACAATTTGGGTTCAATAAATTTAAATGATTTGTCATAATGGCACTTTTGTGAATCGTGTAACTCTTCCCAAAGTCGAGAACTGATTTTGGCAACAGTTGCTTCGTGTCCTGTGCGCGATGATTGGGAGTGTTTAAAAGCTATTTGGAGCAGCGTTCCATAGTTGTCATTTTAAATTTCTCTGTGCTCATTCATCTTCTGCGAGTTTTAGCTGTTGTGTCCTCTTCTCCAGGCCTTCATTTTCTTCACTTTCAATCTCCCTCGTCATCTGGGCTTGCGATCTTGCATCGTCCAAGTCAAACTTTCATCTCGTAAGTCCTCTTTGCTCTCTCTTTGTTCTTTCTCTGTTGAGCTTTCTCTGAATTTGCGATTTAGGATTTACAAATGTCAAAGATAGGTAATAGATCGGTGTCAGAGTTTAAGAAGTTCTATAATATCCCAGAGTGGGTAGAGATTGAGTGTGCTCTCTCCCTAAGAATGTTAGAGAGATAGAGGGCGCTCATTGGATTCATGTTCTGTTGCTTTCCCAAGGGGGGATTACTTTTCCTCCAAACAATTTGTTTCTGTATTTATTTGGTTATTTCAACATTGTCCCTTCACAGTGTTCGCCCAACGTATGAAAGATAATCAATGGTGTCCATAGAATAAATCAACTTTATGGCACTAAATTAGGGTTCGCTGAAGTTTGTTTTTGTTATTCTTTCTCTCGAACTAGCTCTGGTATTCTCTACCTCAAGACCAGGAGTCCTGACAGGGTATTGGTAGTAAATTTACCTGATTCCCACAAGGACTACTGGCAACATGGCTTTTTTGCTAGGAATTGGCAGTTCTCCCCCCAGACTGAGGGGGCGAGGTCTGATAAATTCACTGTTCCCTTTTATGGGGAAGAGTACATAGGTAGTCTCTGCTCTGCCCTTTTGATTTCCTTGTTAATGTGTGATTTTTCTGACACTTTCCTGTTTCTTTTCGGCGAGGATAAAAAACTTGGAGCCTACTCTCAACGAGGTTCGAACTTTTGAGCTGATTAAAGCTTGGAATATCAGGGAATCTTTGGTTGACGGTGAACATCCCTGATCTGCTGCTTTCCTGCTCGAGTACAAGAACATTGGGTCCAGTTTTATTGCGAGGCCTGTGGATAACATCCCTGAATTTGATACTTCTGAAGAAGCTGCTGCCGATCCCATTCAGTTGGACGAGGAAGAGAGCAGTTCTGAGAGTGATATCAGAGGAGGTGCTGAAGGTATTTTTGGTGAGGAGAGCTCCACTAGTGACAGTTCTTCTAGCTCAGAAAAGGTTTCTGAAGCCCAAGAACCTTCAAGTACATCCAGCATCTCTAGCGAGGAAATGGTTCCCTTAAGGAAAAACTTGATCCGTGATGATGATGATGATGATGATGATGATGATGTGCTTCTCGCTCAGAGGTCGAACAAGAAGAAATTCAGAAGTGGGGTTGTTGCCACTAGGGGTGTTCAAAAAACCGATTGGACCGGCGGATCGAACGGGACCGAACCAAACCGCCCTATTTTTATCTAGTTTTTTTATCATCGAACCGGTCTAGGTTTTTTTTTTCCAGACTGATCTAGTCGGTTCGGTCCTCGGTACACCACATTAAATAACCTGTTTGGACCAACCCGGACCGGTTGTTCATATTAATATATATTTTTATTATATTTTTATATATAAAATAACTTAAATAAAGAGGGACGGTACAATCGTAAATAAGAAAAAAGCCTAAGAGTCTTTGCTGCCCTAAACTAAACCTATCATTTCCCTTCTTTTCTTCATTTGTGACCCACATCGTTTTTCTTCATTTCTCTCATCTCTCGTCTCTCTTTCCGCTGCCATCAGCTTCTTCATTACAGCTTGTCGTTCCCGTTCTTTCGTTATAGGCTACAGCTTCTTCTTCCTTATAGCTTCTTCGTTACAGCCTCATCTCTCATTTCTCTCTACGCCGTTTCTTTATTACAGCTTGCCGTCGCTGCCTCGCCACTGCCATCGTTGCAGCCTTTGCGCTACACTTTCATCTCCTCCCCTCATCGCAACTGGTACGGTCCAAAGATAATAGTTTCTGTATATATTCTTATAGTTCTTGTATGGTTTTATATATATTTTTATGGTTCTGTGTATATTGTTATGGGTCTGTATATTGTATGGTTCTGTATAGATAATAGTTTATCTTGTATATTGTAGTTGTAGATAATATTTATAGATAATAATTTGTCTAAATATTATAGGTAGTAGACAATAATTTTGTCTAAATTTAATAAGATTAGGACCGACAAGTTAGACCGAACCGAACCTATAAAAAAATAGACTGACAAGGGTCGAGTGATCGATACAATCAGTCTGGTCTTGGTCCGACTTTTTTAGGATCGGTTTAATCGGTCCGGTCTTTAAAAATCCTAAAAATCGGACTGGATCGGACTGCGAACACCCCTAGTTACCACTGGTTCTTAGTCTGCTACTCAGGAGCAGGAGAAGAAGAGAAAAGAAGAAGAGCAGTTGAGAGAGAAAGAGAGGAAAAGGGAAGAGGAGAGAAAGAATGCTGAAGAGAAAAAAAGGGTTGAGGAGAGGAAGAGAGTAGAGAAGGAGAAGGAGAGGGAGGAGGAGAGGAGGAAAATAGAAGCGAGGACGAAGTCTGGGCAGGCCTTAGTGCCTGTGTCTGCGTTGCCAGAGGGGGCCTCGATCGTCATTTCTCCTCAGCTGGCCCCTGCACTACTCGAGAGAGCAGTCCTTCTTGCTGATCGCCAAAGGGAAATGGGGACTTACCAGTTAGCCTTTCAAGCGAGTCAGAGGCTAGCCTTGGTAAGTCTATTTCTCTTTTTTAATGCTCGTCAAATTCTATTTATTTTTTTCTTCTAATATCTTCTTTTACTTGCAGTTCGTGACTGACTTTGTCGTGCTCTATCACTCTCGCGATGAGATGGTGAATAAGAATGGTGAGTTGGAGGAGCAGAACGTTGCTTTGAAATTTAAGGGTATCGAGCTCGAGGCTAGCTTGAAGGTCGCTGATGCTGTTCGGTCGTCTTCTGGCCTGACCCTTGTTAAAGCCAATCGAGAGAAGGAGGCAGCGGTCAAAGAACTGAATGAACAGTGGTAGGACTATGATTTGGTGTGCTCAAGCAAGCTAGCGGTAGTGGAGGAGAATAAGGTGTTGACGGAAAATCTGAAGGATAAGGAATCTGAGGCAACCACCATTAAGGAAGATTCATATAACCCTGGGTGGGTTGCCGCATATGAAGATGTCGAGGTTCAGATAGGCTACATCAGTCGTCTGAACATCAAGAAGGGCTGGAACAAGGCCCTCTTAGCTGCCGGGGTGGATGTTATCTCTTCCTTGTTCGACGAGCACGATCTAGGCCCAAAGCTTATCGTAGATGAAGCTCCTTCCCCAGCCATTGAAGGTGTTGACCCTGCTTCCCAATCAGTTCCTGTTGATGCCCTTCCTACTCGGGTGACAGAAGCTGTCCCTACTGAGGGAGATGCTCCTACTGTTGTTGATAAGGGGAAGCAGCCAACTTCTTCTGAACAACTCGAGGTCGCCAGCTAATCTATCCTTAGGATTACTTTTGTATTTTTATTTATAATATTCTGTTCTATTTCTCAATGTACTCTGATCCTTTACGTGTTAATGAAATGAAAAGACTTTTTCCCTCAGTGTACTGATTCATTTTACCCTTTACTGCTTTTTCATGGCATATAGTCAATTGATGTAAATGACTATATACCAGCCACTTCTCAATTGGGAAGAATGCTTGGTCCTGATGTGAGTCCTCAAGTTCGTTATACTTTCGTAAGAATTTGTAAATCGCTGCGATTGGGGAATAAACATTTTATAGAGCAGACCGAGCTCGTTGTTAAACTAAAAGATAGGCTTCAGGAGATGGAAGAAGTTGGAGCTTCTGTTCAAAAAGAAGTGAATACTCTGAGAGCAAGAATCCTCGATTCTACTAAGATTAACCAAGTCGAGGAAGTTCTGCAATAGGAAAATGAGTCCTTGAGGAGGGAAGTGTTACGCCTTGGGGAGCATGCACCAAGCACTGAGCCGAGAATTTTAAGGGGTTCCTCCTCATCACGAGTTGGCACAGGACTAAGAGATGTTCCCCCGATGCTGCGAGGTTTTACCCCATCGACTGTTCCGTGAGCTAGTACAAACGTAAGAAGCTCAGCTAGAGAAATGAATGAGCTCCGTGAAGATGTCCGTCGAGCATACGTGATTGCTGCTGGGCTTTAAAGAGATGTCACACGACTGAGGAATCTGTTTAAGAGAGGATCTATGTGAGTATGGGTTGATGGTTATGACCAAGGATGGGTAGATGCTCCGATGAGGCTAACAGAGTTTGAAGAGCTCGCCTTTATCAGGGGATGGTTGAGTGCCCTAAGGGAGCTGCAAGTTCCAAGGAACTTAATACTCTGGTATCGTCACGAGATCTCTCTTTCCACTTTAAGGCCTAACCCGTTCAGGAGGGATGATCAGTGGATCCTTATCGATGCCATCCCTCGGTAGCTATTGGAGTCAGATGCGAATGAGGTCGAGGAGGAGTTAGCTCCTCATCCGGATGATGGTCGAAGAGCATAAGTGGCTGATTATCTTGTTCAGAGGCATCGGCCTCATTGAGATTTTACCAATTGTAACTCTGTATACATATGTAATGAAGCAATGTAATATTGAAGTTTTGGGTGATCTCGCCGATTAAACATGGGTTGTATGTTTTTGTTGTAAATGTGATGAAGCAATATAAAATTTTTATTTTGGGCGAACTCGCCGACTAAACAAGTGTTCTATAATTTTTTACATCATTTACTCTTTGCTTAATAATCTTGGTCCTCTCTTAGCCGATTAGATTGATAAGTTCGCACTATCGAGTAAGTGCCCTTCCAGTCCAGTATGCTTGTGAGATACCATTCTTCCTTACTTTACCTTTTAGGTCGTGTCGTTACACTCCCTTAGGCCTAAGTGTGGCAATTGGCGAGGACACACTTGGTGTTATATGCTCTATCCGATCAAGGTTTTGTTAACCAAATATTATTTGGTGACCAACTTGAGTTGGCCGGATTGCCTAAGGATCTCATGTAGGGCTTCATATATTGCCAGGGGCAATGCTAAGAGGTTGTTCGTGCTTCATAACAAAAATCTGAGGAGGGTTTATTCCCTGCTATTGCGTACTAAGTAGTGTGCCTATCACTTGGAAAGGATGTGCAGTTATAAAGTTCATATATTAGTTAACTGACACCTCATGGGATGCAACTGCCAAACAATTTTTATTAATCATAAGTGAATGAATTGCCATTTTGCTAAATCAAGTAAAAAGCGAAAGAAAAAGCTAGAAATAGAATTTCTTAATATTTGTCGTATTCTATGCTCGGGGTATCTCTCTGCCCTCTAGCGTTTCTAAGTGATAGGCTCCTTACAGATCATCTCTTGTTATCTTGAATGGTCCTTCCCAATATGGACCCAACTTGCCATCTGATGATTTTACTGCGCTGCCAAGGACTTTTCTTTTGACATAGTCACCAAGTTGGAAAGCCCTTGGATTGACCTTCTTATTATAGTGTTTTGCGAGCTGTTGCTGATAGCTCGCTAATTTCACTAAGGCAAGTTCTCTGCGTTTGTCGGCTAGGTCGAGTTCAGCGAGCAACGCTTCATCATTTCGGCCCTGGTCAACAAGGGTGGACCTCATAGTTGGTAGGCCTGCTTCTAATGGGATGATCGCTTCCATCCCATATATTAGTGAAAATGGGGTTTCCCCCGTTGCTCGGCATGGGGTAGTACGATAGACCCATAGAATATGCGGTAATTCGTTCACCCATGCGTCTTTGGATCGTTCTAATTATTTCTTTAACCCATCGATTAATATTTTGTTGGAAGTCTCAGCTTGGTCGTTGCTCTGAGGATACGCCACTGAGCTGAAATAGTGCATGATCCCGTATTCATTACAGAAGTTCTAGAAAGGGCCACTCTTGAACTGTGTTCCGTTGTCAGTGATGATGGTTCTGGGAATTCCAAAGCGGGTAATTATGTTTTTCCATATGAATCTCATCATATTTGCATCTCGAATGTTTGCCAGTGGTTTTGCTTCGATCCATTTGGTGAAGTAATTCGTTGCGACTAATAGATATTTGTGGTTACCGACGACGGTAGGAAGTGGTCCTATGATGTCCATTCCTTACTGGGCGAAAGGCCAGGGGCTGGTGAGTGATCTTAGGTCGCTGACGGGTTGGTGAACTATAGGGGCGTGTAGTTGACATTTTTTCAATTTTCGAGCGTACACTGCCGAATCTTTTTACATGTATGGCCACCAGTACCCTTCCTTCATAGCTCGAAAAGCTAGTGATATTCCTCCAATATGGCCTCCACAGATTCCTTCGTGGAGCTCGTGTAGAATTTTCTCAACATCCCTCGGGTGAACACATTGTAGGTAAGGGCCGGAGAACGATCTCTTATACAGCTTGCCCTCAAGAGATAAGTGAAAGCGAGCACCTTTGACTCTTATCTGATGAGCGGTCTTCCTATCGCTTGGAAGTGTGCCATCCTTTAAATATTCCCTTAAAGGGTCTAACTGGGTGCTGATTCAATCTGGAACACATGTTCCGCGCCTAGCAGCTCGTCGCTTTGGTTGATGCTTGGGTGAGCAAGGAAATCGATGGGGATCGTTCTCTTCAATTCAAAATTGATTGCCGAACTCAAGGATGTCAGGGCGTCAGCGTGGCTGTTCTGTCCTCTGGGAAATTACTTAACGCTGACTTTATTGAAGTTGGCCATTAGCCTCTTCGCCAAGGCGAGATAGGCTGCCATTCTTTCATCTTTTGCGTTGTAGTCCCCATTTATCTGATTGGAGACTAGTTGTGAGTCGCCGAACACCTGTAACTGCTTTGCTCCCAAAGTGTGTGCCCTCTGGAGGCCGGCTATCAAAGCTTCATATTCTGCCTCATTATTGGAGGCTTCAAATTCAAGTCTAATTTCCTGTTCGAGGATTGTGTCTTCTGGAGTAATAAGCACAATGCCCACTCCTGCCCCCTTTGAGTTGGAGGCTTGCGTGGCTCTCTCCTTGCTTTATGGGTTGGAGTTGGTCTAGAGGATGCTCGCCTGTAAATTCAGCTATGAAATCAGTAAGGACTTGTCCCTTGATTGCATTCCTTGGTTGAAATTACATGTCAAATCGTCTGAGCTCGACTGACCATTTAGTTAGTCTGCCCGACAAATTCGATTTCCTTAGGATGATGCATGTTCTCGATTTTAGAAGTTATTAGACTTTAGTCCTCAAATCATTGATATTGTGAATAACTTCATGAATTAAACTTTATCCCATCAGCATATGCACTTTCCTTGTCATATTGATTTGGTTTAAGATTTTTATAACTCGAGAATATTTTGTTGCATTGTATATACTTACACCGAGTAAGCTTTGTACCTTTCATCGTTTGTGAGTGTTATACACTTTTCTTTTCTCATTAAAAACGTTGAATTCGTTGGTAATCTCTCTAATCTTTCATTTGACCGTTCATTAATTGAGTTCATGATTGAAATGTGTTACTTGAACATGATTTTCATATATTATTTTGACTTGAGAATTGCGTAAACTTTATGAAATGATCATAGGCCTTCTTTGTTATATCACCCATATTAGCCTTGACCTCACCCTTATATGTTTACCCTCGTTAACCCCTTTGAGCCTAAATATAGCCTTTCTTTTCATAACCCAAATTCCCAATACAAACTCCAAATTGGAGTTTTAGCCCATACATACACTTTCCATACCTTTGTTTGGAATGTTACTTGGAATGTTACTTGAGAGTTTGAAAAGTAAAGAAAAGAAAGTAGTGAAAAAAGTGAAGAAAAAGAGAAAGCAAAAAGCAAAAGAAAACAAAAAAAAAGGAAAAGTGAGAAAAAGAAAAGAAAGAGAAAGTTGTATATATTGTGTATAGTTCAATAAGGTTTGATTACTCTCCACGATGATATATCTAATGCCTTTTGGAACTTGTTTTCCAATTTTGATATTGCCCGAATTTTCCCATTATTCCAAGTTTGCATCTCCGAACACTTTGAATTCGTACATATACCTTTCATTTCGTACCTTAACCCCAAACCTACATTAAAACCCTCTAAAGTCCTATGTGATCTTAGGGTGCATGTAATTCAAAAGTTTAAATAGTTTTGATAATCTGTGAAAATGCATTTCGCCTCCTTTAATGAGCGGTATCCTTTCATTGAGATTACAGTTTTTCATTTTATATATAGCATTCTTCATTTGTGACATGTGTGCAGCCTAGTTTCCATTTACATTTACTCGTTATGCCCGCATGTTCCGTGTGTTACCTCCCGTTCCGAGTGAATTCATTTGTTGAGCGTAATGCCCGTGAGGATTGAATATATGCTTGCTTTGATTAGTATCCGGTTTATATAAGTTTTTGCCAAATCACACTATACATGTGCTCTCCCCCCTCCCACTTTTAAAGTTTCAATTCTATGAGGTGCATTCAACCTGTTAATAACAACGGACTTTAGCTTGAATTTGTTCAATATGCTAATAACATGTTTGAAATCTTTTTCGTTGTTGTTGAGTTTGTCGCATGTTGGGTTGGGCATCTTTTGAGGAGACTATATGATGTTTGTGGGTTTCATCCCTGAAAACCCTCACGAGACCAACCTCGTCTACTAGGGTAACCTAGGGGTTTAACGGCTTATTGCATATGCTAAATGCAATCGTTCGCCCGCGAAAATGGCCTTATCTTTTTATTACTTTTTCATCCCATTTTGTACTTGTATCCTGCTTTTGGTTTACTTGTAGTTCTTGTTGTTTCCTATTTCATTGCTAGGGACTAGCAATGTGTAAGTTAGGGGGTATGATACGACGCAAATATTGCGTATTTCACCCGTTAACCTATGCGTTATTAGCCCCCTCGGGTATCTTAATCCCTATATTTATGCTCGTTAACCAGACAACCTCGGATTTCTATGTTAACATGTTTTGCAGGGGTTAATTGAGCTTTTGTAGGTATTTGGATGCTAAGTATGAAGTTCGGATGCATTCCGGTGAAGTTCCGTACGCTATCGCACGCGCAAGGGCATTTTAGTCTTTTCACAGCTTGGGTACCTGGCCCGACATCTCACAAAAGTTGTATCCCTCCTTGCTAGCTTCGCGTGGCCGCAAACGGTGCGCGATTCCGAGTCCGAACGATGAAGTTACGGGCTTTTGAGCGGAAGAGAATTTCATCTTAACCAAAAACAGGGGAAAGATTCAAGACCTGTAGGTCCGAATCGATTCTCCCCTTTTGCGAATCGATTCGGTTGGAGACAGTTTGCCATCCTCTGTTTCCGAATCGATTCGGATTCCAGCAGAATCGATTCTCCCACCATTCCGAATCGATTCGTATTTCACCCGAATCGATTCGCCCCTCTGGCAGCCTCGAGATATTCTCTAACCGAATCGATTCGGCCCAATGCCGAATCGATTCGGCCATGCTGATATTTGTTTTTCTCCCATTTTATTTACAATTTTTCCATGGGATTTGTTTTGTATAAATACTCTTTCTCTTCATTTTGAAGAGGGATATCTCCATTTTTGTCTTAGATTTTAGGGTTTGTAGACTTGGGAGATTTGCCCTACTCCTCTCTTGTACTCTTGTTTTGTAAGTTGTACTTTAACTTTAATTACATTAATTTAGTTGTATTTCTTAATTTCTTGCTTTCTAGTTAATTTCCATGCTTTGTTAATTAGATTAATTGCTTTATTTCTTGCTTTCTTAGTTTAATTAGTTGTAATTTAGTTTAATTCATTATGTGCCCTTAGATAAATAGGGTCGGGATTTCGTTACGCCATTTACGGGTTTGAACCTCGAAAGTTAGGATTTCGTGTAAAATTGCATTTAATTGAAACCGTGTGTATTAAAGTTGGATTGTTATGCGTTTAACTTTATTTGTCACGCAACTTTAGTGTTTATAGCGATAATCCGAATTTAATCCGCGTGTGACCATTTTTGATTAAATGTTTAATCTCACAACTTTGGCTTAAATTCCTTATTGCGTGATGTTTATTCTCAATTTAAAATGATCGATTAAATGTTTTCGAATCGAAATTCTAATTAGTAGTTGTTTAGCCCGTGAATGTGTGTATGCGATCCCGATCCTCGCTTTCCTTTAATTTAGCGTAACTTATTCTTTTTCTTTTGTCACCATTCCAAACCATCACCTTTTCATTTATTTGTTTTATACCATTTTTATTCCTGAAGTAATTAAAGCAATTAACATCTAAAATTCAATCACTCCCTGTGGATTTCTTACGATACCCGACTTACCGCTGTGCTTGCTTGTCAAGTGTAGTAGTAGTTTAGGTTTATTTTTTGTATCGCGGCGGCGAAACACACGACGATTGTGTCATCACACGAACACACTTTTTCCGCCCGATCACTTTCTGTCGGGACCCTGGGTGGGTTCCTTCTCAATATGAGTTTCTACCGGGACCCTAGGGTTGGGTGGTTCCTTCTCAATATTTCCAATAACAAATTTTTTTTTTCTTTTTTGTGTAGGTAGACACCCTTCTACAGGTTTTTTACCAATTAGTCCCGTTTACTAAGTATGTAATTCAATAGGTCCTAACATCTTTTTTTTGCTCCATCAGGTCCCATGAAATAAGATTTTTGTTTCAATAGGTCCTATTTGTAAACGTACAGTGAATATGCACTGTATGTACAAAGAGGACCTATTGAAAAAAAATATTGTGATAGAATCTTTTAAAAAATATCCCCTTCAAACAAGACTTAATAGGAAGATCCCCTTAATTCAATTACCTTTCAATGGCTTAGTATCCCAAGTTCCCAACCATTAATAATACCAAAGAAATAAACCGCCAAGTCTCTTCACCTATCCTGTTTTACTAACTATCCCTCTGTCTCTTTTGGTATAAACTATTTTTCCCCATAAATATAAATCCAACATTAACGAAGACAGTCTTTGTAAAACCAAAAGACTTTTATCCCCACCTACATGTTTAGGAACCCAATATTCTGCAGCCCTCGAGAGAGAGAGAGGCGATATGTGGTGATTGGTAATGAAGTTGAAGACTTAGAGAGGCCTGGACAAGGTAATCAAACGTGTGAGCCTAAGTGATCATAACCCCAAGCCTAATAGGCCATGTGCTCCTCTTTCCAAAAAGCAGTATAAGTTTTTCGGCTATGAGAAAATGCGCTTGGGCTCGGTTCAGAGAGATATTTGAGCCTTCTCATAAATTTGATGTTTATTGTCTTGGAAAATATGTCCGTACGGATCCCATATTCAATGTTTCATTGCAGTATGGGTAGCAGATTGTGGATTTTATTGTCTTGAAAAATTTCTCCCCCAAAATTTCAAGTGGACAAAATATATGGTTGAACCCGGAGAACCAAAGTTGTGCTTGGGGTGAAGAAAACGACCGCGAACGATTAGTAATTCCTTATCTTTCTATTGTATTAGTGTATTACAATTTAAATTTTGTTGTTTCACTTTTGATGGGTTTGGAACATGCTGTAATGGGTTGTGGTTTTTTACCGTGTGTTGATATGTACGTGTATCAGCTTTTGTTGAGACTTCCCTTCTCTCTCTCTACTGCCCCGATCCCTCGGGCATGCCTCCCACCTCCAAATCTGAAACCGTCAATCGCACTTTTTTAATCTCAAAACCTAAAAACGTATTGGGTTTTTGAAATAATTTGGGCTGAAATGATTTTGTTTAGTTTGGTTTGGTATCTTTTAAAATGGTGTAGATCTCAAAACCCCAAATCGTATTTTTGATGTTGATTTTGATTTTTGGGTTTTGCTGACACTTGGTGCAGTGATGGGTGGAGGGGAAGCAGAGGCGGTGGGAGAGAGTGGGTGGAGATGGTGGTTTGGGTGTCATGCCAGGGGCAGTGTGGGGGATGAAAAAGCGAGGACGGGGTCGGTTCAGGGGTGTTGGGTGCGCCCGGTTGTGGGGGATAAGAGAGTGGGGAGGTGGGCATTTTCAATTATTTAAATTCGTATGCATTTTTTTCATTTTTTATTTTGTAATTATTTTTTTGGATTTATGAATTATTTTAGTTCAAAATGCAAGGTTTCAATTAAGTCAAAATATTTTTTTAACATTTTGTATTAAAGTCTAATTTTCAAACAAATTTATATTTAAGTCTAAAGTCGTCAATTAGTAACGTATTAAATAAAAAAATCCTTTTTATGACAGTTTATATTAAACCTTCATATAGTTTTTAATATATAAAAATAGTTTTTATACATACATGGCAGTTTTTAAGATAATATATAATAGTTTTTAACGTATAAAATGATTTGTCATGATGGTTTATATATCATATATAACAGATTTTGGGGGGTTTAATAATGTCTAAAAAAACAGACATATATAAGGCCCATATAATATGACAATTTTTACATTTATCAATTATGACACAAAAATTTATGACTGATTTTATCTAAAAAATAGTTATAAAAGGCCTTTTATGACTATTTTTAACTGCCATAAAAGACTTTTTTCTTGTAGTGTTAGTAACGTAAACCCTAAACCCCCCCAACCTAAACCCTACACCATATCCCTAAAACTATTTGTCCACTCCTCACAATAACCAACAACATAACGGACTCATGGGGAACTGGACACACTCTGAAAATTCTATGGAAGAATCATAAAAGTATATGCTTTAATTACCAACGTGCACGCATGAACTTACAAACCAATAACATATGTACGTGAAAATTTATTGTTGGAAAGTATGTGCCTAGGGATTTGAGTCAAATTAATTAATTATGTGTTTAAAAACAAGTGTTTTTTTATTGAAAAAATATCAATTTATAAGATAGAATAATTTAGTTCAATTATCATGTGGGAGATGTTATTAGTAAATGAAGAGCGTAAAAAGCATGCAGCCATAAGAAATAGGGTTTATTTCTCAAGATGCAATTAAAAACGATTTTGTGCAATTGTTGGAATATATTAAATGGTGTAGTTTTGTTAAAAGTGTTTAAATTTTGATTATGTCGTAAAATAACCATTGAGAAGGTTAAAATTACTAAAATTAATAACCATGAATATGACTAATTAAATGCTGATGTGTCGTTTTTTAACTTAACTATTTTAATTAGGCTGTTGGATATATATATATATATATCACGGTTCATCAAGTGGCGTGTTTAAATACATCCGTCGGGTCCATCTTTGCTGGTGATTGATGTGTCTTCTCAAGTAGCGGTTCAATTGATTGGTCTTTGTGTCGATGAACACTATATCAACATGTTTGTTTACTAATCCAATGACTTTCATCAGCATCCGAATGTTGGTTCATGGGAGAAAATTTGGGTAGACTAATTTCTCGATCAAGAAGACCATATTTGGATGCATTATTGTATTCACAACATGATTTTGTATGGGTTCATCATGTGGTTTTTTATTATCACAATGGCTTTTAATCCTTTAGGTTGTCTATATAATAAGGAAGCGACAATCAATTTTACCATTTGTAGGAAATATTAAAATTGTGATATGACTCAAAGATAAGTGTGTATTTATGTTACATATATATTGGCTAGATTCGAGGTTTAATATAGTGTCTTGATTTATGTTACTCTTGTATTATTACCCGTCATAATTGTGAAATTTGAATTTTTTTTATTTAGTTTTGAACGATCATGGAATCTGGTAAGGGATAATATAGTTGCTCATGGAATTTGCAGATGACATACGTGTTGATACTAAATTTATTCTGCTGACGTGGACCAATTATGTGGAGACATGTGTCAATCTACATGACACTTGCAAACATTTTTTGACAACACCTTGACTCCGAGGAACTCAACCTCTCCGACCAACTCAAGCGCTTCGAGAAACAAGTGTTCTCCGAGGAACTTTATCATACCGAGCAACTCATATATGCCGAGCTACTGAGGCGGTCTGAGCTGCATCTCGTAAACCGCAGTTATAACCGAATAATTAAGAGGATTGAATGCGCATTAAATGCTGATTATTATCATACAGATGTACACGCCTATTGGACAGCTATGTAATATTCTCTCGCATGAACAGCCTCAAGGCTATAAATACATTGTAACCTCCTCATTAGCAGGGGACTCGGAATTTCTTGGTGAACCCTTTATCGAGAATTCTGCAAACAGTCAGCAATAACACAAACAGTGGACGTAGGTCATTCTTTCAAGGCTGAACCACATTAAAAATCTTTTGTCTTGTTTAATATTATATGTGATTGAATAATTAGAGATAATCTAATTTTTTTACATCAACAGATTGGCGCAGTCTGTGGGAAACGACTGTAATTATCATTTTTCACCAAAACAATTCATCACCAATGGCTGATAATCCTGAATCCGGTGATCGAAATGCTGGAAACACCCCGAATCCATCTGCTCCACCAAACGTCCAAGATCTGGCTGGAATAATGGCTAATCTAGCCCAAGGCCAAACAGCCATGCAGGAAACTATGTGATAACTCATGCAAACCATCCAGGGTGGAGTATCTACTAGTCAGGACAACAAAGCATTCAAAGAAACACCCGTTTGCCTTCTTCGCGTACTAGGCATGCGGCTTCATATCGCACAGAAAGATTTGATGATTTGTCTTATCAACCGGGTCAAACTTCTTCAGTACGAGCCACAGATACTGAACAGAACATCACACTCTCTCCAGAAAGGACTAGCGCATTGGAGAGATTGATTAGGTCTTCTCCTTTTGATAGAGTAGGCCCTAGGAGGAATAGACCTTGTCGAGAAACTTTCGACGACCATCTGACCTAAAGGAGGGTTTTGCCCAATCACGACCAGTTGTTCGCCATGATAGATCCCAGGAAGAACTTCAATACGATCAATTGCTCGAACCAACAGGCCTGAGGAGGAAAATGATGCATGGAAAGGCTCTATTAGAAGGTTGGAGGATAGATTAGAGGAGATGGTTAAGGCCAAGAATCATCTACAAAGGACTTTTGTCCAAGGGACACCTTTTATCCAAGCAATTGTGGATTTTCCCACACCATCGAAGTTCAAAGCACCTGTTGTGACTCCTAAATATGATGGAAAAACTGACCCCGTCCTTTATATAGAACAATACCAAGCTGCTGCCGACATCTATGCCGTACCCGATGAGATGAGATGCAGGGCATTTTCGAGAACTCTTACCGGATTTTCTCAAATATAGTATAATAATCTTCATCGGGGGAAGATTTTAACTTTCTTTCAACTGGCCGAGCTCTTTATTGGAAATTTCTGTTTTGGTGCAAAACCAGTTAAATGAGTAGCACACTTGTTAAGTGTTAGACAAAATGCAGGTGAGAGCACCAGGGATTATATAACTCGTTTCAATAACGAGAAGCTCGAAGTTATTGATTACGAGAAAAAGACAGTGATTACCGCTTTGATGAGTGGGCTATTGCCCAATAAATTGTACTACACTTTAGCCAAAGATCCACCTAGGACCATGTCAGAACTGATGGCAAAAGCGGCCAAAATCATGAATGCCGAGGAGGCTATGGCTGCGAAGAAGAACATGGACACCAAAGAGATCAAGGTTGAAGTTGATAAAGCTAAAAAGAAAGAGCATAAGAACAATGGTGGTGACGAGCAGTCAAAAGCAAAGCCATCATGGGAAATGTTGAAGAAATTTAAAAATTACACTCCTCTGAAAGTAGGCATAAACCATGTTCTGGAAGAAATCAAGAACATCGAGGAGCTAAACTGGCCATAGAAAATGAAGACAGACCCTAACAAGAGGAATAAGGCCAAATATTGCGAGTTCTATAAAGACCATGGTCACACGACCAAAAATTGCATAGCTCTTCATAATGAAATCGAAGCACTCATCAGACGAGGAAAGCTGACCAAATATGTTGATCGCAGAAATGAAGGAAAAAGCAACGACCGAGCAAGACAGATGTCTAGATCTCCTCGTCGAGCAGAAGAAAATAAGAAAATAAGTCATGAAGAGGATCCAGAAGATGATCCCAATCTCCCCAAAAGACCAAGACAACTAGAGCGTGAGGTATTTTCAATTCGTTTTGGAACACTTGATTGTAATGTTATTACAGGTGGAGATGCAGGAGGTGGAGATCTTACTGCAGAGAGGAAAGCATACCTTAATGAGGCTCAAGCTTGTTCATACATTCAGCGAATAAATCTAGATGAGGATGATAGCTCGAAGAAGGTGAACAAAGAAAAACTAGTCATCGGTTTTTCCAAGAATGACCTCGCATGTGTGTTATATCCTCATGATGATCCATTGGTGATCAAAATGAGGATGAAGGAAGTAATGATATCAAGAGTATTGGTGGATAATGGTAGCTCGGCGGATATCATGTTCTACTCATGCTTCGATAGTTTAAATTTAAAGTTATCTCAGCAAGAGCCTTATCATAGGCCCCTCCTTGATTTTGCTGGCGAGAAAGTTTTTCCACTAAGGACAATCAAGTTGGATATGTTCATCGGTACATGGCCTGCTTGTCGAATAGAAAGAGTGCACTTTTTTGTGATGGATAAGAATGTTCAATCAACTTATAATATCATCATGGGAAGGGTAAGTTTGAAGAAGTTCAAAGCAGTACCATCTACTGTACATCAATGCCTAAAATTTCTAACCAACTTTAGAGTAAGAGTTGTGAAGGGTGACCAAAAAGTAGCTCGAGAATGCTACTATTCATCTACCGAGAAGGAAGAACTGGAGGAATCTAGGAAAAAGACTACTACCTATCAAGTGGATGAAGGTGCAGAGATTGAAATAATAGATCCCAGAGACGAGTCGCAACTCGTGAAAGGTCGGGTGGTGGAAGCTACTAAAAATGTCATTCTGGACGACGAGCACCCGGAACGAACAACTCAAATAGGTTCGTCGTTGGATGCGTCACTAAAACAGGAATTGATAGTTTTTCTAAAAAGCAAAAAATAAACTTTTGCCTGGAGTTATGAGTACATGCCAGGAATAGACCCAAATTTCTTATGTCATGAGCTCAATGTAAGTAAGGAAATCAAGCCAGTAAAGCAAAGAAGAAGAGTGTTCAGCCCCGAGAAGAACCAAGCTATACAAGAGGAGGTCGAGAAGCTCCAAAAAGCTTGCTTTATTGAAGATGTCAAATATCCAGACTGGTTAGCTAATGTGGTGATGGTGAAGAAGAAGAACAACAAGTGGAGGATGTGTGTAGACTTCACCGACCTCAACAAAGCTTGCCCAAAGGATCATTTTCCTTTTCCCCGAATTGATCAATTGGTAGATGTGACCTCGGGACACGAGCTGTTGAGCTTCATGGATGCTTATTCTGGTTACAACCAGATTAAAATGAAACCCGAAGACAGGGAGATACCTTTTTTATTACCCCTAAGGGAACTTATTGTTATAATGTTATGCCTTTTGGTTTGAAAAATGCAGGTGCAACATATCAGCGGCTGATGAACAAGGTGTTTGGAGAACAAATCAGTCACAATATGGAGGTTTATGTTGATGATATACTGACAAAGAGCAAGAAGGCTGCTGGCCATCTAATTGATCTAGGTCAAACCTTTGATCAATTAGATAAATACCAGATGAAGCTGAACCCCACCAAGTGCATATTCGGAGTACGAGAAGGCATGTTCCTCGGGTATATTGTTAACCAATGAGGTATTGAGGCAAACCCAAAAAAGATCAAAGCTCTATTGGGACTACGATCTCCAACGACGAAGAAGGAAGTGCAAAGTCTCACAGGACGAGTTGGTGCACTTAACAGATTTGTGTCACGAGCAACTGATAGATGCCTCACATTCTTTAAAACACTCCGAAAGACTTTTGAATGGAACGATGAATGCGAGAAGGCCTTTCAAGAATTGAAAAGGTATCTAGGAGCGCGTCCACTGTTGTCCAGGCCAGTGATGGGAGAAAGATTATACCTGTATTTGGCAGTTTTCGAGAATGCAGTTAGCTCGGCATTAATAAGAATGGAGGATGGAGTGCGAAAACCAATTTATTACACTAGCAAGGCCTTTCGAGGAGCAGATATCCAAGGCTGGAAAAGTTAGCACTGGCATTGATCGAAGCAAGTAGAAGAATGAGGCCTTACTTTCAAGCTCATACCATAGTAGTGTATACCGATATGCCATTAAGGCAAGCTTTGCACAAACCGGAGAAATCAGGAAGATTGATGTACTGGGCTGTAGAGTTGGGTGAATACGATATAATTTATGAGCCCAGGTCGTCACTAAAAGGGCAAGCAGTAGCAGATTTTATCGCAGAATTTAATTGTCCTGATACTCCCGAGGAGCAAAAGTTGAATACCGACAAGCTTGTGAATGTTACAGGATCATCAAATTTAAACCCCGAGCAACTTGAGTTGGTTGGCAAGCAAGAGAAGATGGTTGACGAGCAGTAAGAAGTGCTAAAGGAGGATAATAGGAGCAGTAAATATTCCATCGAGGAACTCTGTCTGATCAAAAATTTGAGGACGAGGTACCTATATAGAATCTATATGTGGATGGCTCATCCTGCACTACAGGCTGTGGAGTAGGGATTGTTTTGAACGGCCCGGATGAGGTCGATATAGAGTATGCTTTGCGCTTCCAATTCAAGGCTTCTAATAATGAGGCTGAATATGAAGCAATGATTGCAGGTCTTAGTTTAGCAAAAACCATGGGGGCAGAGCAGGTTATCGTATTCAGTGACTCGTAATTAATTGTAAATCAGATGCTGGGAGTATATGCAGCCAAAGGAGAATTAATGATCAAATATCATGCAAAAGCAATGGAGATTTTATCAAGCCTGATTGCAGTACAGATAATTAGAGTACCAAGGATGGAGAATGCAAGAGCAGATGCCTTAGCTCGGTTAGCCTCAGCAACATGCACCGAGCTACGAAGAACAATCCCGATAGAAGTTTTGGCTAGCAGGAGCATTGACGAAGATATAATGAACTTCATTTCCCTTGATTTAGGACCATCTTGGATGGATCCCGTCAGGGCCTATATTGAAGAAGGGACATTACCAACTGATAAGCTCGCGGCCAAAAAGTTGAAGTTTAAAGCTGCTCGTTATGTATTGAATAATGGTATCCTATATAGACGAGGAATTATAGCCGATTTGCAGAGATGTGTGCATCCCATCGAGGTGAAAGACTTGATCGCAGAGGTCCATGAAAGGTCTTGTGGAGCCCATATAGCAGGTCGGACACTTTTGTAAAGGATAATGACGCAAGGATATTATTGGCCGACGATAAGGGCTGATTGCATAGCCTATGCCAAAAAATATGACAAATGTCAACGCTTCTCCTCTATCCGAAGAACTCCCCAAGCATTGTTGACACCCATTACTTCCCCTTGGCCATTTTCCATGTGGGGAATTGACTTGGTCAGGCCACTTCCAATGACTAGAGGAAGATTTAAGTATCTCGTCGTCACAATGGATTACTTTACTAAGTGGGTGGAAGCTGAGCCCCTTATTGATATGACGTATGAAAAGGTGTACCAATTTATTTGGAAGAATATCATCTGTAGATATGGTCTTCCCATGCGTTCATTACCGACCATGGAACTCAATTTGACAACGAGGAGTTTGCTGCGTATTATCATCAGTCGAACATATTAAAAGCCCACTCCGCACCAGGCCATTCCCAGAGCAATGGGCAAACTGAAGTGATGAATAGAACGCTGCTGAATGGTTTGAAGAAAAGACTGGATGATGCGAAGGCAAACTGGATCAACGAGCTACATTCTGTGTTATGGGCTTATCGTACTACTCCACGAGCAGCAACAGGAGAATCTCCATACATGCTGGCATTTGGAAGTGAAGTTGTTATACCTACCGACCTGGGCCTCCCAACACATAGAGTGCTGAATTTTAATTCTCCTATGAGCGACTTGATGAGAAGATTAGATTTGGATATGCTCGATGAGGTTAGAGAAGAAGCAGCGATCAGGAATGCTGCATACCAGCAACGAACAACTCTGTTCTACAACAAGCGAGTAAAGAAATGTGACTTGAAAGAAGGGGACTATGTGCTAAAGAAAGTGATTCAAAAACACAACAAACTGGAGGCTAATTGGCATGAACCCTACAGAGTAACAGAGGTTATTCGACCAGGGACGTATAGGATTGAAACCTTAGAAGGAGAAGAATTTAAGAATGCATGGAACGCAGAGCATCTTTGCAAGTATTATCAGTAGTTCAATCCCTATGTAATGTAGTCCTCTTCAATATGAATACAATTTTTGGATGTTTTGCCCAATTCTCTCCTTTTGTTGAAAATTTTTCGGAGTACTAGTGCTATATACTACGCATCAAGACTAGAAGAAAAATCCACCAGCCACGGTTGGTCGGGAATAAAAAATTCACCAACTACGGTTGGTCGGGAATGAAAATCCACCAACTACGGTTGGTCGGAAATAAAAATCTACCAACTATGGTTGGTCGGGAATGAAAATCCACCAACTATGGTTGGTCGGGAATAAAAAAATCCACCAAATACGGTTGGTCGGGAATAAAAAAATCCACCAACTACGGTTGATCGGGAATAAAAATCCACCAACTACGGTTGGTTGGGAAGAAAAATCCACCAACTACGGTTGGTCGAAAATAAAAATCCACCAACTACGGTTGGTCGGGAATAAAAATCCACCAACTACGGTTGGTCGGGAATAAAAAATCCACCAACTACGGTTGGTCGGGAATAAAAATCTACCAACTATGGTTGGTCGGGAACATTTGGTTAAATAAAGCAGGATCATGTGATGAAAGTCGTCTAATGGCTTAGAACTAAAAAATGATAAGTCATTACAATCAAAAGTAAAACAAAATTTTTGATACTTATAACATTTTAAATTACCACCAAAGTTGGCTGGGAAATAAAATATCACTAACTCTGGTTGGTCGTCAGATAGTTATCACCAATTCATGATAGTCAGCAATAAATTTTCTCCAACTCTAGTTGGTTGACAATTTAAAATAACACAAAATATCTTTATTTGGTTAACAAATATACATGCACATTCATTAGTGAATAAAAGAAAGGTTTTACAGAATATTTCCAAGACATTGACAATCAAGATTGCAAACTAGAATTTTTTCATTAAAATGATAACAAATTACATTAAGAATAAGATACATATTACATAAGAAGTTATTGCATCAAAAATTCTATTCTATTGGCTTTTTCCCTTCTGCCTTTGAAACAGGTTCCACTCCAGCAGGAGGATCGTCTAGGACATAAGGAGAGTTTATGAAGTTTATGTCTTGAAGCATCCTGACATTCATTATCGAGGGCCGATCAAGAAGGTGCTTCGGGCGAGATATCTCAAAGTTAGAATGAAGACTGTAGTCGGCGAGATACTTTGAAATTAGGCATTGAGGAATGGCCCGAGCAGGAATCCAGCTCATATCAAGTTTGAAAGGTGGCACTGGCAACTCGATCAAACTAGGGTCATAGCAATCCCACAAATAGTGACCCTGTTCTAGCTGCAGCATGCCCAAAGCATTCAGCCATCCTTGCTTGTACCTCTCATTGTTCGACTGTTGGATCCGATCATCAAGGTGATAGAGGGCTTCATTATAACCAGCCATCCAAAACTCTCTGGGATGCTTGTGGAATTGGTAGGTCAACCTCTCTAACTGGTCGTGAAGATTCTTCACCAGATTTATTTTGTTCTCCAAGGCAAAATTTTGGGCAGCAAGTTGCTCGTCGAAAGTCTGAATCTTCTTAGACATCTCAACTAATGCCTGATTTTTTGCCATCAACTGAAAGGCCTGATTCTCCAAGGTTGCCTGTGTTCTAGCTTCTTCAACAGTAACCCGAGCAGCCCTTGTTCATCCTCGAGAAGCTCTTGCTCATCCCCGAGTAGAAGTAGAAGGCCCAGTCCTCTTTAAAGTTTCCAACTCGTCTCTCAAATTGGCATTTTCGACTTCTAAGAAAGAGAACCCCTCGTCGTTAATAGGAACCAAAGCGCTTGAGGTAGATACTGTAGATTTCAGCTGAGATATCTCTCCTCATAGGTTATTGTTTTCTTGCTCTAACAGTTTGGCAATCTGTCTATGTTCTTCAACTTCGGTCTTCAAAATCCTCTCCTTCACATCATAAGCGGCGACCAACTTATCATATCCTTTATCAGCATTTAATTGCTGATATTTTTTCTCATACCCCTGATGTAAAAGGGCAGAAGACTCCTTGTATTATTATTGAAGTTCCTCGATAGTACCCTAGAGGTCTTCAATCATCTCATAATATGCCACATTATTGGCAACGGCACGGTCAAGTAAGCATTTTAGGTACTGGTAGGCTTTTACTGCTCGCTTAGAAATATCTGGATCGGGGATATCATTGATTTGAGCTTCATTCAAGACAGAATGGCCAGCCTTGAAGTAGTCATTGAATTTTTTCATCAGTTCAGTATCGTGGACTGACAAGAGCTCCATTCTAGCCATAAACTAGTAAAAATGAGATAGAAAGAATCAATAAGAATGCAAACAGAGCAAGAAGAATAAAATAGATTGATAATAAGAGCAGAGCAGGAGAAAGGGAGTCAAGATGCATAACCAAAACTTCAAATTTTATTACATCATGAAAAGAAGTACATGGCCCAAAGTTACATTCAACAAAAATAAAGAGCAAAGAGCCCGAACAAATCTAGACCTTCTCCTTGCTTCCTAAGATTTCCTTGGGAGGCTTGGACGAGGAGGTAGATTGCTCGGTGGGAAGAGAAAGCTGCTCGGTAGATATGTTGGTCGACTGGGGCTGCTCGTAGCGAAGTTCGACAGTAGGGACCTGGTCCCCAACTATCATTGAAGATTCTTTAGAGGCAGCTTCATCCTCTTCTTCTTCTCCAGGAGAGGGAGGAGGACCATGAGTATGATGTTAAAATATCTCGAAATCCTCAAAGAGCTCTTGAAGAGCTTCAACCCAGCCATCTCGAAAGTATTTGAGACTGGCAAACTCCATCTGAGAGGACATGGCAGCTAAGCCTTTGTCCCAACCCTTGTCCCAGCCAGTACTGAAGGACTTCTTAATAGCAAGTTTTCTCTTTGCCTTCTCCGAGGAAATCTTCTCAGAAAAAAGTTCCTCGGCAACCTTCAGCTTTCCCTCCAGTTCCTGCTTCTGACAATCAACGTCACGAAGTCTGCCGAGCTCCTCTTCTGCAGTTTTGAGCTTGGACTCGAGCTCTCCAACATTTTTGAGATTTTCCTCAAGCTCATTATTTTTCTTCTCACACTCTTTCATTTTTCTCTCTAACTCCTGAGAGGCCTCCACAACTTTATTTCTCTCTTGCTCGATGGCTTTTAATTGCTTCTCCCAAGCAGTTTTATCTTCGTCATACTTATGACGAGAATCCTTTAATGACTGTGTCAGACCTACAAGAGCCTCCTCCACACCTGACAAGGAGCTCGAAGCTTTAATAGCTTCATCCTTCTTTAAAATGGTGTTGAAACAAGTTACCAACTGGAAAAGAAAACAATTGTAAGTCAGTGCAAGGACATTACATTGAAAAATGAAAGTTTAGATTAGTAATACTTACTGAGGCAATATGTTGAGCTGCCAAGGTGGTAACCTTCTCCCAAGAAAGATTTTCTTCAATACCTTGGATCTAGGGAATAATCCAAGACTTCACCGAGCTCATGGCAGAGCTCGGAGCAACAAAAGTGGGAACACCACTTCCAGCAGTTAGAGGCTGAGAGATGGATTCAGCCAATTTATCCGAGGAGCTTTTCTTCAATTTCCTACTGAGAGCAGGAATATTTTCAACCAAGGATGTGGTCTTGGTCGGTGATATGACTATAACCTCACTTGGAGGAGAGACAGCAACAACCTTGCCCGGAGCCACAAGGGGCTTCTCGGCAACCTTCTTAGTAGCAGCTGGAGGGGGTGCTTCAATATTTCTCGTCCCTTCTTCTGGGACATTTGGCTTATTTTTCTTTGCCTCTCCAGCAGTAGAGGCAGACTTATCAAAGAAGGCAGGAGCTCTTCTTCTCTTCATTCTGTCACTGAGAGGAATATGCGATTCAGGAGAAGAACCTTCAGAAGCTGGTACTGGTTCTATGTCACTTATCACTGGACGAGCAGTAAAAGACGAAGTGTAACTCTTGTACTGCAACAAGTATGGGGCTGATCTGATATGTTCATCGGAAACAGTTTGGTGCAAACCCCAGATAAGTTTCAGATGCTTTAAATTAACCTATGTCTCCTTTGGAGATCTTCTTTTGCTATCAACTGCAAATAAATAAAAATTAAAATATCAGTGACACATTTTATCAAACACAAAGAAAACATAATTTCAAAAATAAAATAAAATAAAATAAAATAAAAACAACCTATCCCATTGCCACAGGGAGGGCGTCTAGGACCCTGATATACATCATTTCCATTTAAGGGGGCATGTATCCAATTTTTCATAAGAACCCCATGTTTGAAGTAATCCCTGTTGGCATCTGGGAGATTGACAACTAAGGCCCTATTTAAAAACCTAGTTTTCAAAAAAAAAGTGTTATCGCTGACAACCCATCTATAGCAAAACATAATTTCTGAAATCCCTAAGCGGGTTCCATAAATCTGATTTAACCTATGAACTCCATTAACTATTCTCCAAGTGTTTGGTGCTATTTTCCCAAGAACCACATCAAAATATTGACAGAACTCCAAACACAAGGGGGTTGGAGGAAAATAAAAGCCACATTCAGCAACAAAGAGACTGGGGAACCAATGTCCCTCAGTCAAACGAAAATAGTCAGAGGGTTCAGCAAGTTCCTCCAATATGACCCATGAAGGAATAGAAAAATCAGAACAAAATTTATCAAGAAACTCCACAAGGTAAACCATGATGAACAAAGAAAGAAAAAGAGAAGGAAGAAGATCTTACAGGAAAAGGGTGGATCAGTTGACAACGAACAATGGAGGAAATGAACGCACAAGATAGAGAAGAAGGGAAGAAGTTCTGAGATGCAGATTTGAAAAAGTAAAAGGCGATCGAATTTTTTGAAGCGTTTAAATACTTTACCTCAGGAATAGAGAAGAACAATGATTACCAGGATGGACGATTGCGTACCCGGCGGCTAAAAAGGAGAAAGTGACATAGAAAACAAAACGGTTATGGAAATTCAAAAAGTCTGATACTATGTACTCAAAAAAATGAGTTATGTACAACGAACGATTGTCTAAAATCCATAAAGTTTAGGCAGCATAAATGTTCCATATTTTTCTTCAACATCAAACTACGAAACATTGGGGGCTTCTGCTGATACTAAATTTATTCTGCTGACGTGGACCAATTATGTGGAGACATGTGTCAATCTACATGGCACCCGCGAACATTTTTTAATAACACCTTGACTCCGAGGAACTCAGCCTCCCCGACCAAGTCAAGTGCTCCGAGCAACAAGTGTTCTCTGAGGAAATTTATCGTACCGAGCAACTCATATATGCCGAGCTACTGAGGCAGTCCGAGCAGCTTAGGCGGTCCGAGCTGCATCTCGTACACAATAGTTATAACCGAATAATTAAGAGGATTGAATGCGCATTAAATGCTGATTATTATCACACATATGTACACGCCTATTGGACAACTATGTAATATTCTCTCGCATGAACAGCCTCAAGGCTATAAATACATTGTAACCTCCTCATTAGCAGGGGACTCGAAATTTCTTAGTGAACCCTTTAACGAGAATTCTGCAAACAGTCAGCAATAACAAAAATAGTAGACGTAGGCCATTCTTTCAAGGCTGAACCACTTTAAAAATCTTTTGTCTTGTTTAATTTTATCTGTGATTGAATAATTAGAGATAATCTAATTTTTTACATCAACAATATGTTTTCTCAATTCCATTGATTTTGAAAGCTGGATATTAAGCCTGTGATTAAATGACACAAAGAAGACGTCGTCTTTATGTAAATACTTTGAAATATTAATTAGTTAATATTTTTGTCTATACCACTTTACAAAACAATGTTAATGAATTTACACATATAAAATGTTTAACCAAACTCACTTAGTTATTTCATTTCTTTTTTCTGGTGAATGTTTTATGATAAAATTAAATTCTAGATAAGTAGTTCATAATTATTAGTTATATTATACCTTATGTTTATTATGGGTTATAAATCTAAACCAATACTAATTAGGGACTTTTTTTTTTATCATGGAACATAATTTTTAGAACGAATAAAGTTATCTCACAAACTTAAGCAATCAGTAGTTATGTTTTCCATTTTAATGAATGCACTTTCGGTTCGTATTATTTCTAAATTTGACAAAGAGATATCTATATTTTTCAATTATCATTTTTTTATTTATTAATTTACATTTTACAAGTTAAATTCTCAAAATTTATGTTGTTTAAATACTTATGATATATGAATTGTGAACCACTTGTGCATCGCACGGGTTTACAACTAGTCGTAATATAAAATGGGACAATATTTGATCCCGAGGTGCTAAGTGCACTTTAAACTTAGTTCACCTTATTTTTTAATTTTCCAAAACGTCTATCATCTACATTTTTGAATTTTTTTTCTTATCGTTTAAGATAAAAGAACAATGCATGTTTGTGAATGTTTAATATGGTGAAAACTTTTTAGAACAAAATTAAAAGTTTTGGACTAAACATTAAATAAAAAAAATATTGAGTGATTTTTTGTCGAATGACCCTTATTAAATTAAGAGATTGTCAATATAGCTCCTCAATGACAAAACAATGGGGTTACCTCTAATATCATACTAGATCCTTCCCAATTTAATACCCGTTATTCGAAAATGACGGTTTTTAAGATTTCACTCGATCAATACCCAATATCAAATCTTATTCACTATCGTAAATTTTAAACTATGGGCTTTAGGCCTGTAAACAGGTCGTGTGTGGATTAGGTCAATCTATATCCATACCCAAACCGAACATTTTTTATTTGTCGGGACTAAAAAAATCTATCCAGACCCAAACCTGTTCAGGACCAGACAACCCGACCCGAATAGATGGAATTAAAAAATGAACCAAAAAAATTCAATTCAACACAAAAAATGGCTTATATTTCACGTTCTTCCCAAAATATGTATATATACTGACTTATATATGCATATATATAGAGAGAGAAGGCGACTGTTATATATATCAAGTATAGTAGACCTATTTTTCTAAAAATTAAAAAAATATTTTTGAGTTGATTTTTTTATGTGATATTTAAACATTTGAAGGACCATATAAAAAAAGCAGCTCAAAAGGTTGACCGATTTTTTTAAAATAGCAAAAAATGTTATTTTAGCTGATTTTTTTATATAGGTTCCTTGAAATGTTTAAATATTACAAAAAAAACTCAACTTAAATTTTTTTATTATTATTTTAAAAAAATCAGTATATATACTTGGTATGTACTAGTCACACACATTTAAACCAATATATATATATATATATATATATATATATATTGTGGGTACCCCAATTTACCATTATGGGCCCAAACGAGTAGCCTAATAAAGACGGCCCAAAATCCGGACCCCTCACCTTAACTAAATAGAGTTACGACTTAGTCTCCTTCTAAAATCTCGTATAGAGATATTCCAGGAGAGAAGAGTGGACGTGGGGGAGTCCACCACTCCCATTCTCCAATAATAAACATGTATATAATACATCCTAAGCCTGGGGCAAGAGGCACGCACTGTATTCTCTGTAAACGCTCCCCGGAGTATATAGAAATAATACTGGTTGCACCACCGTGGACGTAGGCATTCTTGCTGAACCACGTACGTACTGTGTTGTGTGATTGACACTTTATCTTCTTTATTTTCCTTGGTGATTGTGCTTCTCTCATTTATTTGTGTTGAATATAATTGTCACCATAATTGGCGCCGTCTGTGGAAAACGTTTGTCTTCCATGAGAAAACCCACACCAACAAAGAAGTTCGAAATGTCTGGTCACAGCAGTAATGCTCTTCAGGCAGGAGATATCCAAGAACAACCTGCTCCTCGCAGGATCAGATCTGAAGTTCGGCGTTCAGATCAGAGGGCTCGCCCAGAGAGGCCGGCCTCAGAGGAAAGCCAAGGACCAGTGAGGTCCACGCAAATCTCCAGGATTATTGATGCATATGAGGCAAGGAACCAAGAGCAAAGGGAGTCCGCTCGCAAGCAGGAGGCTGAGAATGCTCGCCTCTAAAGTAAATTAGAAAGGATGGAGAAAGAGATCCATCGCAGCACTAGGCGACGTCCACACCGCACTCCTAGCCCTCAGGCGAGCAAGTCTTGCAGCCGAGGAAGGAGCCCTAGGCGTGGATCCCAAAAGAGTGAGAGGCACGAGTCAAGCAATGACTTTCTCGAGAACCAGTGACCGGCTCGCCGTTATAGGATCCCAGCTCGCAGCAATGAGAACATACAAAATTTGGTCTGAAGGGAGATGGACCAACACCTAGCACATCGCGGTGCAAGATCGATCAGGGAGCTTGCTAGACGAGCTCTCAAGACCCAGATGAAATCCCCTTTCTCAAATGAAATAGAAGAAGAGTAAGCCCCTAAGAAATTCGTTATTCAAAGATTCAAGATTTATGATGGAAAAATTGATCCCACTGATCACGTTAGGCAGTACAGGAAAGCCATGACCCTATGGAACCATCGGGATGCACTGATGTGCCGGATTTTTCCCTCAAACCTGCATGACGTGGCGCATAAATGGTTCGAAAGGCTCCCTTAGAGGTTTATCAGGAGCTTTGAGTCCCTGGCCGAGCTCTTTACGACCCGCTTCATTACTAGTATCTCCCATCCCAAAAGGATGGATGCTTTGCTAATAATGAAAAAGACACCTCAAGAGACCCTCCGAGACTACGTAAAGAGGTACCGAGAGTTATTCAATGAGATCGAGGATTGCTCGGAGCAGGTAGCTGTGGCCTCCTTCAAAATTGAGCTACCCAGCTCTTCCCTTTTGTACCAGTCCTTGACAAAGAAAGAGGCCATGACCGTCGACGACCTGATGGCTCGCATCAAGAAATACGCCAAGGTAGAGGATGTGACCTGCCTCAGCACAGAGGAAAACGGTCGAACTAAGCCCGCTGCCAAAGGCAATGATAAAGTTGAGAACCAGAAGAAAGGAGGAAAGAACGGGAGCAATAATGGCTCCAAGAATGGAGGCAAGAACGATGTGTCAAAAGCATTTCAGGGAGTCAACACTGTCTTTAGAGAACCAATTTATAATATTCTCGCGAAGATCAAAGATGAGCCATTTATTAAGTGGCCCAGAAAGATGGGAGGAGATCCCTCAAAGAGAAATAACGCGCTGAGATGCGCTTTTCATAAAGAGGGAGGGCATAAGACTGAGCATTGTAAAGCTCTTAAGTCTCACCTCGAAGAACTGGCCCAGTCGGGGCACCTGAACGAGTTTATGGAGAAGAAGACAGAGAAAGTTACTGCCAATGGAGAAACAAGACCTGATAACGTACTCAAAGATGATGCTGGCCATAAATTCATGGTAATTCATGGAGCATCTGATATGAAGTAGATCCAGGGGAACTCAACTCCGATGGAGGTAAAAAAACTTACAGCAGTGATGCAAGATTTTCAAATCGATCCAGCAAAGACACAATCAGGAAAGCGTCGACGAGCAGATGACGTCGACTATAGCAACCATATAGTGTTCACAGATGAAGATCTGGTGGGAGTGAGAACCCCACACCATGACGCCTTGATCATTACGCTCAGGATTGCCAACTATGACATCGACAAGTTGCTCGTCGACCAAGAAAGATCATCTAAGGTAATGTATCTCGATTTGTTCAGAAAATTGAAGTTGATCATCGTCGACCTGAAGGAGGCCACTGTCCCTCTAGTTGGCTTCGCTGGAAAAGTGACTATCCCATTGGGAAAGATTGTGCTACCGGTAAGGGCAGGAAGTATCTCCAAGATGATTGAGTTTCTGGTAATTGAATTTGACTCGCCATACCAAGCTATCATCGACAGAGGATAGCTACATACGATGAAGGCAGTCCCCTCGACCTACCATCAGAAACTAAAGTATGTGACCGAGTAAGGAGTAATGGAGATCCTTGGCGATCAAGCGATGGCAAGAAGGTGATTCATAGAGGCCATCCGCCCTAGACTAGAGAAGAAGGCTGAGAAGCCCAATGAGCAGGTCGAGGAATAAGAAGGTCTGATACCTTCAAAATAGCAGTTAAGGTACGAAAGACCCAGAGTGGAGGATACCAGGCTCCTCCCGCGGGTTATGGAAAACTTAGTGGAAGTTACAACTGGTGGTAGCAAGAAGGACAAGATATTCTTGATTAGAGCTTCTCTCACAGATCAAGAAAAAAAGGAATTGACAGTCCTGTTGAGAAGCAACATAGCCATTTTCGTATGGGAACCATACGAGCTGCCTGGAATTGATTCTAGTGTGGTTTGTCATCAGTTGCATATCGACCCCACTTTCAAACCTATCACCCAGAAGGCACGTCGAACTGCGCCTGAGAAGGAAAAAGCCGTAGAAAAAGAGGTTGAAAAACTGTTGGATGCAGGATCCATACGGGAGGTCCAATTCCCCAAATGGTTATCCAACCCAGTAGTATTTCCAAAGAATAATGGGAAATGGAGAGTCTGCATCGACTTCACTGACCTTAACAGGGCTTTCCCTAAGGACAGTTTCCCCCTCCCAAAAATCGACCAATTGGTGGACGCTACAATAACTCACGAAATAATGAGTTTTCTGGATACATATTCAGGGTATCATCAGATTCCTCTGTATGCACCAGACCAGGATAAGACAACATTCATCACCACCGTCGGATTATACTGTTACAAAGTCATGCCCTTTGGGCTAAAAATGCAGGGGCAACCTACCAGCGGCTGGTTACCAAGATGTTCAAGGACCAAATGGGAGGCACCATGGAGGTCTACATCAACGATAGGATCGTCAAGAGCAGGAACAAAGAAGACCACCTCTCAGACCTATCGAGAACCTTCGAAATCCTCAGGAAATACTAAATGAAGCTCAACGCGAGCAAATGTTATTTCGGTGTCCAGTCAGGATAATTTCTTAGGTACTTGGTCAGTAAGAGAGGCATTTAGGCTAACTCAGACCAGATCGACGCAATTAACAAGGTACAGCCCCCTCGCCCAATACGAGACATATAGAAGCTCACCGGTATGCTCGCTTCCTTGAACCATTTCATCTCGAAGTCCTCTGAGAAATGCAAGCCATTCTTCCAGCTCTTGAAGGGAAATAAGACAGTAGAATGGAATCAAGATTGCTCGCAAGCATTGGACGAGCTCAAGGACTACCTTAGCTCACCACCCCTGCTCGTCATACCTTAAGAAAAAAATTCCTTGTACTTATACCTCGCCATTTCCAACCACACCGTGAGTTCTGCGCTGGTGTGCGAGAAAGCAAGAATTCAGCACCCCGTTTGTTACGCGAGCAAGACCCTATTAGAGGCTGAGCAGCGGTACCTACCACTAGAGAAGCTCTCTTTTTCACTTGTAGTAGCTTCAAGGAAGTTGAAGCACTATTTTGAAGTTCACACCATCATTGTACTTATATCGCACCCCCTTAAAGTGGACAAAAATGTCCTTACAAATCTCCCCCTATGTCTATGCCGGTACATACATAAAAATAAACATCCGAATTATCAAACAAGTGAAAATGCCTATACAAATCTACCCTTCCATGAACCCAAAACTGGAAAGATACAATTGAATAAGACTACAGCATTTGCTCTTCAATTCTTCAGGAATCTCAACACTTTTCTCATCAGGGTGTGCAATCCAATGATAATCCATGTAGTACCTACACACATGAGACAAAGCAAAATACCAAGTGACATATCGAGTTTGAAATGAGTAAACATATATATATATATATACATATATATATATATATATATATATATATATATATATATATATATATATATATATATATATATATATATATATATATATATATATATATATATATCAATTTATGAGCAAACTCAAATTTCAAATCTCCCCCATAATAAGATAATTCATTCTCCCCCTTTTTATGATGTCCCCAAATAGACAAATGAGAGAAACAAATCAAATAAGAAAGTGCGGGGTATCACAAGGATTAAACCACACCATGAATGAACACAAAGCAACCAAGTCGATGATAGCGTAAATGTGGTGGTGTGATCAAATTCGATAGGAAAATCAATGCATACAAACATGACATTTGTGCACGATGAATATTGGATATTCCTAGCGAATGAACTCTAATACTTCCTTTGGTGTAAGAGAATGACAATATAAGATATTGACTCAATGAAATCAACAAATCAAAGCTCAAAGTGATTTTCACACCAATAACGTCCAAAACGATTTTATGCTTTTTCAGGACTTTCAAGGAAGTGCAAGCCCGTTTAAAGATTCTCCAACCAAACTCCCTCAGATATACTTTTGAATAGAGGCATTCTAAATTCTCGAACTTTGGAGAATTCATGGTGAAACCTAAGTGGCCCATATTTTGGCATGAATTGCTTTTTATTGCCTTTTTTTTGGGCTCTTTTAACCTCTTTGGACCTCGGATATTAAAATTCCTCCATTTTTTAGGTCCTTTTTAACGGTGGCTTTTGCGCAAAGGATAGGTGATTACCTTTCGCAGCCCCTCCCCGTTATAAAAACACACAGTCTCACCAAAAACGATTTTTACATGCATTCCAATCTTGTCAAGTTTTATCGCATATTGTACATTGTATAGACAGAATTGAGATGGAAACACTCAAGCCAATATGTGATAGACAAGTGCAATAAGCAAATATAGCCGTGCATGTGTGCAATAAAGGAGATAGGAGTCAAACATGTAGGAAGATATCACTAATTACATCTCAAAGACTCCATACTAAGTAAAGCACATGGATGAAATGATGTAGCCTCTCAAATCTCTATCAAACAGTCACATGGATATATGGAATGAAGTTGTGACTTGGCTATCTTAAATGCTCATCCATAAAAACAGAAACCTTTTTTTTTATTTTTCAAAATTTTATCAAAATAAAATCTTTTTGTGCTTTTCTTAAAATTTTTCTAAAAGGAAAATCTTTTTGTATTTTTTCAAAAGCAATACAAACAGCAAAAAGAATAAATAAAAGTTGTACAACTAAGCAATGGTACATATAAAACAGACTAGCAATAGGAAGCATATGATATGAACATGAAGAAGCATCTTATTCTAGGCATAGACCAACCCCTCAGTCAATTGTGCAAATCCCCAAAGACTTCCTAAGATTCTCAAATCTAAGGGCATCTAAAGGTTTCATGAAAATATCGGCTAACTGACGATCGGTGGGAACGAAACTCAGGGATACGACTTTCTCCTCAACTAGTTGTCGTATAAAGTGCTCACGTATCCTGATGTGTTTTATGCGCGAATGCTGAACAGGATTGCGGGATATGTGTATCGCGCTCGTGTTATCACAGGAAATGGTCATGGTGTCCTGTGAAATCCCATAATCCTCCAGCATTTGCTTCATCCACAGGAGTTGTGTGCAACAACTCCCGGCGGCTATGTACTCAGCCTCCGCAGTGGACAAAGAGATGGAATTTTGCTTCTTGCTCATCCAGGAGACAAGAGCATAACCAAAATAGAAACACCCACCAGAAGTGCTCCTACAACCATCTACATCCCCAGCCCAATCGGCATCTGAATAGGCGGACAAACGGTCATTAGTATCAAAGGAATATCAAATACCGTATGATAGAGTCCCACTCACGTATTTAATAATACGTTTTAGAGCAAGTAAATGTGACTCTTTCGGGGATTCCTGATATCGCGCACAGACTCCAACACTAAAGGCGATGTCGGGACGACTGGCAGTCAAGTAGAGAAGACTACCTATCATACTCCGATATAAGGTTTGCTCTACGTCCTTGCCTGAAGTGTCCTTATGAAGCTTGGTAGTGGTACTCATAGGTGTACGTGCATGCTTAGCGGAGTCTAAACCAAATTTCTTCACTAGGTCTCTAGCATACTTGGATTGGGAGATGAACATCCCATCCTCTAGCTGACAAACCTGGAGACCAATGAAGATTGTAAGCTCACCAACCATGCTCATCTCAAACTCACTTTTCATCTCCTCCTCAAAGTGGTGAGCATGCTGGGAGCATGTGGATCCAAAGACTATGTCGTCCACATAGACCTGGGCAACCAAAATAGCACCGTCATCTCTCCTGACGAACAACGTCATATCGACTCCCCCTCTCTTGAAGCCACGAGCTAAGAGATAGGAAGTAAGCCTCTCGTACCAAGCACGGGGTGCTTGCTTCAAACCATACAAGGCTTTCCTCAGATAGTAGACGTGCTCTGGGTGCTGCGGGTCTTCAAACCCTTTTGGTTGTTCCACATAAACCTCCTCCTATAGAATGCCATTCAGAAAGGCACTCTTGACATCCATCTGATATACCTTGAAGCGCAGATGACATGCGATGGCGAGCAGAAGACGGACGGACTCAAGCCTCGCAACAGGAGCAAATGTCTCCCCAAAGTCTACACCCTCTATCTGTGTGTAGCCCTGAGCGACCAACCTAGCCTTATTTCTGATTATGGTACCATTTTCATCCATTTTGTTCTTAAAAATCCACCGGGTACCTATCACATTAAGGCCGGGGGACAAGTTCCCAGACATTGTTCTTTTTAAACTGAAGCAACTCATCCTGCATAGCAGATATCCAGTGTTCATCCTTGTGTGCTTCTTTATGGTTCTTGGGCTCGACTTTGGACGTGTAGCAAAGATGGTTAACAACGTTCTCTAGCTGAGCACGAGTCTTGACCCCTAGAGTGGGATCGCCAACAATGGCAGACGGGTCATGACTCTTGCGAACCCAAGCAGGTGTGTCCCCTAACACAGGAGTAGATTCCACAGAGTGAGAGAGGAACAGGTAAATCACTGTCAGAACAATCCTCATCCTCACACTGAAGGTTAGGATCAATAACCGTCGAAGGTTCGTCATCTTGCATGGTGACGTTTATTGATTCCATAACCTTAGAGCTTTTCAAGTTAAAAACCCGGTACGCTCTGCTATTCAATGAATATCCTAGAAATATTCCCTCGTCGCTCCGGGAGTCGAACTTTCCTAATTGCTCTCTATCTCGTAGGATGTAGCATTTACTCCCAAAAATACGGAAATATGGCAGGTTGGGCTTCTTGCCAGTCCACAACTCATAAGGAGTTTGAAGTGTGTGTGGACACAAATAAACCCTATTCACCGTGTGGCATGCAGTAGACACTGCCTCTGCCCAAAATCTCCTAGAAACTTTACGACCTAGAAGCATAGATCTAGCCATCTCTTGGATCGTTCTATTCTTTCTCTCAACAATACCATTTTGCTGAGGAGTTCTCACAGCAGAAAACTCATGTTTGATCCCGAGGCTATCACAGTAAAGGTCTACCTTTGCTTCTGTGAATTCAGTGCCATTGTCACTACGGATCCTATTAATAGTGACACCGTGTTGATTTTGCAGGACACGGCACTTGGTCGTTAAAAATTCTACAGCATCGGATTTCTCTCTCAGAAAACCTACAATGGAGTACCTGGAGAAATCATCTACCATCACGAGGATATACCTCTTACCTCCTAGACTCTCAGTACGAGTGGGACCCATAAGATCCATGTCAATCAACTCAAGAACACGAGAAGTGGTAATGGAATGCAACTTCCTATGAGGACTACGAATTTGTTTTCCCAACTGACAGGGTCCACAAATGGTCGAAGTTGACTTTTCAAGAGATGGTAAGCCACGTACTAGGTCCTTTTTAGCTAAGCGATTTAGATCTCTAACGTTCACGTGACCTAGACGTTGGTGCCACAGATCCATAGGAGTGATCGTGGCGCTGTTGCAGACAAGTGAGGATGTGGGCTCAGTCCCATAGCAACTATCCTCGGTCCTCACCCCTTGCATCAAAAGTTTACCTGCTTGATTATAGACTTTACACGCGTCCCGATCAAACTTTACTGCAAAGTCAGTGTCGCACAGCTGGCTAATGCTGAGAAGGTTTGCTTTCAAACCTTTGACGTACAAAACATTTTCTAGCTTAGGAAATCCAGGTAACTCGACAGTACCACGTCCTATAATGCTAGACTTGCTCCCATCTCCAAAGGTGACTCTGCCATCCTGATAGTCCTCAAGAGTCGTAAAAAATGAGGCATCACCTGTCATGTGTCTGGAGCACCCATTATCAAAATACCACTGTGAGGTATTATGTGCTTTGAGAGCAACATGAACAACAAAGGCCTTTTTATCTTTCTTAGGCTAGGCACCCAAGTAGAGATGACCTTTTGTTTGCCTTTGTTGTTATTGGTTTTAGCTGGAATGTGAGAAGCATTCACTAACGGCAAAGACATCCGTCGGAATTCTTCCATTAAACTCTGGGTCGTGGCAGCTAAGAACTCAACTCGCTCTCTCAGACTAGAAAACTCATCAGTATGACGTGGTGGAGCAGTAGTACGTCGTGTTCGACCCATGCTATAGCAAGACTCTCTAAGGTGGCCTTTTCTTTTGCAATAAGTACAAAAGAGCACAGTCAAAGGCGGACCTTGGTTTGCTTTTCTTGGTCGAACTCTCCTTCGAGGTTTTTGACGGTGACCATAAGGAGTTGTAGTAAACTCAGGAACTGGTCCAGGTGCAATTTGGGATGTGGAGGCACCATCATATCCAATTCCTTGCCGATCACCAAAACCTAAAGCGGGGCCGAGGAGCATCTTTCCCATCTTCCCAGATCTGTCCTCGATTTGTACCTTGACTTCCCGTGCTTTCTCAAGATCATTAGTCAGCTGGGCAACAAGGGCTTCAAGTTTCTTCCGAGTATCCACGGAGGAATGGAGTTGACTCGTAAGACTAGCCACTTGTTTAGTCAAGTCCCCTCTCTCTTTCTCTAAAACACTCTCTCTCTATCTAAACAGAATCTTTTTCTCGACACATGCATATTCTCTCTCTCTCAGGGTGGTGACGGTGGAGGACTCTCTTTCTCTCGCCTTTCTTAAATCTTCCTCTAAGCCGGTGATCTTAAGAACTAACGCTTTGTTACGCTTTTTAGTTTTAAAAGACTCAGAATATAACTCAGCATAGGCGCGTTGAATATCACTCTCGCTCTCACTTGAGTCATCCTCCCCCTCACTTACATCGATCTCACTGTCGAGGTGTCCCTGTGAAGCATCATCTTCATCGTCGTGAAGAGAACTAGGATTGCTCACTTGACTGACCATGAATGCGGTGAAGTTACACTCATGCGGTGACTCATCTCCTGAATCCACCGTCTCGACCTCACTGTCGTCACTAAGGGTAGCATTAAGGACAGCTTTCCCTTTCTCTCTATTCAGACGATTGGCACACTCAAAGGCTCTATGACCCCTACCATCGCACTCAAAACATCTCTCACTTTCTTTCTTAGGAGTATTTTTGGAGTCTTTTTCATTTTTCTTTTCAAACTTATTTTTCTCAAATTTCTTTTTATCTTTAAAATTGCCATTTTTCTTAAATTTGAGAATCCTCTTGAATTTTTTTGCAAAAAGAGCCAAATCATCTATGTCAAAATCACACTCGGAATCTGACGTGTCAGTCTCTCTCTTTCTATACGACTCTACCCTTTTTCTAGCCGACCCCTCACTCCTTCTCTCTTGGGCTTTAAGTGCAATTCCCTTATCTTTAGATTTAGCAGTTTTAGGGAACATATCAATTTCATAAGTTTGCAAATCTCCTACAAGTTCTTCAAATTTTAGCGTATTTAAATTACCCATAGAATTTAGCACAGTGACTTTAGGGATAAAACGCCTAGGTAAAGAACAAAGAATCTTTTTAACAACTCTAGCATTAGGAATATGTTCACCAAGATTAAAGTTAGTATTCACAATGTCAGAAAGTCTAGCATAAAATTCATCAAAGCATTCAGATTCATGCATGGTGATGGTTTCAAATTGAGTTGTCAAATTTTGCAACTTATATTCTTTCATAGCATTAGTTCCTTCATGGGTGAGTTGTAAAACATCCCATGCCTCTTTTGACATGGTGCACGTCATTATGCGTTTGAACTCATCAGGTGTGACAGACCCAGAAATAGCACTTAGACCCTTAGAATTAAAAGATGCCCATTTAAATTCTTCATCAGTCCAAGAAGTGCCAGGTTTCAAGTTGATCACATTATCGACAGTCACAGAGGGAGGAGTCCACCCTCTTTCAACTAGGATCCAGACACGTTCATCAATGGCTTTTAAAGCCGACCTCATTCGGGTTTCCAATAAGCATAATTTGTCCCGTCAAAAACAGGCATTTTATTATATAACTTCTCCATTTGAACACGCATTTTTTTTTAAAAATCAATTTTTTCAGAAAATTGATTCTTAGAAAATTTTTGCGGAAAATAGGAATACGCGATAGATTAGCGTAACCTGCTCTGATACCAATTTGAGAACGTATGTGCTTGCGTTCAAATGAGCAAATTATATATTAAACACCTTTTAACCCAAACAAACCCTAAACATGCAACAATATGTGATTGAATAAGATGATAATCTAAGCAAGAACATTCAAACACATGCAATTGAGGAAAAATCCCCCAAAGGGGCAAAACCATTTATTTTCATTATAATATTGTAGCTATACAATTTCGGATTACAATTAAAATACAAGTGACTAAGAATTACACTCAGGTCGGATTCTGTAGTCGCGGCTGGAACTATCCCTTTCCAGTAGGGCTGCAATGAAGAAGAGAACGGCTTCTCCACAAGGGTTTGAACAGCAAAACTGCGTTCGTGGGTTACCAAAACGATTCACAAATGATTTGCAATTGTGTGAATCAAAATACCTAGAGTCTAGTTGCTCAATAGGTGAAGACTTAGGGCTTTCTTTACTCTGGAAATCGTGTGAATAAGTCTTAGAAAACCACTACCCGTAGTGGGTTTAAGTAACAAGTTTGGAACCATAAAAATCTGACCACGATCTGAACACGATCTGTTTGAGTTTATCCCAGGCGGACCGGTCCGGATCTGAGGCGGATCGGTCCGATTGACCGGATCGGTTCTTTTATTCTGAGGCGGATCGGTCCGGTTGTGACCGGATTTGTTCGGTTGTTCCTGCTTCATCGGTTCGCATTCAATCCGGGGTATACTGGCCTTCTGTCAAACAAGCGGATCGATCCGGGTCTTTAGGCGGATCGGTCCGGTTAGCCGGATCGGTTCTTTTATTTCAGTGGATCGGTCCGGCTGTCAGACTATGATTCCTCCTCTTCTTTTGATATTCGGATCCGTTGAATCTTGAATCTTGAATTTCTTCAACTGTGTAACGGCGTGCGACATAATACATTGATAATGGACAAAAATGTCCTTACACTACTCATATTCGATGGGTCAATAGGCACTGTTGCAACAAATTGAACATCCAACGAAACTTATGGCAGCTTGTGCCCTAAAAACTTTTGGAAATTGTATTTAAACCCCTCACTTTTCTAAAAATCATGATACCCACCACCCTCATGTTTTGCTTACCCCCCCCCCCATTCAAGCCCTACTTCATTACACGATATGTTCCCATTTCAATATATTGTAGAACGGAGGCGGTGATGTTGATTATGATTATGATGATGATATGGAGGTTTGTGTTAAAGTTGTGTGTTTGAGCCGTACCCGCCCTCGTGGAACTCTATGAAGCACGGATGCGGTTGCGATTGAGTGCGGGTTCGGCGATTTGAATTTTTTTGAAAAAATAGGGTGCGGGTGCGGCAAGAAATATAAATTAATATAATATATAAATTATTATTCTTTATTATATATATATCAATTTTTAGAGTTAGAAAACATGCACCATAATAAAATCAACAACTAAATATGAACAATAATTTAAATTATAATTGAAAAGTAAACTAGCAGGAGTATCAACTAAGTACCAGAAGAAAAACATCATATGATTCATGTACCAATTGTTTAGTAGAAGGATTTACAAATCAAAACACCATATATGCATCGTCAACTTCTTAGGTGAATCATAACAAAAACCTTTACAAGAACAAAAAATACACCCCCCACCCTTTAACACCATTTCAATGGCCATATAACTCAACTTAAATTTTTTTTTTTTTTTTGAAAACATACCCAAAACTTTTACACAACTTACTTTTTATTAAGAAAAGAATCCAGAAACGAATCCTTGCCGAATCCAAAACGAATCGGAAAAAAAAATATTTTTTCCCCACCGATTCTTCTAGGGTGCGAATCGGGGACACACCCGCACCTCAGAAGAATCGGATTCGGACTCGAAGCTATTTTTGAAGAATCGGTGCTTTATAGGTGGAACTCCAAGCAGCTTCGACAACTTGGACCGAATCGGTGATGCGTTACACAGAGAGCTTCAGAGCTTTCAATTCAGTGCCATCTCCATCGGGGAGTATGAAGAGTGCCACTACCACCTAAGTTAATGCTGCTCGGAGTACCTTGAGGTAAAAGTGACCCATGATTATTGAGTACGTGAGAGGGAAAGACGTTTGGCCCGATATCTCGACTATTTGTTTGTCGGTGCGACACGTCATACGACCAACGTCGACGATGATGCCAACTACCCAGTAACACATGGTGATGGCTTCTTCAAGGGTGTCGAGGACCCACCATCGGATGGGTATGGACTCCGAGTTCTTCCTTGGCGATTTGGAGGTTTTCGAGCTTGGGGACTTCTTTCCCATCTTATGGGAAGAAGAATTTGAGCTGTGCATCGGAGATTTCTTCGATATCTTTGTTGGGAATAGTTGGGTGACTCGCACTCACTTCAGGGAGGTGGAGTCGTACTATATCGACGATTTCTTCCTACTCGTTTGGAATTGCGATGATGCGCTTGACGTGGTTTCTCCGGGTGGCTGTTTTGTGATCAATTCATTGCTTTGGGTTGATGATCGGGGGTATGCGGACCCCATTTAGGATGTGTATTAGGAGCGTTCCAAAGTTTTTTTTTACATGGTTTGGCGTTGAGGAGACTCATCATAGGGGACTCGGATGGCATTTGGCATCATTGGCCCCCTCCTCGAGGCGGTGACGTGAGGATTATTTTTGTGACAAGCTCTGAGGTTGAGTTTAATGACTATTCTCCTTTGACTTTTTGCTAGCCGATATGCGGGGCGTTTCCGTGGATGACTTCCCTTCCAAGTGGGGGAGTCCATTGATGGGTCCTTTGCTCCTTTGTCGCCTATCTCCGACGCTCGGGACGAGCTTTTTCAAGTGGGGAAGAGATGCATACGGGATCCCAGATTTATTTGTATTTCTCATGTTTTATTAGCCTATTTTTCTATTTTAATTGTTATTTTAGGATAAAAGGTGACATTGCCTTTTAGTGCCTTTAAAAGTGCCCTTTTTACTATTTTGGTTGTTATTTTAGGTTAGGGGATGACATTATCTTTTAATGTCTTTGAAAGTGCCCTTTTTAGTCTTTTTACCCTTTCAAGCTTAGCTTGAGACCTTAGTCAAGCTTAAGCTTTCCTATAAATAAGGTCGTTGGCCAACCATTGTACTCCCTTTTACATTTTCATTTTGAGAAATAAAATTAGAGATACTTCTTGGCCAATGACCTCTAAATATTATGTTGTTGTTTTCGTTGTTGCATAGTTAGTAATTTATGCTTATGCCCTTCAACTGCACCTCAGAAAATACTTTGAACATGATAAAATGTATCACGATACATATCGTATATCGTGTATGGAACGTTACAGAGCATTACGGAGTCAAATCTGATGCACATAACGATACTTTATTGGAACGTGTGTTGTATATATCCGCATCGGTTGCAAGTCATATGGGCTTGATGATTGAGAGGATGTGAGTTTTTCCATTTGTGGGTGATATAAGAATTCACTGGTTCGATGTATGCGGGTTAGGGGCTCTTGAAATACTCAATTGACTAATAGTATTGACTTATTTATTCAAGTTTTGTCGTGAATTTGTGATTTGTCAGTTTTTTCGGTATGTCCTCTCAAATTGGTACCAAGAGCTGAGTTGCTCTGTGTGTGGGGCTTGGGGGTGGGGTGGGGGTGGGGAATTAAGCATGTGATCAAACAACTTGGTGGAGGTCGTGACAAATTCTAAATCAAGCTGGACAACTGGTCATCCTATCCAGGCCGAATGCCGACCCGTTGCAGGATTTTTACTGTGAAGGAGGATGTAAATATTTTCCTTCCCTGTGAGTTTTCCACGTTTTAAGAGAAACAAATTTAGAAGAACACATAGCATTGATCGTCTCCAAGCTGATGATGCAAAGGCTTGCGAGAAAGGGATCACAGGTTGGAAGGCTGTTGATGTATGCCATAAGCTGCGGCATGCAAGGGTGTATTGTTACTGTACGCATCATTATGATGCTTACAGTACCCAAAATACCCCCAGTGTCTCAAACGATAAAAGCGTGATCAGGTTACATTATCGGATTTTGGGTCAATTCCGAATTTTCAATTTGTGCATAAGTTGCCGTTTGTTTGGGATGAAATGTAAGACCCTTAAAAAATGGAAATACTTATTTTATTTGTGTTGGTGTTTTGGGATTGAAAAGTTTATTCCAAGAAGTGGAAAAGCTCAAAGATTCTGTTGAGGCGAGGGGAACTACCATTTAATAAACTTCAGTGTTGGATTTCACATCATCTGTACAAGGATCATCTTTAAGATTACCCTTCTCTATTTTGTAGGATTGATTTTTTTCATAGTTTTCTTGTTTTGGATTTGAATCATGTTTTTGTACTTATTTTTGACAGTCCATGTTAATTGTTCTCAACTTTTAATGCCTCCCCTTGCCTCTCCTGATTTTTGTATTTGTTACAGAAGATATATTTTCTCACTCTTCGAATGTGATGAACAGGATGTAAGGTCAGATTGTAGCCATTTTGCAGTTGACAAACCAGTTGAAGCCAATGATTATGGTAACACTTATTTGGATTTGAAAGCTTTTCATTATTATCGCATAGAATACTGTGATCCCACCTTTCTTCACATGAAGGCATGTGCTTGTAATCCCGCATCACTCTCTAATATCATTGTAATTGTGCAGGATGCGGGATGTCTGATGACAAAAAGATGGAACAATCAAACAAGAGCTTGGAAAGTGAAGAGAAGATGGCAACCGATGTTACAGTGCAAGTTGGGGTAGAATTCTGTAATGCTGTAGTATTTATACTTTGTTTCTTAAAATGGTACTAATTCTTCCTGCTTTAATTCGTCGTGGACATAGACCCATAATGGGTTGGTGGACCCCTAGTAAACCACAGTCCAGTGATTTGTTTTATTTTATTTTATTTTCTTTTTTGAGTCAGATATTCCATTTCTTTCTTTTTACGAAGAATAGGTACAGTAATTTGCTTAATTAGTGTAATATGTATCTTTCCTTATTCTTGTTGTGATGAACAGGAGGACGAGGCAGATTCTGATGATTTTTCAGAAGTATCAGTACCTAGTGACGAAAAGCTGGTATCGCCAAAAATAAAATACCCCGTTTTTGTTAATTGCTCTATGTTTTTAAAATAGTGCAAATTCTCTCTCTCTCTCTCTCTCTCTCTCTACGCTGCATGAATTAAGTAGTAATTGAGATGTACATATCAAATCAGTATCCACTTCTATATTGAAATCATTTTGGATTGGTGGGCCCATATTAAAGTGTTCCAATTTGCCAGCAACTCTTTAGTTTTAGATTCTGTTGGCAAACTGTAATAGAATTTTATGATATATTTCCAATACAGCTAGATTTTCATTACAATAAAAATGAATAGAAAGCTCGTTTTAGATTCTGTTTGCAAACTGTAATAAAACTTTGTTCTTTTCGAGTGTTGAGAGTCTCAGACTGATTAGTATACCATCTCATCCTGGTTTGATTAGTGCATTATTTATATTTTATCATTCTGATTTTGCTGAACAGTATTGGTGGCACGACCCTCCGCCGGAGCCTGAGATCCTGTACAGAAATTATTCTTCGGATTCGGATATAGATCGAGATGCGTGTGAATTTATATGCAATATGACGATACAAACTGGTAAGCATTTGCACTACCCACCCCTTTCCTGCAAGTAATCAATGACTATGGTAAAAAAATGTTGTTCCTCAACCCCCTCCCCCCCACAACCACTTACATTAAGGCTTATAACTGTCGGGGTATTTACTACATCGAAGCATTATTCTTCACATATCACTCTAATAGTAATTATGTTTGTTAATCACGCATGCAGATGATGAATCTTCTAATGATGGTTTTTGGGATCAAGCAACACCTTGACGAGTTGGAAACAGTTGGAGTTGGTGGCGGAGAGATGCCATGGTTAATACTGAGGGGATGAAAGTGAACCACCCCCTAGGTGCTCGGGGCATTTGCATGCCTTGACAATTTCATACACTTAGGTTGTCTTTAATTAAGAGACTCTTCTTCTATAAAAACATTTGATGTTGAGAATATTGGAATATAGTTTGGTAACTTTTGCTTTCCTTTGGTTTGGTTTGTTTTCACTATTTTTAGATTCAGTTCTTTTATGTATTTTTTAGTTCTAATATTGTTCATTTTTTTTCTTTTTGGTATTTTCAAATAGGGTTAACTACACTTAGCCCCCTGAACTTTATCATCTCCTGCAGTTTCCCACCCAAACTTTCAATTTCTGTACTTGACTCCTCAAACTTCTAAAACGACTTCAAATAACCTCTTACTGTTAACACCGTTAGCTTTTTGGATGAAAAGTTCAGTCATGTGCGTGGCACATGACTGAATGTGAGGGCATTTTCGTCTTAACGTAATTTTTTAAAAATAAAATTTTAAAATTAATGAAAAAATGTTTATACATTAAGAAAATACTAAAAACCTATTTTAAAAACATCAAAAATCTTGGAATTTTTTTAAAAACATTTGGAAACGATGAATATATATTTAAAAATTATGGAAAATAAAAAGTATTCATTTAACAATTTGGAAAATACTAAAAAAATATAAATGAACATGAAAATACAAAAAAATTAATAAAAAATATTTATAACATTTGGAAATTACGAATATATATTTAAAAAATCAAAAAGTTGAAGAATAACATTTTGAAATTTTGAAAAATACAAGTGAACTATATAAAATAATAGGAAAATATAAAAAATAATTCAAAAATATTATACCATTTGGAAATTACGAATATGTATTTAAAATTTCTAAACACAATAATAATAACATTAAAAATTTTGAAAATAATTAAAAAAGGAAAACACAAAAAAACTAATAGAAATGATAATAAAAATATTTATATTATCTGACAGAAAAAATATAACCTCAAAAAATTATAGGAAAAACATGAAAAATAATAATAAAAAAATAAAACGTTTATATAAAATTTGTGAAAAAATTGTGTAGATTTACTTACACAACCCACAAAAAAACGTTTATAAAAAATTACTCTCACCATTTCCCCTTTCAGCAAACACAACCCACAAAATAGCAAAATAACTCTCAGCATCTCCATTTGTGTGTAGAATTGTTGTTGTGTGTGTATGTGTTCTGATCTGGTGCGCACGCGCGTGTTCAAATCCATGTGTGTGTGAGATAGAGACGAAAATGGAGAGAGAGAGAGAGAGAGAGAGAAGGGGGAGGCAGGTCTAGTAAGGCAGGAGCTGTGGCTGGTCTGGGGGTGGGGGTGAGGAGCATGGTGAGGCTGGAGCAGGTCGGGGGTTGGGTGGGTGGGCGGCGGGGAGCTGGTTGTGGATGGGTGTGGGGAGTGTTGTGCAACCATGAATGGGTGTGTGAGAGAGAGAGGGATGAAAAAGACAATAAAGAAAATGTAAAATAAGTTAAAATGACTCAAATACCCTCAAAAGTGATCATGTGCAGCGCACATGACCTAACTTTCCTGCCAAAATCTAACGAAGTTGGACGGTAGGGGGTATATGTAGTCGTATTGGAAGTTCGAGCGGTTAAGTCCAGAACTAAAAGTTTAGGTGGGAAAGTACAGGAGGGGGTAAAGTTTAGGGCAGCCTAAGTGAAATTAACCCAAAAAACAATAATTAAACTAACTCATAAACAATGATATAACCTACATATTTATACATCATACGCGTAAAACAGCAAATAAATTAGGGATATACTCGAATTCCACACATAAGAACTAAAATAGTTTGTACGAGAGATGAAATAAATGAATATGTATGAATTCTTAATTTTAGATCATACTATATATACATTATAGAAATAAAATCCATCACTCGCTTGTAGGTTCATATATGAATAAACCAAAATCAATTGTAAATTATCTCGTAATTTCGATTTTGGGTAATGAAAAGTAGTAAATTCAAAACTAAAATTTTGAACCAAAATGGTAATGGAAAAAAATCTTATTGCAACCATTTACAGTATTAAGTAATTGTTAATTTAAAATGCAAACTTCGGGGTTTTAGCTTTTCACAAATACCATATAAAGTTAATCTTTCCAAATAGCTTGTTTCCTTAAGTGCACTTGCTAATTGTTTTTTGTAAGTGCATGACTTGATTTCCTTGTTTATATAAATTTATTGTCCTTGTGTAAATGGTTGATAGGTTCGTAGAGGGATTTCTAATTCAAACTTACACTATTGCATGAATGGTGACTAAATTTGTAAAATGATTATTACATGTATGGGAGGTTTTTCTTCTCGGATGCGACGTTCTTTTTTTCCGTTGCAAGAATTGTCAATGAGGGGAGATTACAAAGATGCATGGTCTTAATGGGAAAAGTTTTGGTCACGGGCACAACCAACGAAGAAAGCTTTTGCTGAAGCGAAACTTTACTTCGCTTACACGATCAATTTGCCCCTGGTATAGTAGAAACTATGTATACTTGAACCTTAATAATAAAAATTTACACGTGATTTATTTACACAATGTTTCTTAAGAATTGATTTGTGAATGAAAAATGTATATTACATAATTACATCACCAATACAAAAAAAAAAAACATAGCAACACACCAAATCACTTTCCATTATATGAAAAAGGATCAATTCGAATATGCAAAAGTGTTTAAGTCCTTTTATCTCAATTTAAAGTGACCTTCCACGAAGTGAGCATAAATGATGGTAGGAAAGGTTTACCAGTTGATACATAGTAGGAGCTTCTTTACCTTAATGGGGATAACCGATATCATCCACAAGTGATAGTGCTATTAAATCACATTTGTTGATATACTAAGTCGTACACTCCTGACAACTATAGAAAATGTTTTGCATTGAGGATCCATGAATATAAAATTTGTGTAGAGTTACCTCACAAGATTAGGATAAGCAATTCCTTATCTGGCCATGCACACATACATTTAACTACTTGCGGAGAACAAATTCAACATAAACTAGTTAATTGTGTGTTCGAATGTAGTCCCAATTGCTTGTCCTCTGAAACAAGACAACGCGCTCTTAAAATGTAGAGTCATAATGCCTGACAACGCCGTCGTTTACAAACTGAGGCGGAAAGGGATGAAGTGTGGTTGGAGAAGGATTATTTTTGACGACCCGACATTGTAACTGAAACATAAAAGTCACACACAAACCAAAAGATTAACCTAATCAAATTTACTGAACAAAAATTAAACCTAAAATAGAAGAATTGAGTCTTAAACATGGGATAGAGTCTCAAAGAAAGATACACCAAGATAATGTTATCACTCACTCTAAAACACCCAAATAGTATGAAAATTTAACATACAAATGGGTGTAACCATGTAGTCTTACGAATCAACATAAGAAATACTTTATTTTAGAAATTTAATCTCAATAAATGTAACAAATTAACCCTAGATAAATTTTCAAACCTTAAACCAAATTCCCCCATGTGACCAACTCTTTTAATAATTCTCCCTAACTTTATATAATTTAATTTATAACCTTAAAACTTAATAATTAATCCAATTAGCACCAAAATTCAAATTTGACTTATTTTAAATTTATCGATTCATCACATTAACTCATTTTAACATGTTAGCACATAAATAGTTTTAATTTCTCATTATTAAATTAGAGTGCCTTCTAAATTAATTAATCATTTAAAATTAACGAGGTATTCCACAAACCCTAGAGATTTTTAAAAATTCGATCAACCTTTCAAAGGGATTTTCATAGAGAAATCATATCAATCAAGTTTTCGAGGACGGTTAAAGTTGGTTTTCAAAGAAAACTTTTCAAGGGATCTTTCATTCAATTTAATTTTTCTTTTGAGGAGAGTTACTTTCTACTCTTCTGCTTTTATTCACGTTTATGTCAAATTTCACCTAAATCTAATTGTAGTGCTAAAAGCCGAAGAGTAGAAATTTCACGTTTATGTTAATTAGAATTCCTTATGAAATTGAGATCTCCTGATATATTGATGTAATTAGGTGAAATTAATTATTCTTTCATAATTTATATTAAGTGTTGAACCCTAATAAAATAGAGAAATTTAATATTGACCCTTAAATTCTAAATCGGCATTTTAGGGTTTGTGTGCTCATTTCAAAATCAATTAATTGGGTATATATGATGATTAAATAGACTTGATTTATACTTGATACATTATGAATTTGTGCATGCTTGGTAGGGTTTTACTTTTTGATTTGTGTAATACCCCATTATTTTGATAACTTTTAAAAAGGGATTTATTTAGAATTAATTGAATAATTTGAAATTAATCCGGATTTAAGTATTACTTGAGAATATAGTAATATATGGTATATGTTGAATATTAATTAGTGAATCAAAGTAATATGTGGTTATGACTTTACTTGTGATTAATTTTAGAAGTTGTCACGAATAGTTAATATGGAAATTTCGGTGAATAAGTCAGACGCGTGTGAAAGTAGTGTCGGGAAGAAATTTATATAAAATAAAAAGAGGAATATTTTTATGTCATCCAAATGGTCATTTTGACTGCGCCAAAGTGTTCGGAAGTGTTTTTATAGTAACAAAAGTCTACTCGGACGTTTGTATAGGGTCTCGGGGCACTTTGGAGCCGAATAGTCACCCCGTAGGGGTAATATGGTCATTTGACTTGGAAGATGAATAGTATTCCCGAATTTGGGAGATTATTTATAAGTCTAAAGGGTTTAGATTATTGTTTAATTATACAAACTTAGAGAGAAAGAAATTGAGAGAGAGTGAGGAGTTTCTCTGGGGAAAAGGAAGAGTCTTTGTGGGAGAACCAAGAGCCAAAAGTCACCACCACCAACCATCACCGGAAGTTGATCGGAGAAGGGAAGAACCACCAGTGGACACATATCCCCAAAGGATCAGATCTTTAGTAGAGGAAAGTGATTTAATATTTGCAATCTAGTTAGTATAATGTCCATGTTAGGATAGTTAGAAATAGTGAAAGGTTACATGTATTGAAGATAAACTAGTTAGATGTTAATTCATTTCTGGAAGGTAGAAATATGTAGGATTAATCTCATGTTGTTGGTAGATATTAATCCAAAAAATAAACGTCACATGTTGGAGAAATTCTGAGAATCATAGGATTGATCTTGAAATGTTCACATATTTAGTTTATTGGAAAAATATGAGTTTTATGCTTTTAATCCAAATCCTTGATGATTCTAGGTTGTTTAAATCAGTAGGAATCATTTACATATGTTGCTATATCATGTGGTATGTATTATAAGAAATTTGGGACGTTAAAATAGAGGTTTGATTGGTTAAAAGATGTGAGACCCGTAGAACAAAAGTTGCAGAATCCGGGTTGATATCTGGGTGATCGATCGATCAACCCATGAAATTCGATCGATCGACCCAAGACCATCGATCGATCGACCTCCCTAGAAAAGATGAACTTTTTCCTTTTTAATTCATGATTTAATCCAAAAACTTTTAGGAATCTTTGGTGATTATTAGTTGAACATAATGGGACTTAGGGAAGGGCAGTAGACCATAGGTAAGACCCGTATTAATAATATTATGTTTGGGATTTAATTGGAAATAATTATGTTAATTAATCGAATGAGTTACGGCTGGCATATTCACATTTTGGGTCGTGATTCGTTCATATGAAGATTAAGAGTAGGACCAATAGGGGGGGGGGGTCATTTGAATCACCTGGACTATCTTAAGTCCATATGTGAGTTTAATCCTAAGCGAAAGAATATATGGTTATGAGAGAATAGGTTTTATCGAATATAATTCTAACTAAAGATGAGTTTAATTTGCAATAATTGGGGAGTATGATTACATGGACCAGTAGGGTATAAGTGAGTTTCTTACTGGATATATATCAAGGAAAACTTATTTAATCTTCGAGTAATGAGGTAGGCTCGCGAATAATAAATTAAGGAATAAAGTCATAATATTGAATATGTAGGATTTGAGAGATAGATAATACTACATATGGGAATTATCTTATGGTTGTATGAATACCTTGTTGATATTACATATATATAGGTGAATGCATACCTATCTTATAGTTTATTATGTGTATGACATATCTATGCTACTTGCTATCGGGGTGGAGGTTTCCCGTTGTGGAGGGTCTTATCCTGTGCACCCATTTGTGAGGATTTTAGATTCGTACCCTGAGCATAGGACCTTGGATACGTGCTATCTGTGATATTGATAGTTTCAACGGTTGAATGGGAATGTAGGTATGTGCGTGACCCATTTGGATGGGGAGTATGCTCGCCTTCAAAAATATGTGTGTTATGTTATTTATGATTCGAGGAAGACACCGAACCATTTATCCTTTGTACAATGAGAATTGTGACTGGACATGATAGCAGAGTAAGCATACACCGTAGCTGTGACTGGGAGGTGCTATATTAGTATATATTATAGGGTGAATATAAATACTGTGATTCAATCAACTGTGTGATATTGTAGTTAACGGTGAATAAAATAAATTGAATTTAATTAAGTAAAAGAATACTTAATCCTAAGGCTATGAAAAGTCAAATTCATATTAAAGAAAGAAGGATATGAATAATTATATTGCATATAGTCTGGGACATACGGGGTTATTATATGGGATAGAATCATGTTGTAGAAACTAGTTAGAAGGAAACCTTAATTAGGAAGTTACTCGAATACGTTAGACATGCACTCTAGATGAGATGTGATAATATCAAGTGAGAGCCTGGAAGCTAACATGTACATAATAAATGCTTAATTGCACTTGTTAAACACTTGCTATTTTAAATCTTTTACAATCGGGCTCTGACCCGTTTCCTTGCATATTTTATTCTCTACTATATCTATATTAATAGGTGTCCAGCATCAGAACGTGCAACTTAGGGTGTGGATGTTTGATCATGAGTTGCTGTTCCTGGAGATGCAGACTTGTTTAGAGGCTTCATTTCTTTGATTCCTATGCCTGTAGCACTTTTCTTACTTAGGGCATATTGCCCAGGATTCTAGTATTCCATTTACCTTTTCAGATATTATATTAGGTTTATGTAGGTACTTTCATTTTGGTTTGTTGGATTGGTGTTGGATATTTTAAACTGGGAAGTTTTATCCAGTTACATTTAATCTTGTTATCCATTATTCAGTTGTGATATGCGACTTATCTATTGTTGTTTAGTATTTTGGTAATGGTTTTGAATTGTTAATAATCGTGGAAAATGTTTTTAACACTTAACCTAATTAAGTATTGGGTGAGTTATTTTAAAAAGAAAATGTTTTTCGACAGTGATGCTGAGAATGAACTAACTGTATATTATATTTTAATTTAATAAAGGAGTAGATACCCGGTATTTAATTAGGTGGGGTGTTACAGGTGGTATCAGAGCATCAGGTTCTAGAGTTTTTAGGATTTGTGCGGCTTACGTATGCTTTTTGCTTAGCATCCTTTGATATAGGGCCCTATCATTAGGATTGTTGAGAATCATATTTGCGCATTTACAACTTCAGCTATTTATATGATGTTTTCAAATACTAATTTTGATGTATCTCATTTCAGACGCCTCCATGATGTGCACGAAGAGCCCCAGGTGCAGCAAATCCATCACCACAGCCCGCTCCAGCTTAGGGCACTATAAATGCAACAGAGGTTGCTGCCATTATTGCTCAAACGACAAATGCTGCCTTGGCAGCTGCCCAAAAAGCTCCACCACCAGCACAGGCAGTGCCACCAGCACCAGTGCAAGGGTTTTTCACCGCCTGGGCACGTGTTAGGGAGGCCTTCCAAAAGGCACATTCATCAGAGTTCAAAGGGGGTTCCGACGTCGTAACTGCTAGCCAATGGAAGAAAGACATCCCACGGAATTTGCGTATGTATGAATGTACGGAGGTTAAGAAACAAATTCTAACTAAGTTTAAGTGTTGGTGCATCTCTACAGTGGTGGGAGTCCACTACCACTGCGGAGGAGAGGGATACTTTGTCCATTCAGTACTTCTGGGTGTAGTTTGATCGTAAATACTTTCCTTCTGCAGTTCAAACTGAGATGCGGGGGAAACTCTTAGACCTCACCTAAAAAGGTAAATCAGTTTTTAAATACGAAGAAGAGTTTACTATGCTGACCAATTTGGTTCCAGGAGAGGTACCAATTGAAAATAAGAAGATTCAACTGTTCAGGGATGGCCTTACTTGGAGGAGTTGCCAGCATCTGTTAGGAAATATTTCCTTACAGGGATGTATTAAATAATGCATTACTTCACTGCCAGGACCACCGTCTTCATGTCAAGGGAAGTAAGAGGGTAACTAAGTCCAGCCAGCAGGGCCGTACTAGAGGAAATAATGGCAGCGGATCATCTTCAGCTCAAGGACAGCCGAAATAAGGTGATCAAAATTTATATCCAGGGGATTATGCGAAACGTTTGATATCAGGAGGTTTCGTTATGGGCAGGGTGGTAATAGGAAAGGCCACCAGGGCCAACAGAGCCAAGACAGAGTTGGAAATGGTCAACTAGGCCGTGGTCAACAGGGTCGTAATGGGGGCAATTTATAGGTAGATGTTTCACATGTGGCAAAGCTGGTCACAAGAAATAGGATTGCCCAAATAAGGGTAAGATGCCCCAGCAGCAGGGTGCGCATTGAGAGCCTCAAAGGCCTATGTTTCCAGCTGATCTTCCAGCACCAGCTCAGATGCCAGCCTTATCGGCCATTCTAGTAGCTTCGCCACAGCAGGGGAAACTACAGTATGGATGTGTGTACAGTTCTCCCTTCACTAGCTGTGACAATAGCAAGGGAGAACCTAAGTAGGACTTTAGTTCTTTGAAAGCCTTGTCACACTCTTCGTTCCACTCAAAGGCCTTCCTAAGAATTTTAAAGAACGATAAACACTTGTCTGTGGCTCTGGATATGGACCTATTTAAGGCAACCACTCGTCCTGTGATCCTCTAAATGTCTTTAATGGTCCTGGGGGTCTTTATCTCTAAGAGAGCCTTTATCTTCTCAGGATTGGCCTCAATGCCTCTTTGATTGGCGATGAACCCCAAGAACTTGCCTGCTCTGACTCCGAAGACACATTTGGCTGGGTTGAGCTTCATCTGGTACTTGTCCATCGTGTTAAAGGTATTCTCGAGGTAGGCCATATGATCCTCAGCCTTCAAACTCTTCGTCAGTATATCATCTACATAGACCTCCATGGACTTCCCGATTTGGTCTTCAAACATTTTATTCACAAGGAGCTGATACGTTGCTCTTATATTCTTTAGGACAAAGGGCATGACCCTATAATAGTATGTCCCTTTGTTGGTAATGAAAGACGTTTTTTCTGAGTCCTCGGGGCTCATGAAGATCTGGTTGTAACCTGAATAGGCATCCATGAAGCTCATTAGCTCATGGCCAGCGGTAGCATCTACCATCTGATTAATGTGAGGGAGAGGGAAACTGTCTTTGGGACAATATTTGTTGAGGTCGATGAATTCCACACACATCCTCCATTTCTCATTGGCTTTGGGGACTATGACTGCGTTGGACAATCATTCGGGATAGATGACCTCCCTGATAAACTCAGCATCTTCTAGCTTCTTGACCTCGTACCTTATAACTTCATATTTTTCTTTAGAATAGATTCTCCTCTTCTTCTTTACCAGCCTTACACCCTCTACCACGTTGAGCTTGTGTCACATGATTTCGGGGTCAATCCTCGGCATATCTGCATGACTCCTTGCAAAGACGTTCTGTCTTCACCTTGGCAACTTGATGAGATCTTCTTTTATTTCTGTCTTTAGAGCTTTGCCAACTTGGACGGTTTTTTTCGGCTCATCCTCATTGAGGATGATGGATTCTGCCTCTTTCGCGGCTTCTGCTTTCTTCAATTTTCAAAGTCGTTCGAACGAGATTACTATGGTTATTCGAACTAAATTTTTAAAGTCGTTTGAATGAAATGTTCAAATGAGGTTGATGCGGATCTTCTTATCAAACTCCCACGATCCTCCATTAATAACCCCAAAACTTCACTTTCGAGTCTCTAATCAATACTAAACCCAAATACCTTCATACCTAATTCTCTGAAGATCAATTTAAATCTACAACTAAGGTTTTTACATGATATTAACACGATTTAAGGGGTTGATTTCATCTTTAACTCAAGAACCCTAGTTCTATGTAATCAATCCAATTTGATCCAATTATACATCCATTTGATAGAAGATCAAGGGTATTTTAGTTGGTAAACAATGATGAAGCACGAACACTTCGTCTAAGGTGATGTACCTGTGTCGGACAGTCTCACAGACATCACACTCATATGACACTCCTCCCACACTCACGTGGCGTGTCAAACTGATTTGGAATTTTAAAAAGACGGGCACTTATGTGACACTACATAGACAATTATAGGACACTTATGTGAGTGATGATTAAGGTTTGGTCCTGTCGGAGGTGGTGACAAATAAGGATCACTAAAGCACTTACTTAGCGCATTGAAATTATTAATATTTTTTGTTTAGAAAGGGTTCTTTTTGTATATTGATTGTTACTTGTTACTTTTCTAGCAATGGAGTTAGTTTTGATACAAGACTTTATGTGGATATATAACTATTGACTTATGGTTAAAATGATTTTATAACATATTTGACCACGTTATTTTAGATAATTAGATATTTAGTTGAATTACAACTTTTTTAGTGCAAATAGATGGAAGTATACATGGAATATTATTAAAAAGAATCTTTATGTGTATCCGTGTCCCCCGACGTGTCGTGTCCATGTCGTGTCAAACATGACACCCGTATCCATGTCCGTGCTTCATAGGTAAAAAATACATGTTTAATCTCTAATCATTTTATAATAAAATCAATTTGAATTCATTGATGATAATTACTCTAATTTCATTAATTAAATTACAATTTTAATTAATTAATCACCAAATCATATTAGGCTATATTTAGATTTCAATGGATAGGAATATAATAACACAAAATCAATTAAAAAATACTCTAATTAAACTTGCTCGTGGATTTAATGTTGAATAAATCCCCATAATCCCAAATTCTCTTCTCCTATTGGTACACTATATTCCCACGAATGAGTATTTTAGGTTTATCTTTTAACCTTATACATTATATTCCCACGAAATTGTCCTTGGGCACAATACAAACATCTATCTAAAGTGTCCACGGAATACTCCAAATTGCCAAAATCCTACCCATACCATATACTAATGCAATCGGTCCAAAATCCAAAATTTTAATTCAAACGAACATTTTAAACATCTCAAAAGTCACTATGAGATATACCAAATTATATTAAATTTAGTTATCTCATTAACATAATTTATGAACCAGTACAAGTCGAATTGCTTAAAAATCTCTTTATTAATTAATTTCATTAATGCATTGTCATATGTTATAGTGTTACTCCATGAAACACAATTACAATCATATATAAGAGTTACACACCACATTCAACAGATATAATGAGTGACATATCGCATGTCACATGAATATAATCAATTTAATAATTAATTAATCATTATATAATACAGAGTATTACATAAAATTGCAATGTGTATAGCCCAACGACGTCGATCAAAATTTATATGAGTTACATAAGGGGATACGTGGAAATCATGTTCGAGGGAGATCTTTGGCATTCTTGGCCATAAAAAAGGGTTATTGATGGCCTTATATGCAGTAGCATGTGGTCTCAGACACGAGGAAGTCCAAGAAACGCCAAGTGTCCTCCCCTAAGCTCCATCATCTGGTGAGCCACCTCAAGTCTTTGACCAGCTCGTGGCCATTTGTGCAGTAGGGGTTGTACATAGTGGCCCCTACCTAGAGTTCCTAAAAACCAAAAGTTTTCGTGAAAATTACTTCAGCAAATGGATAGTGGGTGGATCTCCAATGAACACAAGGTACAACGATATGATTAGGTTTATTTGGAGGAATATAGTGACCCGTTTTGGCATCCCAAGAACACTCATAACTAATAATGGAATGAAATTTGATAGCGTACCATTCTAAGACTTCTGCAACAGTCAAAACATCAAACATTACTAAAGTTCGATGGCGTACCCCCATTGCAATAGGAGGACAGAGGCTTCAAATAAGACAACTCTTGATAGAATGAAGAAAAGGTTGGATAAAAAAATGTGATTGGGTGAATGTTCTTCCTTTTGTACTCTAGACATATGAAATAAATCCCAGGAGGTCTACCAAGGAAACTTTGTTCACCTTGACTTATGAAATAAATGCCAAAATTTCATTAGAATGTGATTTGCAGTCCATTATGACGCATATTGTCGATAAAAGATTGAACGAAGAAATCAAAATGATCGAGATCATTGTGGCCTAGAAAAGAATATAACAAGTCTTGATCAAATTAGAATATTACCAACAATAGATGGCCAAGCAATACAGTAAAAGCGTCAATCTGAGGAAGTTTCAAGTGGGATATTATGTGCTAAGAAAGGTTACCGGCAACGCGAAGAAATCAATAAATAGTAAATTAGGGCCTAACTAGGAGCTACCATTCAAATTTGTCCGATATAACCTTTAAAGATCCTAACAATTGGAAATAATGGTAGCTAAGAGATACCCAGGGCCTGAAATGCGTCCAATCTTAGGAAATTTTATTTTTGAAATTTTAACTTTATGTAAATTTTATTTTCCTATTCCAACTTCTTAGATGTTTTAAGTTCAATTAATGTAGTCATATTTCTTATTATTCCAAGTGACATGATAACATCATAGAACGTTGCCCTACCAAATTATGATTGCCATTATGGCAAGGTCATTATTACTATAATTATATTCAAACTCATTCAAACTTTTTCGATTAGAGTTTAATCTCCATATTTTTGCCTTAGTAAGGTTACACTTAATATTATTTTAAGGTCAAATTTTTCATTAATAACAAACACGAAAACATTCAGAATTACCCATGCAAGAAAAATACCTATGGTATATCCCTATGAACCACATTCTTCGACTTTGGTCCATTAAAATCTTGTACAGGTGGATGGACCCGCTACGAGGTGCATTTTCATCATAGTTTGTTCTAGGCCTAAGGAGGTGTGATGATAATATACTAAAAGGTAAGGCAAACAATAAAAACAACCTCAACATAGAAAATGGTAAATTGAAAAACATATGACTAATTAATAATTTCATTCATAAAACATTTACTTAATTACAATTAGCAAGATTGACGAGATTACAAAGTGAATATACATGAAATTACAAAGTAATAAATCTATCAATCATCTTCAGCTAGTCACCATCTCGGGTATAGTATCTCAACGACCATCATCATGATTAGTATGAAACTCATCATGGAACTCACCAGTTAAATGGGAATGACATTATTAGGTATCCAACGTTCATCACTTGCAAGGGGTGGGAGTCAAGTAAGAGGAAAGTATACCTAGTAACAGTACCAAAATTAGAATCCTCGGGAATCTTACAAACTGCTAAATCATTAAGCCAACCATTCTTATAATCAACTTGTCTGGACTCATCCAAGTAGAGCTGGCATCCATCCAGCCTTAGTCGTATCCAATAACTCGAAATGCTGGGGGACCCTTTCTAAAACGATACCTCAACTTCATATATGGAGATGAAAACCTTGCTTGATTGCCTCATTTCTCTAAAATCCTGTTCGACTTTGTTGAGCAGCTCCCTTAGACAATTCTTTTTATTCCGTAGTTGATCGACAACATCCCTAATATCTTTATGCTCAGACCAAAGAGAAATAACCACACCAACTTGGTCGTCATGAGCATTTATCATATTTTAAAATGCATGCCTAATAGCAAAAAAGGATTCTCGAGATCGACTAAAATCATTTTGACCAAGAATAAAGTGTAGGTCTTCATCCTCTTAAACTATTCCCACCAGGGCCAAGTTATTATTAGACTACTAGAATTAAAAAGACATGGCATTCAGAAAGGGAAAACAAGGAAGGTAATGTAAACAAACGATCAATAAAAGACAATGGAGCCAAATGACATGTCATTTAATTTAATTAAAAATTGGGTAAGCCCATATAAATAGAACATCAAAAGGATAAGAGATACAAAATGTGAGAATTCCTTTACAATATAATTAGTTAGAAAATCCTTCTTTCTTGTCACATACTCTTGATTGATCACGGTATTATCTTGATTTATGGCCTCCTTCGCTTCCTCGGCACCCTCTTTATCTTAATCGGCGCCCTCTAATTCATCCCATCTTCAAGATTTAGGGGATAACTTAGATCATGATCAATAAGGATCTCAGACTCAGAAGGAACTAGACCATGACCATGGCCTCATCCTAACATTTTTAAAAAAATACTTATGAATGAAGTCTAGTTATTTCTTAGCAAGATCAAAGTCCTCATCCTAAACTTGTTCATAAGATTTGTGATTGACACCTAGGGCGGTGGAGGACAATTGATCAGACTTCTTGACAACGCTCTTTAGCTGGTCAACCTTTGACTTTTATGTGTTGAGATCCAAGTCCTTGTCCCTCATGTTAGCATCAAATCCATCGGCCTTTTGATGAGTAGCATTCAAGACCTTCTAGGGCTCATTCAGGGAGTGGCCCAAATCAACATTCTTTTTTCCTGGTCAGCCCTCCTATCCAGGAGGTTAACCAAATCCACCATAAATAACAAAGTGAAAGGTTGATCAAAATAAAAGAAGGAGAAGAAGTGAACTTACAGAGATAACAGAAGGAAAATGATTATGAAGTTGTTTTTGAAACACTATAAAAGTGAAATGGAGCCTAAGTGATGACAATAGGGTCATTAAGTTAGATGGATCGACTTTTGAGGAAATCCCATCCTTACAGATAGTTCCCAATGGCAACTGGTCCATGCTACCCTCTCTTAATCTTATAAGTGTGTAGACACCCCATTCTAGGATCCCCTGAGCACTTCGCTAGGTCCCTAGAACCTCTACATTCAACACAAACCCTAGCTCATACTACGAGTACCGATCTAAAGGCCATCGGGCACTCCCGAGCCCCATTTGACTCCTACTAACTTCAACATCAGAGAGAAAGCTCAATGAATCTTCGAAGGGCTCTAAATACACTTTCCAACATCCACCTGTGATACCCCGCCTAATTAAACCTTGGGTGATCAAGCCTTAATTTAATTTAAACAGGTTTCTTAAATGGTTCATTCTTAGCATCACTGCCAAACGCTTTTTAATTTACTAACCACCTAAGTGAAATTAAACGAGTGCCAAATTTTATCTTCCTTAAGCAGAAATAATTAATCCATACAAACACATTACAAATTCTAGTAATAATAAAACAGTTTGCATAAAATCTGAAAGCAGGTAAAGTCTTGCCGAAAAACCACGGCCAATAAAAGACAACTAAAAATCCATAACTAGAATAAACTGCAGCAGTAAAGATAGGACAACATGTCCCAACTAAGAATACTAAAACTGAGATCCTGCACTAGAACTGAAAAAGAGGAAGCGCCTAAACAATCCCTGCAACATCCACACTTGCTGCAGCTCCCAAATCTCTGGAATGAAATCATGCTGGGTGTCCCTGTGGCTGGGCACCTAAAAGTTTTTAAAAAAAAATTATACATAGCAAGAGTTAGTACTCAAAACATTTGAAAATATTTTGCAAGCAGTTATCACAATTAAGTTATTGATTACACATATTAAGGTTTCGCACACCCCCTTGAACTCCCTCACCTCTCTTCTATAGTTCATGTCTATCGAGGATACTTAGTTCACCTAGTTATACTACCCATAAGCGTAGGTAACTTATTTACTGTTCGTTGTCCTTATTCTGGTAATAATTACATCACGCTATAAATTATTACTAAGATATTTACAATTCATTTCATTATCTACTATTCTAAATCAGTAGATTATACACATAGAATACATTTTATCACACAATAATGTATTTTATATCAGTTATCACTAACATATCCTTTTACAACACATAAAGGACTCTTGGTTCGGAATGATTCATCGACCCCAAGTGAGAGTTGGTTCGGAATGATCCATCAAACCCAACTATTTAAAATATAAATATATACACATATTCTGGTTCGTGACTCTTTCATCGCGACACAAGTTTAAAGTTTGGTTCGGCATTTTTCATCGACCCCAAACATGCAATAACTTTATGTTAGTTCGGAATGTCACATCGACCCTAACATAATTAAATTTAGGTAAAATTCTCTTAATCCAAACTTTATATAATTTAGTAGGTACACACCCGACCTATCAAATCATGCCCGTACGTAATATATTTTACTTATATTCACCGTACTCATTAATTTACAATTTATTTCACTATTGTAATTATTCGAGTATTCACGCAACTCTAATGGTCCTAGTTACCCCTCCCCTAATTCAGTAGTTAAGTTAACTTTAACCTACTGGTATTATTCCAAAAATTTACTCTCACTCTTTCCGTAGTTAAGTTCTCGCAATCCCAACATACGGCTATCGATCGTTTTCCCGTCGGTTCATTTCTCCAAAATTTCAACTTAATCATTTATCAAGAAATCTAATGGTACACCTACTGGTATTTATGAAGTCTCCTCATAGGTAAAATATCATCACTAAGGTTCCCATCGAGCGACGGTAATTAAAAGGAATTTTCACAAAATTTTCTAAAGTCCAGCCAGGGTCGATCAATCGATGGGATATGGTCGATCGATCGACTGCTCGATCGATTGATCAAGCAGTGACAGGCCCAATTCATCTTCTTCATACGGGTTTCACCATTTTTATCTATCTATCTTTCATGATAATCCACCATATTTGCAACCAACAATTTCTAATCATTCCTACATGTTCTGGGATGATTACTAACGATTTAAAACAACAAAATCATTATAAATCTTGGCCAAATTAACTAAAAATCTCTCTAATATGCAAGAACCCTAAAAATACATTCTTTATAACTTTCATCCTAATTCCAGATTTTTAGTTCGAATTAATCATCTAGTTTTCTATGATATCAAAATACTTGGAAATCCAAAAACGTCCTACATGCAATCCCTATCAATCATGGATCATAATCAATTGTTTTACTCCAAAGAATATCATAAAAACCATGTTCTTCCTAAGGCTTAATTATGGGTATTATAACTCAATTTATATTGCAAATAACCGCTTGCCTTATGATTTGTAGGGTCTGATTTCGTGGTTGTTGATGATGGTTGATGATTTTGTTCCTTCAATCCTGTTTCCCAACGGATTTGTGGTGAAATCTCCTTAGAATTTCCCTTCCTTCCTTCTTTTGCCTTAGGAAATAGCCTTTCTCTCTTCACTAATGGCTATGGTATATTTTCTTTCTTTCTAACCCTAGCCTCAACTCATATAATCTGATTTAGGGTTTCAAAATTCGTAGGTCCACTTACCCATAAATGTAAAGAGACCAAAATCCCCTCGAATGGTCCCGGTTTAGTCCGAAAATGACCCGACACTCAACTAGTACCCCCAGGTACACTATTTTGACTATTTTGACCTTTTCGGAATCATCTGTGGACTCTAAATTATCGTTTGAGTCTCCTAAAATATTTTTCTAATCTCATCTTCAATTTTTCTCAACGCGCGACACTCGGTTGAGATAACTCGGGTACGTCCATAAAATCGTTAGACCGTACATATCAACATTCAAAATTTACTATTCACATTCAGTAAATATTTTTGATCATCATATAAATCTTTATTAACATAATATCACATTAAATTACTCTACTCACGTAATTTAATTTAAAACTTGTTACATTAAATTACTCTACTCACGTAATTTAAATAAACGTATTTTATCACATTAAAATACTCTACTCGCGTAATTTAAATAACACGTATTTTATCATATTAAATTACTCTACTCACGTAATTTAAATAAAGCGTATTTTCCTAATTATGCAGAATTACGGGGTATTACATACTTCCCCCCTTAAAAAGAGAATTTCGTCTTCGAAATTAGAAAATACCTGCTGTGAATAATTCGGGATATTCAAAAACCTATCTGGAGGCCATCGAGCGCTTTCAGGCCCCAATTTGACCCTAATCAAATCCATCATAAGAGAAAAAGATTAATGAATCCTTGAAGGGCACTGAAAATCCTTTCCAACGGTCTTCCCCGTGCACAAAATGACATAACGGTTGGAAGGAACGGTCCATCATCATTTAAATATTGGTTCAGATACCCCCAGACGCCCTCGAACTCTATTTGACCAAAGTCAACTCTTTAGCTCGGCTGAGACTGAAAGAATCTTTGAAGTTCATAGAATACCCTTTCTAACGGTTCATCCCATGTACAAATTAGCCTTACGGTATGGATGAACGACGTGTTTTACTCCGACAGTTCACTGCGTGCTTTCGAGCCCTGGTTGACAAACTCAACTCTCCAAACTAAGATAATCTCTTTGGCATGTCTCATAACCTTTCCCACGGTCGACCCTGTGCATGTTTTAGAGTTATGGTTTCAGAAAAACGGTATGTTGTTGTCCTATGATCTCCCATCCAAAGGATCAATGAGGGCTTTCGAGCCACATTTTTACCCATAGTCAACTTCTAGATCCGGGAGCAGTCTAAAGGAATTTTGAAGGTCTCTGAATTACCTTTCTAACTATATGCCCCGTGAGCCATTCGGATCAACAGATTATGTTCTACAACTATTTTTCTAGAAAAATGTACATAAGACTACTAATTGTTAGGTCCATTTCCTTGCCTATCAACAGTGTGTCCAGTGTTTCTTGCTGATAGGCAGCAAAGGACAATATCGATCTACAAGCCCCTCACCCTATAAAAGGAGAGCATGACCTCACTCCCAAGGAACACTACAGCTTCATCAGCATCAGTGATCTCAAAATCATTCTCCTTTGATCAGCAAGTTTCCTTGTGTGGAAATTCTCTCCACATTTCATTCCCATACTTTTCCAATCTAGTAGAAATCCTCCAACATTCCATCATTTGCAAGGGAGCTCCCCATCAATCAAAGATCTATCCTCTAAGTCTTCAAAAAAGGTATAACATTCTTCCCTCTCTTTGATTCTTTAGTTTTTGCATTAGTTACATAAATTTTCAAATTAGTCTGTTACTTTAGATCATCTCACATAACAATCCTCATCCTTTATTAGTATGTTGCACCCAAAGTTATTTTCTACAAAAAAAAACAAAACTAACAAAAAGAGAGTTTTTCCCATAGATTTTGACGGGATCTTTCATCACATTTTTCCAAAACTAAACTCATATTTTTATACACATGTCTCATAAATTTTCATTTGAATCCATGGGATAAAACCCCACCCCTCATGTCGCGTGTGAACTACTTGGACTTTGATGCCTTTATAGGCAACATAGGCATTTCAGAGTAAAACCCGAGGCTCGACTCCTATTTTTTATTTATTCATATTTCTCATTTCTCGCGGTTCTATATTCATATCTTTATTCATATATAATTCATATGTATCATATTTTATCGTTCATATATTGCGTCTTATCCAATATATAGTATATTTCTATCATAACGATTAATATCTAGATAAGCGCACACATCATATCTTTTAATTATAATTATTTTGGGAGGATTCCTTCGATAACCTCACTTCATATTTTCCAAGATGCGAGTTGAGTGATTCCAATCTCTATTTATATATACACGCGCAAACATTTCACGGAGAAATATAGGGAAATAGTAACACAAGCCCATGAGGGATCAAAAGGGAGGAATGGGTTCCTAACACCTTCCCATTCTGAAACGTAGGCCCCGAACCTCCGAACTATTGGTTTTGTAAGCATAGGTTAGTCTTAGATGTCTTCTCTCAAGGTGGAGACATGTTTTTTGCCTATTTTGGGCAAAATAGGTTGGTGACTTCATCTCTTTACATAACCCCACATTGACGACGACCAAAGTGTTCCCTCTTTTGAATAAAAAGTGACAGGCCATTGGACCTTTGTTTTTCCTCCTCCCTCTCTCCGTCCCCCCCACCCCCCACTGAGAAGCATCCCAAGGAGAGTAACGAAAGGAGATGAACCTCGGGATGGCCACAGTGGAGACTTCACTGGGGAAATTTATAGGGCTAAACTCTATTTGCATGGGTGTTATCATTTTCTTATGTGCATATGCACCTACGTGTATTTTCCATTATTCACCTCTATTATTTCTTGTACATATCTACCTCATGCTCATGTCACGCCTCACTCACACACTTGTAAATATTGTTCGTGTACACCTCACACTACTTACATATAGGATTACTAATATCCATATGCTGCACACACCACTTAGAATATCCATGCTTAGGTGTCACTAGAACACACCTACACTTGTCACATATATCCATGCTTATCTATCACACACCACTTGTAGTTGATCCATGATTAGGTTCACTTCCACATACTCACTCATAGATAATCACACATCACACTCTCTCACTTATCAATGCTTAATATAATCTCCATGCTTAGTGTAATATTCCTTCTTAATATAAAGATAACCATGAATAAAAAATTCTCTCCATAATATACAAATCAAGAATCATGCATTTTTGCACACTACATCACCAAGAGCATGGCTATTGACCAAATGATTAACCCATAGTGGGGGGTCACTTTGTGATAGGATTTGGTCCGAAAGGTTGCAGTTATCCTAAATAATATGACTCCCACCTTCCATTGGCCAAGTATCGTCCACATATATCGAATGGTTCCCCCCTCATCGTACCTCTTGATCGAAGTCATGACATGAGGTATATAGCAGGGAACCCGTTCACGTACATCGAGTATATTGAATTCGCGCTCACACGTACTGTCTCCACGAGGTATATAGTGAGGAAATTCATGTACACTCAGGCATATCAAATGGCTTGTCCACACGTACCGATTGCCCTCAAAATCAAGATGTATATCATGGAAGTCATGACAAAGGGGGGAACCCTTTCCATTAACCCAACAACGGCATGCCCTCATATAGGCATCAAACCTAGGGCACTCAAATTTAGTTTGTCGGTTACTACCCGAAACACTGCCGCAATGATAGGTCAGCATGCCGCCCAAATTTTGTGCAATTTCATCTTTTTTACAAAATGGGACCCTGTCCTCGAGCCTGGTAACAATTCCAAACCATTATTTTTTATTTTGTTTTACATATTTTTCTCAAACCCAATTTTCCAGGATCGGGTCTCGTCCGATAGTTTCCTTTTGCATTTAGGCTAACCTAATACAAGTGGAAACATAATAAATAATAATAATCATGCTGGGAACGTTCCCTCATCTTTTTCCCCTTCTTTATCATAAGTGTCAAAAAATGTGTTTTCTCCTTCATTTATCGAAAATACCAAAAAAAAGTCGTCACCTTATCAAAAGTGTCCAAAACACAATTTCCCTCCTTTGTCAAAATGTCAAAACATTTCCTCCCTTTTGTCATGGATATACCAAAAATAATTTTTCCTCATATTATTAAAAATACCAAAATTATTTTCCTCATTTTCAAATAATAGAAGTTTTACTTCTCCCTTTCAAAAATAAATTCGAATCATTTTGCCTCTTAGGACACTAGCATACCCTTGGTCTGGCTCCCTATTGTCTTCGGTCTTCCATTGAATCTTCTGAAGGCTCCTTCAGTCCTATCGGTACTTCCTTCGAGTCCGGAATGAATCTTCACCAACTCCCTTTGGATAACAAAGACCAAGTACTAGTTGTGCAGCCTGATTTGATGTCGGTCCTAGTACACCTAACTGCCAAGATTGACAACTTCAAACCGAGTTCCATAAGATGCACTGAAATAAGGTCCCTATTCCCGAAGATCCTGAGGTACTTATTCCCCGTGCTATGGGTATGCTCACACCTAAACCTATTTGGGTCCTCGAAGAGTATCAGCACACTCCACATGCCCCTCATGATAATGTCCCACCGCTATCTCAACTCCCTATGCCAAATCTTGCTCAGCCAGGGGCTAACCTTCTAGTATTTATCGGTTCCGAAAGAGGAAGAGTTTAACCAAGTCAAAGAAGACCAATTTTGACCAAGAAGTTTGACCAAGTCTGAATGTCTAGTAACTACATAGATTACACCCATATGTCTCCCTACCCCCAAGCAAGGTTGCTGGAGAAATTCAATATGCCCAACATTGAGAAGATCAAGGGTAGTGGTGGGCCCCTAATTATTCATCTCTAAATCTATTATCCAGACATGACCCTCCTAGGTGCCTCCGAGGAAATAATGGCCCAGATGTTCCAACAAACTCTGAAAGATAACGATCTCCATTGGTTTTTATACCTTGAAGAATGCAGAATCCACAGTTGAGAGAATGTGGCTCGTGAGTTCATGTCACAGTACAAGTACAATGAGGAATTAGAGGTTACACATCGTGATTTTAAACTCTTGAAGAAGAAATCGGGAGAAAATTTCAATAGTTTCATAGGAAGATGGAGGGAAAAAAATAGCCACCATGACCAACTGACCTTCCAAGGAAGAGTAGGTTAGCATTGTGAAGAAGAATTTCCTACCCCATGTCCAAGAAATAATAGGAGGATAGTATTACCCTCATTTACAAGCCATACGGGAAGTCGGGGTAGAGATTGAAGAAGGTATCACTAAGACAAAAGATAAGCCAAAAAAAGTATTAGGGCAGTTCACTTCGAGGAAGTATGATAAGCCTTCCAGAACAGTAGTCTAAACCATCAACAACATCTCACAACCTACTACCTCCTGAGCATCAGAAAGACGTCCTAATCCAGTCAGAAAAGAATACACCGATATTAATGCTCCTCTCTCCAAAGTTTATCAAGCCTTGTTAAACTGGAATCTCATCAAGCCAATGGACATTCTTCCACTACCAAACCTAATTCCTAAAAACTTCAGACATGACGTCCATTGTGACTTTCACCAAACTGCTTCCCATACTACCGATTAGTGTTTCAATCTTCAAAATCTAATCTAAGGTCTAATTAACTGGGGTACCATCTCCCCACCATCCAATCCGAAACTCAACACCACTAGCAGTCCACTTCTAAATCATACCAATGCCATTTTCCTTGAAAATGATCCAAAAGTCGACCCATCCACCCAAATTGTATTGAGTAAATCACCCATAATATAATATACTCACCCAAACACCTAAAGGTTTGCCTGTACTTTCTCCTACACCCTACTAGTTTTTCAGATCAGGCCTTGTTACTCCTTACAAGGGCATGTATTTTCGTTCATACCCATTCCAAAGGAAAAGACATGGAATTACGCACAGTAGTAAATTAGTTGTTGGAGTTCGGGCTGAAATTACCCTCTAAAATGACTGTAGACAGCTAGAGATTCAGCATCATATTCATGGAAGCCCGAAAGTGGGCACGAGAATAAGATGATGGGTAGTACCCATTGATGAAGTCAGTTTAGACGATGCAGTACATGTTATGGCAGACTTGTTCTGACATACCGATAAAATATGTAGTGTATCCGAACTTCTCGATGATTTAAAGCTACAAGGGCAGTTAGTCCCTTCACTTATACATCTACCCATTGAGTGGTAGGATCTATATTAAGAAGCTATGGAAGTTGTGGAATGCATCGACTTCTCCTTGAAAGACGACATCGTTGCCCTCCAAATAGGGGGATGAGTTTGATGGCTCACATGAAGAACCGATTCAAGAGCAAGTCAGCCCAATACTTAGTGTTTGTGGAATGATATCCTTCAAAGATTTGCTTGAAGAGATCAATAGCGTAACCTAAGAGACCAAAGTAGATGAGGATATAGGGTTTTTTTTCTTCCCCTCCTTCGTGAACTACATGACCAGATTTGAAAGACACTATCAGGGGCCAAACCGTTAGTCAACAGTAATAGATAAAGGAAAAGGAGTTGTCTAAAAACTACCTATGCCGAAAACAACCACTGAGGAGAGTAAGATCCTCGATCAGTTGAAGAAACCTCAAACTAACATGACCTTATGGGGACTCTTCATGTCTTCCCAGTTACACTGAAATACTCTGATTAAGTTACTCACTGGACTTACAGTTCCTCTTTCTACCATGCCAGAGGAAGCCATGAACTTAGTCGGCTCCTTAACCTCACCAAGATTTCTCTCTTTCCCCTAAGAAGAAATCTCAAAGATTGGTTATAACCCCAATTATTATATCAATATATTTACTAAGTGATGGGGAAGACAGTACCACTCTCTCTCGTCGATAATGGATTATCGTTAAATGTCTTTCCTGGGTATGAAAGTAAGTGACCTTATTCTGACTTTCGTCGTAGTGTGCGCTTATGACAACACCCGATGAGAGGTAATGGGATCCATAAAGATGACAGTGGGAGCTATCCCTATAAACCCAATTACTGAGTTCCAAGTCATTGACATACCGTCCTGTTTTAACCTTTTGCTTGGACGGTCGTGGCTTCATAGCATCAAAGGAGTCTCTTACTCTCTTCATCATAAATTAAAGTTCTTCCTAGAATGTTAAGTCATCACTATCTTGGGAGATGATGATAACACCGAAAATATAAGTACAAGCAACCCAGTGTTGGAAATACATCATGGAGCGAATGACATGCTTCTATACGTATTTCGAGTCGAACCACTCCTAATCCCAGCAGGGGAAGATTTCAAATAATGGGTTTGTCCATAGCATAACCCTCATGGTAATGCTAACGTAATACATATGTTCAAGAAAATGCACTTCATGCCCAAAATGGGGTTGGGACGATGACAACCACGGATATTAGAACCCATAGTATTGAAGAAGGCTTTCCCTCCATATGTCCTAGGCTATGAGCCAACACCAGAAGAACTTCGGTAGCTCCGCTAACCCCGGTTGAAAAGGATTCTAGAAAATGTCGAGACCATTTCGGTAGATTCATTTAATGGGAGATTCATCAGAGAAGGCGAATACTTCCCTTTTGCTAGATTTCTCGAGTCATTGTACGTCCATATGTATAAGAAGATGAAGACATGAATGGAGATCTTCTTCTAGATAACTATTCATGGGCCGATAATTCTCATATCAAGTCTGACCACTCATTGAGAAGACTGTAACTACTACCCAGAATTCTGAGGAAAATGACTTCGAGGTATCATTTAACCTACAAACACTAGGGCTGACACTCTATATGATCCATTCAGATCTTGCACCATCAGATCCGTTTGTCCTGATCAAATCTACTGATCCACCTCTCCTTAATTGGAATGCCATGCTAGTCTCTCCAGTTGAGATGCAACCCAACCCAATTATTTACCCTCTATCTTCATATGTTGTTCCTCCTCTCTCTGATATCAATGTAACTGAGACCTCTTTTGATGAGGTTCTCAATGATGTTTTTCCTAAGAATGAAATAAACGAGGATTTTGAGTATCTTGTTGTTCCTTACATTAATTGTCTTGATTCTAATGAAACTTTTGACAATTATGATTTTATAAATGAATAATTCTTAACTGATCTTAATAGGGTTAATAACAAACAACATAACAACATTCAAATTAACGATGTTGAAATTATTGTTATTAATCTTAGTTCTAGTAGCCAACTGCGCGAGATTAGGATAGGGTTCACCCTTGACGAGCATGAGCGCACACAACTCAAAGAGATAATGAAGGAATTCGTGGATGTTTTTTGCATGGTCATAAGATGATATGCCCGACATTGATCCCTATATTGCTCATCACGAGATTCCAACTCTCCCAAAATGCAATCCGATCAAGCAAAAACTGCGGAAGCTCTACACCGAATGGTTGCTGAAGGTTAAGGAAGAAGTGGTCAAATAGTTTAACATAGGCTTCATTAGGATGATCGAATATCCTACATGGCTAGACAATATTTTACCCGTGCCAAAATTCAAAGGGAAGTTTCGCATGTGCATTATTTACCGAGACTTGAACAAAGCATCTTTGAAAGATAATTACCCATTACCCAATATCGACATGATAGTGGATAACATGGCTAGTCACGCTCTGAAGTATTTCATTGATGGGTTTGATGGATACACTCAGATTAATATGAGCCCAGATCATCAAGAAAAAACCACATTCATCACCTCGTAGGGGACCTTTTGTTACACAGTCATGCCATTTGGGTTCAAGAAAGTAGGGGCTACCTACCAAGGTTACTTCAACTATCTTGCATTATCTGATACACAAAGAAGTTTAGGTCTACATAGATGATATGATCATCAAGTCCAAGACTCGAGAAGATCATGTTCCCGCTCTTTGAAAGTTCTTTGAATGTCTACAAAAATACCAAATGTAGTTAAGCCCACATAAATGTGTCTTCAACATCACCAAAGGAAAACTTTTGGGATTCATGGTTAGTGAGAAGGGAATCGAAGCACCCTCCCAAACTGAAAGCCATACTCGAAATACCACATCCCAGAACGAAGAAGGAAGTGCAAGAATTCTTAGGAAAATTATAGTACATCAGTTAGTTCATCATCTAGTTGACTTCTATTTATGAGCCCATTTTAAAACTCCTCCTAAAGGATTCCACCAAAGTTTGGAATGAATCTTGTCAAGAAGCCTTCGACCGAATTAAGTAATATCTAACTTGACCTCGGTACTCATGCCACCATAGATTGGTCTCCCTGTACTTCTCTACTTAACCATAATAGACACTGCAGTTGGGGATTTGCTAGCCTAATAACTTAAAGAAACGCATAAAGAGAGGGCTATCTACTATGCCAATAGAAAATTGGTCGGATACAAGGTCAACTAAACCATCCTGGAAAAAACATGTGTCGCCATCGTCTGGGTTACTAAAAAATTATGCCACTACATGCTCACCTTTCCCATCAGACCTATGTCCCGAATGGATCCTATCAAGTACCTTCTTGATAAGCCTTCCCTATATAGCCAAATGGGCCGATGGTTAATGTTGCTGGCTGAATTTAATATTGTGTATTCCACAAAGAAAGCCATAAAAGGGAAATCCATCTCCGACTACCTTATCGACTACCCTATGGAAGAAGTCGACGTAAGGATTTCCAAATTCCCAGGTGAAGATATTCTTTGCACCTCTCAAGAAGACCTCAGGTGGAAAATGTTCTTTGATGTTCTTTCCAATAAGAAAGGTTATGAAAATGGGATACTCATAATCGCCCGTGATGATTCTCACACTCCCATTGTCATCAAGCTAGATTTCCCTCTTACCAATAACATGAACGAATACAAAGAATGCACCATATGTCTCAAAGTTTCCCTCAAAAAAGGAATCCAGTACCTAGACATCTATGGAGACTCTGACCTCATCATTATCTAGGTCCTAAGAAAATGGGAAGTTAAGGATGAAAAGCTCTTACCCTTCTATGCTCACCTTGAGGAGCTTGCCTCTCAGTTTCGAGATATCACCTTATATTACCTACCCCGAGCAAAGAATAACTTAGTTGATGCCTTGGCTACCCTAGCCTCCATGGTCGAAATGCCTGAAGGAATAACAATGGCCCCTTTCCTAGTATAAAAACAAGATAAACCAACCCAATGTTACCACACTAAGCTCATCACAAATGAAGATTCCGATATAGCCAAGTGTTGGTACTATGATATTTGGCGTCTCCTCAAGAACTATAGGTACCCTTAGGATGCCAATAAGAAAGAACGTGCAACCCTTTGCAAACTGGTTGCCCAGTACATTATCTGTGATAAAGAATTATTTAAGAGAAACTTCGATGGAACCCACCTACACTACATCGCAGGGGCTGACATTGAAGAAATGATGTAGAAAATCCACAGCAGGGAGTGCGAATCCCACATGAATGGTCATATGCTCGCCAAGAAGATCATAATACAAGGTAACTATTGGACCACCATGGTTCAAGATTGTACCACCTATGTCCGAAGATGCCTTAAATGCTAATAATTTTCCAACCTCCAATACCTACCTCTGCGGGAATTATATAACATGACCTCTCCATGGCCATTCTTCACTTGGGACATCGACATCATTGGGAAAGTCACACCCAAAGTCTCTAAAGGGAATGAGTTCATTCTGGTAGCCATTGATTACTTCACCAAATGGGTCAAAGTTGAGTCATGTGCAGTACTGAATGCGAAAAAGGTAGACAAGTTTATTCTAAAGAATATAAATTGATGATACGTGGTCCCCCATGAACTGATAACTAATAATGGGTTACATTTTAAAGAAAAGTTCATGGAACTGGTTGACGAGTATGGTATCCAGAGACTCAAATCTTCTCCCCATTGACCATAAACCAACAGTGAACTTAAAGCTGCTAATAAGAACCTCAAAGAGATCATCAGAAAGATGACCTAGAGCTATCAAGATTGGGCAAGCCGGATCTCTTACGCCCTCTAGGGATACCGTACTTCAGTCTGAGCATCTACTGGGGTTACCCCTTACTCTCTGGTATATGATATAGAAGCAGACCTACCTATTGAACTATAGATATCTTCACTACGTGTCATACTTGAAAGCAAAGTCAGTGAAGAAGACTGGCATCAGAGTATTCTTGATGAGATATCACTCTTAGAGAAAGGAGGCTAAAGGATCTATACCATATACAAGGGTACCATCGCCGGATAGCACAATCATTCAATCGGATATTCAAGGACCATGGTGGCTAGTAAGGGGACTTAGACCTTTAAGAAATCATAGAACCCGTCTGAGACCCCAGAGGGAAATTCAAGCCGAACTGGAGTGGCCCCTACATTTTGAAGAAGATCCTGTTCGGTGGCATCGCTATGCTCACTGACCTCGACGGAGAAGAAATGGCACGTCTAGTCAACCTGAACCATCTCAAGAAATTCTACCCCTAGTCTGAAATCTCGGCGTGCTACAACTCCTCGCATCCCCCTTCCATTCTAAATATATATATTATTTATTTCCCTCTAACCAGATCTACATGGATCCTGATCCTCTAAAAAATTTTGTTTTAAAAAAATTAAACTCGAAAAAATTTCAAAATCCCCAGAGGTACGTAGGAAGCTCATACGCCTTACATGGGCCCGATCCGCTTCTTTTTCATAAAATGCTATTTTTTTTACCTCCGATAATGATAGTTCATTTTACCATTTACATGAACAAAAGGACTATGTATTCCTTAGCTATTAGTATAGATAATTCAAACATAAAACTCATCAAGAGGCATATCAATGTAATTAAAATCTTTTTTATTTCCATGTCAGGAAAATTCGGTACAAATTACATGAAGTATCATCATAGCGAGTCAAACAACTTCCCTCGCCAACGAAATTACTCCTAAAAAATAAAGATCCCCAAACTTTCCCATTTTATTCCAAACACAAATAAAACAACCGACCACACAACTTCACAAATAAAACTCCACAGAAGATCCTACCCAAAGCTACCTGAAGACCCAAATCCATCATCATCCCCTTCGTCTTGAGCACTCCAAGCTTTCCCTGCCTATATGGTATACTGGAGGCTCTTCATGGAGCGATATGCCTGGACCAGCCTAGGGAAAACCATTACACCTCCCTCCATGGTCTTAAACATGGCAAACCACATTTGCCCAGTCTCCTCAACAAAAATTTTGTCCACTACTCTCCTCTATAACCACTTCATATTGTCCCCTAAAACACGCCCAACTATGCTAGCATATTAAGAAGGACGGGTCAACGATCAATAATTCTCCCACAGAGAGCCTAGTTGCATGCGCAAGTTCTCAATCAAATCCTCCACTAGAAAGAAGTCTAGGGTATGGGAAGGCACAATTTGCTCCCACCTGACCTGACATGAGAGTCTCCAAGGTAAGTAGAAAGAAGTATGGAAAAGTTTGACTAGCCTAACATATCAATATTCCCCTATCTCCAAAATAGGCTCCAATTCCCCCCACCAAGCCACCAACCAACGCAAATATCGAGCCCTATGCTCCACAAACCAGTTGACCCAATTCTCTATAGAAGGGCCAAAACTGATGAAATAATGGTTGAAGAACTTTGGAACAAATGCCAAGGGGTACTCAAGAGGGACCGCAAAATAGAATCTTTTAGATAACCACATGAACAGCTTCACATAGCTCCCTCTTAGAAAGTCAAAATGACCTTCCCACTAAGCATTCACACCATTCGGGGTCTCTGGTAGTATCACTTCCATAGGATTGGGATAATATGACATCAATGCAGTGATAGCAGCAAGCTTAGGGTCCACCATTAGATCTCCAGTCATAGGTAGTATCCTCGAAGTTAGGCCTAAGGCGACAGCTTTGGCGTAGCTCACAACACTACCTCCCGCAGACACACCGAATGCAACACAGCCGGGAGATAAATCATTCCACCAGTGACTAGAGGCTGAGACACCGAGGGAGAAATATGAAGAAGCCCTGATAATAATTCCCGAGGAGATTGAGAAAATTCGGGTAAGGCTGCCACCACGCTGGGATTAATCCCCAGCATAGCCAAAAATTCTTCATAAGTCGGGTAGACCTCATCCAATCCAAAATGAAAAACGTGGTCTTGGGGGTACCAAAATTTGGCCACCGTTGTCAACATATCCCAGTCAAGAGGCCGGTTGCTCCATAGAGAAACTCAACATAGGTTATAAACATCATATTCTACATTATACGAGAACATGGCCTCTAAATTCTCGAGGTGCGCAGCAAACTCAACACTTACGGGAAAATCCAAGATGGAAATAACAAAGACATAAGGCAAGAGATAAATAATGGAAAGGAAAGTTAAATAAAAGCACTCCATATTAACCTCCTTTTATACTTGAAAACCTTGGCTAAAGACAAAGTCTTGCAAAATCCGGATGAAACCCTACCCCATCAAGGACAAAGTAGATGAAAAAGTGCAATCAAGCATTGAGATAACTTGATTGGACCGACCTACCGATAGGCAGGACAAGAGGCATTTCGATCAGTAACCCCCCTTTTAAAAAAAAAATCCCTTTCTTCATTTTTTTTCCAAAATAAAAAACTCCGAAAAAAATCTAAATATCAAGAAAAAATTTCTTCCTTACTCAAATCCCATTCTCTTAAAGGTCATATTTACTCACCCTTTATTATAATAAAATTCATTTTTAAAGTCTTTTTTACTGTCTTAGAAGCAAAATAAAAAGTGTAAATAGATTAAGACATCTAAATAGACAAACAAAAGACATTTCCTTTCATATAATTTTCCATTACATAAATCGATTTTGAAGAAAAACATAAAAACAACGGGACTTAGCCCGAACCCCTTTTTATTTCTTTCTCTCTCTCTCAAGATGCCTCATCTTTGCAGTGTACATGTTTTCCCCAACGTCAAATCGAGGAACCCCCACTACCGGATCTAGACCCCTCCTCGAATGAAGTAGACAGCACCAAGAAGGAAGGAATCGAGATCGAATCCTGAATCTGAGAAATCACGAAAGACACCCAGTCTTGGATATCCCTCAACCACTTAGTCGACACCCATATATGCTGCAAGACAAGACAAAGATAAATATATCAGTCGAAAGCAAAGGAATAAACTCGAAACACAAAGGCTAAGGAAAAAGATATACCTCCGACTGAAGAACATCCTTCGTCAACCCCAACGCTGTCGAATCCATTGCATTAGGATGATGCAACATGTTCACCTTCCCCCCTCTAGACAATTTGATATTATAAGATGGAGGTTCAAGCCAAGGAATAGGAACCTCTGTGTCCGATGTCGTCGAATACGACATGCCACCTTCATTGGGGAAAAATCCCATCGCCTAGCTCGAGCCCCTACCCAAAACTGTAGGAGGATGAGGCATATTCCCCATGTCATATACGCTAGGCAGCATCAACCAGCTCGTCACAAAATCCATATAATCAGACATGGCCACCGTGTTGGTGCAGGACGAGTACGGCTCGTCGACCATTACCACCACCCTCACCTCCTTCGATATCTCTCACCTTAGCCTCATGTATATTGGGGGCCTCGCATGTGGTACCATCACCTCATCCTCCACCACCTATCGAAATACTCTCTCTTCCAAATACCAGGAAAAGTCGAACTCATACCCCAGAAGTTGTCGCAACTGTGCATTCCCCTCAGTAACCCCCGTGTGTTGGATGGTTGTCCTCTAAGGATAGAAGGTCAACTATAAATATCTGGTAATGAATTAGTATCAAAAACATCAAAGAGATAGGAGCTCAAAAAAGGAAAAGAAGAATTTAAACTTGAGCACTCGTTAGGCCATCCAGGACCTAACACACCGCTGCCAGAGAAAGAGATTGTCTGGACTATTGATTAGACTTTCGCCACCGGTACATCCTACAGTAGTCCCCCATGGACTCATCCTTTAGAGCTATTAAATGGGCATTATGCTTAATCACCTCATAAAACCACGTCTACAAAGGACAAGGGCCAACGATAAAAAAATAGAGGAAAATGCTTAAAGGAAAATGCAGAAAAGAAAAATACCTCCAACAAATACGTGGCCTCGATAAAACTTTGTCAATAGCACTGGCTAAAAGCATCCAGCGAAGAAAAAAGGGTCGCCAAAGTCAGGCTACCCCAGTCGAAGAGAGGGATATTCAAAAATACCCTCAAATATGGCAAAACTCATAAGTGGACGACCTCGCCACTCGTCACCATCAAAAACCCTCCCAGCAATAGAAGAAAGTATAAATGGGACACATGCCGCACTTGCATCCCATCAGTCTTATCAATCTTCCAGCTCAGCAAAGCCTTCCACAGAGCTGAAAGACAGATAGAGTCCCCATAGGCTATATGCCCAACATTACCCAAATCCGCCTCCACCGCCACCGGCGTCACGCGCAGAGAACAGTCAACCTCAATCTACATACCATCATAATCAATCCCCAGTAGCTACTGAACATAAATGAGAGTCACAGTCATCTCCCCAACACCCAAATTTATAGTGTGGGTGGTGTACCACCACCTCTCTCCCAATGCTTAGAGAACATCCATAGATTGGGTCCTATCATCCAAAGAAAATGCCAAATAACTAAAACCCACTTAAGTAACCATCCAGTGCACCGCAACCGAAAGGTATTCCCACACCTACTTGAACCCTGTCGTCCCTTGGGAGTGCTTGCACGATACATATATGTCTGTTTGTAAAAAAAACCTTGTCAAAATTCAGAAAAAATAAGGGAATACACAAAAAGAATACCAAAAGTCATTTTCACTTACATAACCAATAGGGTTCATCAACCAAGAAGACCTATGGGGTTCCCGCTCACATAAAAGATTTCGATCATCCATAATCGTCTCGAATAACTCAAAGGCATTCTCATTGCCCAGCACCAGGGGAAACTTGTTCTGCCACTGCAAGTGCACCCAGTCATCAACTCCCAGCCACACCATATGGACCGCACTACTAGAAAGTATGCCATTTCTTAATATTGAAAGGGGTAAGAATTCTAGAGCAGTTCGTAGAGGAGAAAAATAGAAGATAGCAAAACAGGAAGCTGTGAAAAATGAAGGAAGTTTACCCCCTTTTATAAGAAGCTATCGACAGTCCCCTGATATGTACTGATCGGCACTGTCGCTTCACTTACCCTAGGTATTATAAAATACCATGCCCCTATCGATTGGTGATGATGCTGAAATCTAGCACCACTAGATAAGTGATGATGAGCTCAAACAATAGTAACCATGGCAGCCATAGAGATGTAAGTGTATAAGTATATAGAAGGAGATGAGTATAAGAGGAATAAGACAATGATGTATAGTGGTTCAGCCAATTAGGCCTACATCCACTGTGAGTGTGTGATCCACTAAGTATGGGCACTAATGGCCTTGGATACAATGCACATAAGCTCACTTTGTCTCTCTACTGTGTAAATAAGCAGAGTTTTTTCTAGGGTTACAATTATCGATCCCCCCTTATAGGGTTGTAGGTGACAAGTATATATAGGTCTTGGGGGGTGTAGTGTACCCCCAAGTATGCATGGTGCATGTGAATGATTATTTAGCCAATCTCCTGTTGACACCTGTAGATGCCAAATGATGACATAATATTCCCTCACGTGAGTGTGTGATTTGGTTATAACGGTCTTCCACGTGCCATGTGAGCCTCACGCTCACTATTCCACGCGTCTCCCAAACCACGCACTGTGATGATGTCACCCTCGGCCTTTTATATGAGGCCGAGGGCAAAGTTCCTTCCAGCAATGAGTCTGGCCTAATTTGGGCCTCGTACTATCGGCCCCTCGGAGGGTCGTCTGAAGCTTGATGAAGGGGTCGGCCCCTCGGAGGGTCGTCTGAAGCCTGATGAAGGGTTGGCCCCTCGGAGGGTCGTCTGAAGCCTGATGGAGGGGTCGTCCCCTCGGAGGGTCGTGTGGACCTGGTGAGGCGCAGGGCGCCCTCAGCATGGCCGAGGGTATATACGAGTATATCAATCACCCCCCAGCACTTAGCCATAGATGATGCTGGGATGGGTGAGGGATAATGTTGTTTTTGAGACCAAGTGTGTGGTCTGCTTGATGAGTGGCATCTGCCAAGCTGACATGACACCTGTCAAAGTTTATCCAATGTCATTCCAGTTTTCTAGGCATGGCGACTGCATGCTGCTTGGGGTTTTATGCCCTAATGGTGTCCTCCTCGTGGGCTGTGCCTCGCCTTGGTGAGTGGGACCACTCATTGGCAAGGTATTTAAATAATTTTTTTGAAGTTTCTCTATCTTCTTCTTCTTCTTCTTCGCGCCTGAACTCTCTCTCTCTAGCTTCCTGCCTTCTTTCCATTTCTGCAGTTTCGACCCTTCGAGTTCGAAAGCTTTGCTATTTTTTCCTCAGGTAATCTCTCTGCCTTAGTGTCTTCTTTACTTTCAATTCTTTTTCACTTTCTTATTTTAGGCTTGTAGGGCTGGATTTCGGTCGTTTCATAACTTTCCCGGCGACTTGTTTTTGAGTGTTCTTGAGTTTTCTTGAGTGTTATTAATTGAAAACTATCGATTCCTTTTGTTTTAATCCAAAAGTCCAACCTGGTCAACTGCAAACTTGTTTGTAGTTAAGTTCCCCAAATTCTTCCAAGTGTAAGGTCTCCCCCTTGATGCTTAGGAGGCTTTACAGCTTAGCTGAAGAATTCCCTTCCCTGAGAGAGAAGTTATTTATTGAGATCAGACGGATAGAGGAAGAGGAGGAGAGAAGACGAGGGGCCGACCCAAATTGGGTACGACCCATCTTTCCCATTCCTCTTGCCACAATAAAACCCTCTGAGTCTTGTGGGTCATCTTGTCGTCCAGCCGAGAGTCATTCAAGTGAGATGGATGAGAGAGCGTCGTCGCCAACTGGCGTTGGACCTTCTGGGAGAATAGAGACGTCTGATCTAAGCCCAGGTCGACAGGCCGAGGGTATGATTACTTCCGAGGCTGTCCCTGTGACAACCCTATCCCCACATGCTTTCCAGATGGCTTTCCCCCAAAGGTCTCTGACAGGTGATGAGGCCGATGGAGAGGGGACAGAGGACGAGGGTGAGGACTCAGATGTTGACCAGGTTGACATATCCCATGCCTCGTCCTATATCTCCTCAGTTAGGGATCGTGACCTCTTGCTATGGAGGCATGCCTATGGAGTGTCCCCCAATATAACTATGAGGGTTCCCTCTGAGTTTGAGAGGGTCTTCTAGGGCGAAGAGGGAGAGGTTGCAGTATACGAACAAATGTTCAAGGTTGGTGTCAGATTCCCTCTGCATCCTGCTATCATAGATATCTTGTCAGCCCTCGGTGTTGCCCCCTCTCAGCTTCCTCCCAACTCCTGGAGGACGATCATTGGCTACATCTCCCTGTGGAAGAATGCTTTCACTGATGAGCCCTCGACTGACGTATTCTTGGCCTATTACAATATCACCTCCTCGTCCAAACAGCCTAGGTACTATCACCTGGGGGCGAGGAGGTCTGACAAAAAACTTCTCCACGTGGCACAAACCTCCAACCACGATTGGAAGAAGAGATTCTTCTTTATCTCTAGAGAGCGGGAGTTCTCCGCCGAGGCACAACCTGTAGCCGATGGTCCGAGGGTTCTCAGAAGATGGCCTAACCCTTCAATGAAGGCCAGGTCAGACCCCGGACTAAGTCTGGAAGAAAAAGACATAGTTGAATATCTGAGAGGACGAGGGAGAGGGGGTGAACTTACAAAGTTGAAGATCTAATGACCCCTCAGTTCCTCAAGGAAGCTGGTCTGAGGGTCGGCCCCTTGACAAAATTATGTGAGTTATATTTATCTTTTTTTACGTTCTTTACTTTTTCCAAGTGTTTCGTCTGTCTCATGCATTTTTCTAACGTGTCGTCCTCCTTTCAGGTCGTCCTGCTGGTGTATTTGACCACCTTTGGGAAATGACTGCCCCTAGTTTGTTGTCAGGCTTGGCCAAGAAGAAAGGCAAGGAGCCTCAACAAGCTCCGAGGAAGACGCAGACCACGGGGCCGACATCTTTCGAGCCGACCCTCGACAGACAAAAGAGGAAGGAGCCTGAGGTTCCCGTTGACCCTCGGCCAGATTCACGGACGAGGGCAAGGGTCGAGGTGTCTGAGGGGACCTCCTCTTCTTCCAGCATGGGGGCCTTCTGGTCCCAAAATTTAGCACTTTTGAAGGCCGAACCATCCTCTCTTATCGCGAACCTGAGGGCGGCCAAGGAGTCCATGTTTTCTGCCCCCTCGGCTGCTGACTATGAATTTTTATCCAAGACGCCTCCAGCAAAAGTGTATGACTATGGTCTGCACGCCCTAGCTCAGGTATTTGTTCTCACCTCATTCCCTTGGTTGTATTCTCTAGTCAACTATTTCCTCGGCCTCTTGACATCTGTTTATTATTTCTGTGCAGTCTGTATGTGCCTTTACCTCGGCTACTAAATGGATGGCTGAGAACCAACAAAAATTCCATGAAGCCGAGAGAGCCATCCAACGTGAGGCTGATCTGCAGACTGACTTGGAGACTGCGAGGGCTGAGCTAGAGAGTGCCAGAACTGAACATGCAAGGATTCTGGACGAGCTAATAAGGTAGCATGATGAGGACCTGAAGGCCAAAGACTTGCTCATTAAGAATAAGGATGAAGCCTAGACCAACCTAGGGACTCAGTTCAAGGCTGAGCTATCTGAGGCGGTGAGGAAGGAAGGGGCCGATGCTGTGGAGGCCTATAAACTCTCAGACGAGTTCCAGGGCTTTGGTCTTGAGTATTTAGAGAGAGGGATCAGGACGGCCTGTCGATGGGTCGTCCTCAAGTTCGGCGATGTCGTCTCTGCAGTCCGTCCCTCTCTGGAGGCAGTTCAACTAGATGACCCCTTGATTGCCGAGGATCTAACCTAGGTGGAATCCCAGGTACACGTCGAGGGTGTCGGCACATCTGAAGACCAGCCAGTCGTGGTCGTTGAGGAGACCTCTCTTATTGACGTTGAGCCCCTGCCCTCTGATGCTGCTCAATAGGGTCGCTGTCTGTAGCCCACACCCTCTTAGTGTAATCAATATTTTTGTACTCGAACATCTTCATTTTGTAATGTAGTATAATGCCTCTTTCTTCTGTATTTGTCTCTCGTATGACTTTCATTATGATGTTTTTAACAGTATCACTAAACCCTCCCTCGTCTTTCTTGAGGGCAATGGTGGGGTCGTCCCCTGCATTAACCCTCATTATAGCCGAGGGTAATTTTTAACCAAATTAATGGTTTTTAATCAAGTCTTCCCTCGTCTTTCTTGAGGGTGAATGAGGGGTCGTCCCCTGCATTGACCCTCATTATAGGCCGAGGGTTCTAATTACCAAATTAACGGTTTTAAAGTCTTCCCTCGTCTTTCTTGAGGGCAATGGTGGGGTCGTCCCCTCCATTGACCTCATTATAGGCCGAGGGTTATAATAACCAAATTAATGGTTTTTAATAAAGTCTTCCCTCGTCTTTCTTGAGGGTGAATGAGGGGTCGTCCCCTGCATTGACCCTCATTATAGGCCGAGGGTTATAATTTCCAAATTAATGGTTTTAAAGTCTTCCCTCGTCTTTCTTGAGGTCAATGGTGGGGTCGTCCCCTCCATTGACCTCATTATAGGTCGAGGGTTATAATAACCAAATTAATGGTTTTTTAATAAAGTCTTCCCTCGTCTTTTTTGAGGACAATGGTGGGGTCGTCCCCTCCATTGACCCTCATTATAGGCCGAGCGTTGTAATTACCAAATTAATGGTTTTAACCAGAGTATCCCCTCGTCTTTTTTGAGGACAATGGTGGGGTCGTCCCCTCCATTGACCCTCATTATAAGCCGAGGGTTATAACTACTAAATTAATGGTTTTAAAGTCCTCCCTCGTCTTTCTTGAGGGCAATGGTGGGGTCGTCCCCTCCATTAACCCTCATTATAGGCCGAGGGTTATAATAACCAAATTAATGGTTTTTTAACAAAGTTTTTCCTCGTCTTTCTTGAGGACCATGGTGGGGTCGTCCCCTCCATGCGACCTCATTATAGCCGAGGGTTATAATCACCAAATTAATGGTTTTGAACAAAGTTTTCCCTCGTCTTTCTTGAGGACCATGGTGGGGTCGTCCCCTCCATGAGACCTCATTATAGCCGAGGGTTATAATCACCAAATTAATGCTTTTTAACAAAGTCTTCCCTCGTCTTTCTTGAGGACAATGGTGGGGTCGTCCCCTCCATTGGCCCTCATTATAGGCTGAGGGTCGTCCTCTGAAGATGTTTCCATACGTACTAGAACTGATAAACACAAGATGAGAGGAAACAATGATATTTCTCATTAATTTCCCAAGTGTTCTATCGGAGCAACACCTATTACAATTGTCGTTCGATAGGACTTTACAAAACTACTGATAGTATTTCTTCAAATGATCTGCATTCCAGGGGTTGGAAAAGGGTTCCCCCTCTAAGTTTTCTAGTCTATAGGTCCCAGGGACGACTTCATCGATGACCCTATATGGGCCATGACAATTAGGGTGGAGCTTGTTGGGCCTCTGCGAAGTCTTTTTGAGGACCAAGTCCCCCACCGAAATTGGTCTCTGTTTCACCCTCTGATTGTAAAACCTTGCAGCCCTCTGCTGGTAGGCGGCTTGCCTTATCTCGGCATCTTCCCTCCTTTCCTCAATCAGGTCTAAGTCGAGTCTCCTCTCTTCTGTATTTCTCTGGTGGTCATACATTTGGACCCTATGAGTAGGAAACCCAATCTCGGTGGGGATGATGGCTTCTGAGCCATAAGCTAGCATGAATGGGGTCTCTCTGGTAGAGGTCCTCACTGTCGTCCTGTAGGCCCCCAGCATGACATATAACTCCTCGACCCATCTTCCTTTTGCCTCCTCAAACCTCTTCTTGATTCCATCTAGGATTGTCCTATTTGTAACCTCTGTTTGCCCATTGGCCTGAGGTCGGCCCGGGGTAGAGAAGAATTGTTTGATACTCACCCTTTCACAGTACTTCTGTAGAGAGGTATTCTTGAACTGAGTCCCGTTATCCGAGATGAGGGTGTTGGGGAGACCATATCTGCATATAACATTTTTCAAGATGAACTGGAAGGTCTTCTGCTCTGTAATCGTGACCATCGGTTCGGCCTCTACCCATTTTGAGAAATAGTCAATCGCTACGATGAGGAACCGATAGTTATTGACTGCTCTCGGTAAGGGTCCTACTAGGTCGATCCCCCAAACTGCAAATGGTCATGGGGATGTAATGGAGGTAAGAGGCTGATGGGGTTGGTGAGGGATGGTGGCAAATCTCTGGCATTTATCGCACTTTTTTACATATGCCGCGGCATCTTTTCCCAAGGTCGGCCACCAGTACCCTTGGGTGATCACCCTTTTCGCTAAGGATCTGCCCCCAATGTGGCTTGAGCACGATCCTTCGTGCACATCTTGCAAAATGGAAGGGACTTCAGTTAGGTGAACACACCTAAGTAAGTGGAGCAAAAACCCCTTTTTGTACAAGGTGTCTCCGATGACAGTGAATTTTGCAGCCCTATATCTCTGCTTCTTCCTTTCTTGCCTCGCTTCTGCCATCTCTCCCTCTTTAATGTATTTGATCAGAGGGTCCATCCCTGAAGATTCCTAAGAAACATTCAGGCAATTGCCAAGTGTTCCCTCAGCATCTTCAATAGTTGGTCGAAGAAAAATTTCCACTGGGACCGTCCTCCTGATGTCTGTCCTGGTCGCCGAGGCCAACCTAGCAAGGGCGTCAGCTCGACCATTATCGAGCCTAGGTATCCTCTTTAACCTTACTTCTCTGAAGCTCTTCAGTAATTACTGCACCTTCTCAAGGTACCTAGACATCCTCTCGTCTTTGGCCTCGTAGGCTCCTAGTATTTGATTCACTACTAGCCTCGAATCACTATGAACCAAAATCTGGACGACACTAAGAGATTTAGCCAAGGAGAGTCCTGCTACCAAGGCCTCATATTCGGCCTCGTTATTGGAGGCCTTAAAGTTGAACCTCAGGGCGTACTCAATGTCTGTGCCATCGGGTACTGATACTATTAATCCAGCTCCACTCCCCCTTTCGCAAGAGGACCCGTCGACGAAGAGACTCCACACAGTATGTTCTTCCGAGAAACTTCCCTCGATGAGTGACCCCTGTCTAAAGAGATATCTTCCCTCTTCATTTTCAGCCACTTTCCTTCTAGCGGTGCTTGTCTCAGCCTTATCTACAGGTGTGTTAGTGAGCCTACCTTGTCGGGTATCTGTCTTCCCGAGGCCCTCACCCTCGGATTCATCATCTTCCCAAGTAAACTCGGCCATGAAATATGCCAATGCTTGCCCCTTAATGGCCGTCCTAGGATGATACACAATGTCAAACTCCCCCAGCTCTATAGCCCAGGCCATTAACCTCCCTGATTTTTCAGGCTTGTGCAAGACCTGCCTAAGAGGAGAGTCAGTGAGGATGACCATTGTATGGGACTGGAAGTATGGCTTCATCTTTCTTGATGCATGTATCAAGGCATAGTCCAACTTCTCCATCCTTGGATATCTTTGCTCTGCTCCTTGGAGTGCCTTGCTGTTAAAATACACAGGCTTCTGTACCCCGTCTTCGTCTCTCACAATAGCTGCACTGATGGCTGACTCTGAGACAGCGAGGTACACATAAAGTCGTTCACCCTGCACGGGCCGTGACAACAGCAAGGGAGACCCCATGTATGATTTTAACTCCTTGAAGGCCTCATCACACTCTTCACTCCATTCGAATGCTTTTTTGAGAATTTTGAAGAATGGTAAACACCTGTCTGTGGCCCTAGACAAGAACCTGTTCAATGCAGCAACTCTCCGTGTGAGTCTCTGAACGTCTTTAATGGACTTGGGGGTCTTCATCTCAATGAGGGCCTTTATCTTTTCAGGGTTGGCCTCGATGCCTCTTTGGTTGACAATGAACCCCAAGAACTTCCCTGCTCCGACCCTGAAGACACACTTGGCCGGGTTGAGCTTCATCTGGTATTTTATCCATCGTATTAAAGGTCCTCTCCAAGTCTGCCACATGATCCTCTGCCTTCAAACTCTTAGTTAGCATGTCATCTACATAGACCTATATAGACTTCCCAATTTGGTATTCAAACATTTTATTTACAAGGCGTTGATACGTTGCCCCCGTATTTTTTAGGCCAAAGGGCATGACCCTATAACAGTATGTCCCCTTGTCAGTAATGAAGGCTGTCTTCTCCGAGTCTTCAGGGTTCATAAAGATCTGGTTGTAACCTGAATAGACATCCATAGAGCTCATGAGCTCATGGCCTGCGGTAGCGTCTACCATCTGGTCAATGCGGGGGAGAAGGAAGATGTCTTTGGGACAGTGCTTCTTGAGGTCGGTGAAGTCCACACACATTCTCCATTTCCCGTTGGCCTTTGGGACAATGACTGCATTGGAGATCCATTCAGGGTAGATGACCTCTCTGATAAATTCAGCGACTTCTAATTTTTTGACCTCATCCCTTATGACCTTGTACTTTTCTCTAGAGTAAATTCTCCTCTTCTGCTTTACCGGCTTTGCTCCCTCTACCACATTGATGTTGTGGAACATGATTTCAGGGTCAATCCCCGGCATATCTTCATGACTCCACGCAAAGACGCTTCGTCTTCTCCTCAACAGTTTAATGAGGTCTTCCTTGATATTGGGCTTCGGAGACTTGCCGACTTGGACGTTTTTTTCCGAGTCATTCTCATCGAGGATGATGGATTCTACCTCTTCCGCGGCCTCTCCTTTCTTTAGCTTCGTCTCATCCCTGGGGTCTAGGGTATCAATATTGTAAGTGGTTGTAGCCCTCTTGTGTGCCTCCCTTTCTTCAGAGGAGTTGTAGTAACATTCTCGCGCTGTCATTTAGTCTCCCTGAACTTCCCCCACCCCGTAAAGGGTAGGAAATTTAATCATCTGATGGACCGTAGACGGCACAGCTTCAAACCCCTTGAGGGCCACACGCCCTAGTATGATGTTGTAGGCCGAGAACACATGTTCATCCATCACAAAGAAGCTGACCTTCTTGGTAAGCCATCTCGGCCACTCGTCCCCCATCCTGACATCGGCCTCATACACTCCAAGGGGATGAACCTTTTCCCCACTGAACCCAATCAATGGATGATGGTATGGGACGAGTCTAGCACGGCTGAGACCTAAGGCTTTGAAGCACGTCCAAAACATTACATCTGCAGAACTGCGCCTGTCGACCAATATCCTCGGCACCTCACACCCGTGCACCCTAGTTGTGATGACGAGTGGGCCGTCGTGTGGGGCTAGGAGACCTTTAAATTCCATTCTTTAGAACCCCACTATTAGAGTGTCCATATCGACCTTCTTCCTCTTTTGTGACTTGATCTCCAGAGAGGTTGAGTGTACCGTCTTCGTCACTTCCTTGGCCTCATCCGCATGGGACTTCCTGTCGACGACCTCAGACCCTCCTCCTGCTAGACCCCCGGAGATCATTCCCACTCCAAGCGAGATTATATTGAGCCTTTTGACAGGGCCTTGGTGGTCTCTCGGCGGGAGGTCAGGTTCGTCCTCATCATCAGAAGGGTCGTCCCCTCTTTTTTGAGGACCTTCTTTACATGCATCACCTCTCTTTTTCCTGGGGCCATCCCCACGGCCCCTCTTGAAGTCACCTCTGTCGACATACTTTCTGAGCTTCCCTTCTTTCAGCATTTCTCAATCTCATATTTCAGAGCGAAACATTTGTCTGTTATGTGGCCATGGTCTTGGTGAAATTCGCACCATAGGTTTTTATTCCTCTTGTTGGGGGCTGCCCTCAACTTCTCAGGCCACTTCAGAGACCGGTCATTCTTTATATCATTGAGAATATGTTCACAGCTGACCGTTAGAAGGGTGTAATCAGCGAACTTGTCGTCCGTACAGCTCTTCTTCCCCTCTTTGTTCTTCTTAGGGTATTTACCCCCACTAGCGCCTCCTTTTTCGTCTTCGTATTTTGCGGCCATCGCCTCTTCGGTGTTCATCACCTTTCCTGCTGTTGACAGAAATTCATCCATTATCCTCGGAGGGTCTTCAACAAGCTTCCATAACAGCTTCCCTTTTTGGAGTCCTCCAATCAGGGATGTCATAGCTATGCTCTCCTCATAGTCTTCCACCTCCAGCTTCTCTTTGTTGAATCTGGCTATGTAGTCTCTTAGACTCTCATTCTTACCCTGCTTAACATAGAGCAGGTGGGTGGTCTTCTTCTGTGGCCTCATCCCGAAGCAAAAATTGTGGATGAATCGGTCTTCCAACTGCTTAAAGTTTTCAATGGAGTTTTTTGGGAGAGACGTGTACCAGACATGTGTGGCCCCAGTCAGGGTTCCAGAGAAAGCACGACACCTCATATCATCTGAGATAGAGTATATGTCTGTTGCTGATTGATACATCTCAACATGGTGGACAGGGTTGGTGCTCCCGTCATATCTTGGTGTGACCACACGTGGCTTGAACTTCCACGGCGTAGGGAAGTTGACTATCTTCGCCACAAATGGTGAGCCTATGGTGTATCCCCTCTGAAGAGGGTCACGGCTCTTCAGTATATCACCGATCTTATCCTACAGTCGTTGGATCGAATCATTCCAGGGACTTGTATTGTCGGCCTGGCCGATGTTATCCCCTGCCGCCTCTTCAAGGATGGAGGGTCCTGCCGCGACTGGCCTATGTCGGCTGTTAACTTCCCCCTGGCCGTCGTCCCGTCCTAGGGGCCGGCCCCCGTGGGGTCGGTCGTCTGGTGCCTCCCTTTTGGACCTCACGGCACTCCTTGACCTGGACAATTTTTTTCGCAGGTCATTTACTGGGCCAGCCTCTCAAAGGCCGACCCCCTGCTCAAGCGATCAAAAGCAGAGCCTCTCGGGCGATCATCAGGATTCGGTTTCCTGAACCTCCCTCTACTCTCCTGAAGAGGTCGTACAGTGTTGTTGGAGACCTCATACGACTCCCAGCATTCTATGGGGGCCTCCTCCCCCTCCAGATCATCATACCTGTCTTCAGGGAAAGGATTTCCTTGCCTCCCCAGGCGTAGACGTCGGGGGTCAACAACATCCCTACGCTGCTGAGGGGGTGGTAGGTCTTTGCGTGGTTCCTGGGGTGGTCCCCTGGCCTCATGCTGTCCTGGAGCTGCTGCCGGAGTAATCATCTCAGGTGAGACCCCTGGTGGTCTTAGTATATTCTGGCTCAGAGCTGTGAACTGCTCCTTCATGATCCACTGACTCACTGCCAGAGACTTCAAGGCTGCTGCCACATCAGCCATCTCAGACTGAGGTGGTGGCTGACTGGAACTGGGTCCTCCTCCATCACCTGGTGGAGGGAGTGGTGGTGGTGGCATCTCCGGTGCCATGTGTTTGAGATATGAAAGGATAAACTGAAGAAAGGACTGGTGAGCTTGAGAACCTTAATGGGTCTCTTTCAATGGTGAAACATCTCCTCACAGGGGGAGAATTGGTTCACCACCAGAGTGCCTAGTGAGGTCAAGCTGTACAAAGGAAGAGATGTCTTCTCGTTCCCATAATCAGCGCCAAACTGATGATGCTGAAATCTAGCACCACCAGATAAGTGATGATGAGCTCAAACAATAGTAACCATGGCAGCCATAGATATGTAAGTGTATAAGTATATAGAAGGAGATGAGTATAAGAGGAATAAGACAATGATGTATAGTGGTTCAGCCAATTAGGCCTACATCCACTATGAGTGTGTGATCCACTAAGTATGGGCACTAATGGCCTTGGATACAGTGCAGATAAGCTCACTTTCTCTCTCTACTGTGTGTATAAGCAGAGTTTTTGCTAGGGTTACAATTATCGATCCCCCCTTATAGGGTTGTAGGTGACAAGTATATATAGGTCTTGGGGGGTGTAGTGTACCCCCCAAGTATGCATGGTGCATGTGAATGATGATTTAGCCAATCTCCTATTGACACCTATAGATGCCAAATGATGACATAGTATTCCCTCACGTGAGGGTGTGATTTGGTTATAATGGTCTTCCACGTGCCATGTGAGCCTCACGCGCACTGTTCCACGCATCTCCCAAACCACGCGCTGTGATGATGTCACCCTCGGCCTTTGATATGAGGCCGAGGGCAAATTTCCTTCCAGCAATGAGTCTGGCCTAATTTGGGCCTCATACTGTCGGCCCCTCGGAGGGTCGTCTGAAGCCTGATGAAGGGGTCGACCCCTCGGAGGGTCGTCTCAAGCCTGATGAAGGGTCGGCCCCTCGGAGGGTCGTCTGAAGCCTGATGGAGGGGTCGGCCCCTCGGATGGTCGTCTGGACCTGGTAAGGGACAGGGCGCCCTCGGCATGGCCGAGGGTATATACGGGTATATCAATTGGAACCCCTTACACCATGCTGGTCGGCACTCCCCCTGAAATTTCGTACAAAAAATGCAAATGCTAAAAATTTCCCAGAAAATTCCTAAAATTGCCAAAAACATATTGGAACATTTCTCCTCCAAGAAAAAAGCTTTTTAAAAATTCTAAATCCTCATTCAAATTGAATACCACATCCTTTATCCCAAGCTTAAACCCTAACCAGGACCCATAAAATATTTCCCCCTTAAAGTTTTTCCAAAACTCCCCTAATGGGACTTCAAGACAATCAGATGTCTTCAAGAAATGAACTCCCTAGAGTAATCCCAAAATCCTAAGTAGAATTAAAAAAATACTTACAGCAAGATATCCTTTCCAGATATCACTTTCCTAGTGGAGTCTCAAAAATTCCCCAGGAGAGTTATACACCACATCTCTGCGCTTCGACCCGCAAAAATGGTCATCTCAACATTAAGCCTACAAAATTGGCATCTACCTGCAGAATTGGGCATCTTAACTTAAGCCTACAAAATTGGATTCGACTCACAGAATCGATCGCTACAACTTAAGACCACAGAATTGGTCATCTCAAATTGGCTTCGACTAATAAAATTGGTCATCCCAAATTGAGCCCGCAAAATTGGTCCTCTCAACTTAAAACCTCAGAATTGACTTCGACCCGCGAAAATGGTCAACTAAACTTTATCCCGCAGAATTGGCTTTGACCTGTAGAATCAGTCGCTACAACTTAAGCCCGCGAAATTTGCTTCGACCCGTAGAACTGGTTATCTCAACTTAAGCCCGCCGAATTGGCTTCGACCCATAGAATTGGTCATCCCAACTTAAGACCACAGAATTGGCTTTGACCCACAGAATTGGTCATCTCAACTTAAGCCCGCAGAATTGGCTTTGACCCGCAAAATTGGTCATCTCAACTTTAATCCCATATAATTGGCTTTGACCCGCAGAATCAATAGCTGTAACTTAAGCCCACAGAATCGGCTTTGACCCTCAAAATCGGTCTCTTTAACTTTAGGGACTCTAAATGGACCTCGACCCACAAAAATGGTCATCTCAACTTTAGGTCCTCGGAATTGACCTCAACCAACAGAATTGGTTGCTTTAACTTTAGGTCCTCTAAATTGAACTCAACCCGCATAATTGGTTGCCCCAACCTTAGGTCCTCAGAAAACGGCCATCCCTAACATTATCTTAGATCCTCATAATCGACCTCATTCCCTGAAAATCATATGGTGTTTATTCGATGTCTTTCACTTGTTCCAACTTCACCCGTCAAGGGGATATGTAGACACCCCATTCTATGACCCCCCAAAGTCCTTCCCTAGCACCCCTCCATTCAACGCAAACCCTAGATCATACTCTGAGTACAAGTCTAGAGGCTATCGGGCACTCTTGGGCCCCATTTGACTTTAGTCAACTTCAACATCAGAGCGAAATCCCAATGACTCATCAAAGGACTCTAAATCCTCTTTCCAACGATTTGCCCCGTGCATGACTCGACATAATTGTTCAGATAAATGATCCATTTTACTATTAAAAACCTATTTGGAGGCCACTGAGTGCTCTCGGGCCCCGATTGGAACCTAATCGTATCCATCATCAGAGAAAAAGATCATGAATCCTCAAAGGGCACTAAAACCCTTTTCCAATCGTTTGCACCGTTCATGAAACAGCATAACGGTTTGCACAAACAGTCCATCGTCATTAAAAAATTGGTCCAGAGATGCTCAAATGCTCTCGGACTACATCTGACCAAAGTTAACTCTTCATCTCGACTGAGACTGAATGAATATTTGAAGGGAACAAATACCCTTTCCAACGGTCCATCACGTGCGTCAATCATCCTTACAGTACAGACAAACGACCCGTTTTACTCCAACAAGTCACTAGGTGCTTCCGAGCCCCATTGACCAAATTCAACGCTCCAAACCAACCGAAGCTCTTTGGAACATCTAAGTACATCTCATAACCTTTCCAACGGTCCACCCCATGCATGTTCAGACTTATTCCGTCGTCGTCCGACGATCTCCCGTCCAAAGGACCCATGAGAGCTTCTAAGCCATATTTTGACCCAAAGTCAACTCCCGGACCCAGGAGAAGTCCCAATGACTTTTGAATGTCTCTAAATTACCTTTATAACAGTATTACCCGTGCGTAATTTGGATCAACGGATTACGTTCTACGACCATTTTTTCAGGAAAATCTGCACGAGACTCCCTATTAACAAGTCCATTTCTCTCCCTATCGACAGTGTGTCTAGGGTTTCCTACCGATAGGCAGGATGACAATAATACTGATCGGGAATCCCCTCAACCTATAAAAGGAGAGCATGATCTCACTCCCAAGGCACACCAGAGATCCATTAGCATCGGTGATCTCAGCATCATTCTCCTTCGATCAGCAAGTTTCCTTGTATGGAAATTCTCTCCACCTTTGATTCCCATCCTATTCCAATGTAGTAAAAATCCTCCAACATTCCATCATATGCAAGGGAACTCCCCACCAATCAAAGATCTATCCTCCAAGTCTTCAAAAAAGGTATAATATTCTTCCTTCTCTTTGAATTTCTTTACTTTTTGCATTAGTTATCTAAATTTTCAAATTAGTCTTTTACTTTAGATCATTATACAAAATAATCCTCTCCCTTTATTAGTATATCGTACGTAAAGTAATTTTCTACAAAAAAAAACTAACAAAAATAGGGGTTTTCCAATAGATTCTGACTGGAACTTTCATCACACTTTTCCAAAACTAAACTTATATTTTTATGCACACACATATCATAAATTCCCATTCGAATCTATGGGATAAAACACCATCCCTCATGGCTCCTGCAAACTACGTGGACTTTGATGCCTTTATAGGCTACATAGGCGTCTCAGGATAAAACTCGAGGCCTCGAGTCCTATTTCTCATTCCTCACGTTTTTATATTCATATATAATTCACACACACACACACACACACACACACACACACACACACACACACATATATATATATATATATATATATATATATATATATATATATATATATATATATATATATATATATATATATATATATTATCATTCGTATATCACATCTTATCCAACAAATATTATCATTTCGTCATAACAATTAATATCTCGATAAGCGCACACATCATATCTTTTAATTATAATTATTTTGGGAACATTCTTCGCTGATCGCATACCGTATTTTTTATGATGCAAGTAAAGCAATTCCAATCTCCATTTATATATACATGCACACACATTTCACGGAGAGATTAAGGAAAATGGTAACACAAGCCCATGAGAGACGAAAGGGGCGGAATGGGTGCCTAACACCTTCTTATTCCGTAACATAGCTCCCGAACCTCAGAACTATTGGTTTCCTATGCATCAGTTAGTCTTAGATGTCATCTCTCGAGGTGATGACTTGTTCTTTTGACAGTTTTGCGCAACACAGGATGGCGACTCCATCTCTTTACATAACCCCACATTGACGATGGGTTAAGCGTTCCCTCTTTTGAATAAAAAGTGTCGGGGTGAGGGGCCTTTGTTTGTCCTCCTCCCTCTCTCCGTCCCCCCCGAGAAGTGACCCACATGAGAGTGGAAAGGAAAGAGATGAACACATGGATGGCCACAAAGTGCATACTTACCAATGTGCCCTTGAAATACTTGGCAAATTATGAGCATACCATTCAAGTATAATGGGGAAATTAAAGGTTATTTTATAACTCTGGAACTCTAATTGTCAATAATCTCGTACCATAGTTCCTATAGACGACCAAATATCACCTCCAATCACGATAAAAGGCTATAACTAGTGGGAGAACAAACCTCTTCACCCTAATTAAGATCCAAAGCTCTTGGGGAAATTGTGAGGAAATGACATTTGTCCTATAAACTTGGTATAGATCATGGCTCAAAGGGATTAGACCTAGGTAAACTTGTGCACTCACCGAAATACCACATGCAGTCGTGTCGTATGAACCCTATAAAATCCGTACTACCAGGTTACCCACGAGCACGTACATACCCCTTGTATGATCCAAATAATCTAATTAATAAAATCAGTAAAAACCCTTCTCAATGGGTTTAAATGGAATCTTATTTATTTTATGATTTACGTAATCTCTTAACATTAACCGGCTTATTAACTGAACTTGAATCCCAAGGCTCTTAAATTAGATATTATTTCCCAAACCTATTGTTCAACTAATAATATTAATTATACTAATGTCCCTAAAATTCAAGTAGTTTAAAACCCCAATTAGATGCCGCTAAAAATAACCCATTAGGCCAAACTGCCAAACTGAATCGATTTGCCCCTAATAGCTTCCAAGTTCATCCCAAATTTGTTCATGGAGATTGTAACCCAACTCAAATCAACCTAAAACCTCTACACAACAATAATAACCCATCCTCCGATCATATAGTCAACATATGGACGCATAAAACATGTTTTTGTAAGATTTATAATGATTGAAACAATGTTAAGGGTTCAAATCCATTGTTAATCCAACGAAAACCCCGACACTTAGACCCGTGAACATTTTGTAGTCGCCTATAAGACTAAGTCACTTAAATATCTAACTTAATGAATTACTGCAATTTCACTGGTTACTACAATACTTATCTATCGAATCATAATGCAACTAAATTATGTAACAACACATATGCCACGAGAAAATCTACTGAATGACATATCGAATGTCATAAGAAATGTCTAATTTACTAGCAAATAATAACTAATTAAACAATTAAATAAATGTCATAAAATATAGGGTACTACAGTGTGAGAATAATGTTATACATTTAATAAATATTTACTGTATTCATAATTTTATTTGCCAAAATTTTAGAGTTGTAATGGATCTTAACAATGAGTAGGTTTCAAAAATATTATTTTAAGAAAAAGAGTAGTAAATCAAAAGTTATAACTTTTTGAAGTTTGAAAAGAAAAAAAAATAGAACGATTTGAAAGATTTCAATACTTTTGAGTGAGTGAATGTAAAAGGGTCCGTATGTCAAATAATGATCCAAAAAAGTTATGAATGAGATTTATTTAATGTTTGAATAGTCAAGAAGACTTATATATGAAAAGGCTTTTCACGTGTTTAATTATATTTTAAATTCCCTTCATAATTCTTGAAAGAATATGTAGTCTAACCCAAAAAATTGAGGTCAAATATCAACTTTATAGGGTCAATAAAATGGCAAGGTTTTTGGATGGGTCAGAATTTTTTTGATAAATTTATCCCTTTTACAAAGATAAGAAACAAAGATAAAAATATTTATCTTAATTGAAATTAGAACATGCTTTCTTGTTTTCATATGAAAATTTAATCATTTAATTAAAAATATGTGCAAATATTAGTGGTTCTTTCCAGAAATTTTATTCAGTCACCCTCTGTTTGTTGGGTTACTTTAAAAAACAATTGATAGGTTTGGTGAGATATAGGTAAGTGTGGGGTTGCGATAGAGTGCATGGGAGATCCAGATCTGTTACGTTTGTTACAAATTCAATTTATTTTTTAAATAGATTTTTACGGTCTAATCCCTTGACTAGACATTTTGGATGTTTTAGCTGGGTCAAACTAATTTTAAACGATTACGTCCATATAAATACCTTTTTCATTAATTTCATTCATTTTGTTATCATTGACCTAATCAGAAGATACCAAATCACAGCTAATATTAATCAGAAGATATCAAATTGTAGCTAGAAAACAGTCATATGAAAGAAATTATCAATATCAGGAATGATGTGACTAAATAAAATCAATGCAGTGCATGAATCAATCATGAATAGACAAAGTTGACTGCATATGAACAATCCAATATAACCTAAAAGTACCAAAATAGTGTAATATCAGCATATATACAAAGCATGTTCAAGAATAGAAAAAAGGACAAAAATCCTCTCAGGGTCGTTCGAACAACTATGCCATGTCGTTTGAACGACATAGGCATCTCGTTCGATCCCGATAGGAAACAACCTGAAACAGTGTAAAGTCGAGCGAAGAAACTAAGAAATCACCTATCTCGTAACCCTTCTAACGACCTATCTCTGACACTTTTAATATCTCGTTACTTAGGTCATTTGATCTAGCCTTCGAATGATTGGGACTTGTCGTTTGAACGACAACCATAAGTCGTTTGAACGTACAGAAAACTTATATTCCAGCTCTAAAATTATGCAGGATTTGCCAAGTGAAGAAATTTTCAAAAAATAGCAAGTTAAAATGCAAATCAGTATCAAAACAGACTCAAATAGAAAATATGAGTTACATGCTAACATAGTATTGATGTACCGAAACATGGTTATGAAATGAATGGGTGTAAACTACAATAAATGAATCATAACTTAAGCACATGGAAACGATCAGGATTCTCTAGTAGATAGATAAATTTAATTAAACTAAGTTTTATCCATATGTGAAAATTAGTATATTGAGCTTAATAAACTAAACAAACAACATGCACACAAATATGGAATTTTGACGATTCTACCAAAAAAATAGCGTCATGACATGACTTTTCCATATTAGGATTCGTGGTGCAAACCCCTTATACTCTTCCATCCAAACTCCCTCAAGTATACGTAATTCTTTTTCTATATCTTTTGAGGTTCTACTTTCTCTCCTTAAAGAATTCCTACTTTCCCTTTTTGGCATATATGTGATCTTTTTAATGACTTAATTTTTTCTTGGGATCTTATAAACGATGGATTTTATGACAAGATTATTATTCTCTCGCATCCCTTTCCCGTGTATACTAGTCATTTTTTCAATTAAACAATGTAAATCCTGATGGGAAACATTTCTTACATGCACACCTCCTCCTAAGTCTAATTATGTATAGATGACAAAATTAAGAGGAGAGCGTCTCACAAAACTCAAATATGCATGAGAAATCAAACATTCATGTAAGCTCACGCATGTGTGCATAGATGGCATATATACAAAGTCGAATCAAAATGCAAATCAACTTAAAAAATAACCCCATTAAACAAATGGTTAAGATCATTCTAAGCATCTGTAATTATGACAAAATGTCCTAGCCACATGGATGATGAAACGATGGAGGTCCAAGCACACCAATATGCCACACCAAACATGTAAACTCAAGATACAAAACTAAACGTAAAATATTTTTTATTTTTACAATAAGACTAAATAAAAGAAAAATATAATACAAATGATAAACATGTCATAACACTAGCAAGAATATATCATGAAACAAAACTAGCGTATGACAAACATGATCATGCAAGTAATCATCCATAAGAAATAACATGTGAAGCATCATGTGGTAAGAATCAACCAACCTAACATTTAGCGTCTCCAAAATGGATTTCCTAACCCAAACAGGTTTATAACTAGCAAGAGAGGTTATGGGAACCTACGGTACACTATAATTCAATTTCCTAGGGTCTTGTCTAAGATCATAGAAAAAATTCCAAAGGTGACTTATCCTACCAAAATTCAAACATATGTAAACACGACAAGGAATGGAAACTTTGGGTTGACCTTTTATAACACCCTTGGATGTGGTTGACGCTCTAAAACAAACTATAGTTTCGTCTTTAGGAACGGAAGCATTATAACAAGATAAGCCACTACCATCTCGACTTGAGTCGTTTAAATCATTTTTAAACTTTAAAATCTTAGACTCAAGCAAAAAATTAGACTCCTCAATTTTTAGGGACTCCTTCTTTAAAATTTCAATTACCCTAAGAGGGTTATCTCGTTCCCTCTCAATATGAGAAAATTTATCCCTAAGAGTCTTCTCTTGTGCCTTAAATTCATTGACAAAAACATTTTTATCGTCATCGGCACAACCACAAACCTTAGAATTCTTAGAGTCTCATAATTATTTCTCTAAAATTCGGACTTTATCTCTTCCTTGGTCACTTTTAATGATTTAAAGTTATCATATAAAGGACCAAATTTCTCATACATGATATCTCTTTAGTTTAAAACGTTTGCAAATAGTCAATCATATTTTTAAAACGATAATTTTCTTCTTCAAGAGTTTCAATTCTTTTTTCAAACTTCAAATTCAAAAAAGATTTAATTTTTTAGCACGGTCGTGAATCTTATCAAACATATCTCGATTAACAACATCATCAGTATGGTAATTCCTCGAGAAGAAAAAACAAACTAAGAGAGGAAAACAAATCAACGACCCAAAAAGCACAAAAAAGGATCGAACACAGTAACTACGTGAAACCTACTCTGATACCAATTTGGAAGTATCATTTTAACCAAAGTCTGATTTAAGCTAAATTCAATTTTTCCAAAATCTCCAATTTTAACTAAGCACCAAATGTGAACCAAATTTTATTTTAACCCAATTTTATCTTCTTAATCCTAAACATGCATCTAGTGTGATTAGGAAAGTAAAATAAATCAAATCCACACAACGCCGATGTACGAGGAAACCACAAAGGGAAAAAAAACATTGGATGGCCCTAGCCAAATAATCTCTATGATATGCATTTACAAAGACAAACAGTAGACTTACTCAAAGACTCGATTCCCACAAGCCTTGACGCTCTTCTATGCTTTAACCACTCCTCCACAGTGCAACGCGGGAGTCCACCTATGCCAAGTCCACAACACACGAGTCCATGTGTGCCTAGGTATCCACCGATACAACTTGAAAGCCGCCTATGATTCAAAAAATATAATCCATCGCTTCTTCACCACAGAACTCGACGAAATAATTTGTTCAATAGTGATGAACAAGCTCCAACGGTGCAAACATAAGATCTACATTTCACATGGTTAAGAAAGTTCGAATATTGTAAACACAGATGATGATTTTAACTTTGAAAACATTTGTTAAACAAATGCAGAAAATGTATGGGTTCCATGTAATTATTATATGTTCTGCACACCCAAAGTTCTAAGCAAAATACACCTTAAATAAAAATGTTAAATCAGCGTGTCATTCAAACGATTTCTCTATGTCATTATAATTATATGTCCATGTCGTTCGAATGACTTATCCATGTTATTTGAAAGACACTGAGATGTCGTTTAAATGACTGCGTATGTCATTTGAAGCATCTAAACTTAAGGAGATGTTTCGTACGACACCAAAAACAGATAAATCAGAATTAACATTTTAAAATCATTTTAATAAAAATAATATCTTTAGAAAGTATTTCTGAATATACGTAAACATTATGCATTCATACCTGAGATATTCTCGAAATATGATATGAAGATGTGAAACGTGCACCAATAAATACGACACGATCTATCTTTGAAGCTTGGCCGCTATGTCTTCAACACAACGTCACAGGCTTATAGGAAGTGACTCGAAATACAATTCTACAACTTAAACTTATTTTTTCAGAATTAAGTCAATTCATTACATATTGACACACTTAGAAATCTGTTCTTAAAGTAATGTTTGCAGGATCTATTGATGGATTTCAGTACTGCATGGTTGTTTTGTTTCTTAATCATGCCTTTTTGAAGATCCTCTACCATGGCACAATTTTGTCGGCAATTGAAAGGATTGGGAACAATGGTAAATGTGAAGTATTCAAGTTTACTTTACAATATTATTCATTTACTTTGTCATTATTTGTTTGTTATTTGGACAGAATAGAAAGTACACGCATAATATTACAAAGTACATGTGAACAGTAACGTGTACTTTGTAGTGTTTTGCGTGTATGTTGAGTTTATGTGTTCTTTAATTGCAAATAACCCAAAGTAAATGCATAATATTACAAGTACACGCGATCTTCTATTTACATTTTATGTGTACATGGTAATGTTATGCGTGCACTTTAGGATTCTTTGTTTATTATGGGCAAACAATGCAAAGTACACGCAGAACATTACAAAGTACACGTGAACTTATGTTTACATTTTATATGTACTTTTTAATGTTTTGTGTGTACTTTGGGATTCTTTGTTTGTTATGTACAAACAATGCAAAACACGCGCATAACATTACAAAGCACAAATAAAATGTAAATACAACTTCACGTGTACTTTGTAATGTTATGCATGTAGTTTGCCTTATTTTTTTGTTATGAGAAAACAAAGCAAATAACACACATAATATGCTTGTACTTTACATCATTTAATCCATAAACATTCCAACAATCTACATGCACAGATGTTAAAATATATTTTTTCTTTTATATAGCCCACATATTGAATGTTTCGCGCCAGCGGCACCATTTTTTTTGTACATCTTACAGTCTGTACGTACTAATGTTAAAATATATTTAGTCTTTTGTATATCTTACTTGTTGTATGGTTCGCGCCAGTGGCACCATTATTAGAGTACATTATTTATTTATTCCTGATATATTTCATTATATTTCCAGACCTTTATCCTCTCGCATATGTTATTGTTGATTCAGAGACGGGGGATGATTGGATATGGTTGCTCATAATTTTCATGATGCACTACCTCATCAAGAACAAAACATCACATTCATATCTGATCGGAACAATAGCTTATTGTAGTTATTTCTAAGGTCTCCCCAATGTCGGCACATTCCTTCTATATACGTCATTTACAAGGAAATATAAAGAAAAGAGTACAACGAAATTGTGGGGACTTACGAAAAAATATTGTGAAAGATTCCATGTGTTGTGCATATGCTGTAACAGTTGATGAATTTCAGAAGAACGTTGATTCCCTGAAGAAAAAAGGTGGAACTGGTGTTGCTAATTTCCTTGATAATTTGTGTTCGGAGAATTGGTCATGTGGATATTTCACCAATAAACATTATGGTGACATTGAAAAAAGTGTTACGGAATAATTCAACTCTTGGATCTTAAAGGAAAGGCCTTTAATGATAATGAATATGCTTGGCAAAATGAGGTTCAAGATTATGATTTTCAACGCAAACAAACTTGTTGAATCTGAAACATAGTCAGAGGAGTTGTGTCCTGTGTTTCATAAATTACTGACTGATATTGGAATAAAAGTAGACATTGGAATATTAGTCTCTCAAGTCAACATGTGTTCGAAGTTCATTTAAATGTGCGGGCCATCGTTGACTTATAACAAGGAATTAGCTCTTGTAAGCGTTGGAAGCTACGGTTCTTTCCAAGTTCTCATGTTGTTTCCGTTGTATGGAGGATAGGAAGAAATATTTATTATCATATTAAGGATTACTATATGGTTTCTTTCTACTAAAAATCATACTCTTCACCTATAGTTCCTTTTCCTGATTCGATGACTTTAAGCATTCCATTAGTTGAAAATCCAACAATCCTTCTTCCATTAACAAAGAGACCAACAAGCAGGCCAAAAAAGTAAGAGAACAAAAGTATGTTGGTTAGGTCACGATTAGGAAAGTTACTTGCCCTATGTGTAGTAAAACGGGTAATTACAGGTTCATGTGTAAAGAACTAATTTGATTACACTTATTACTGTTCAATCCATTCATTGTAATAATAGTTTTTGTAAGAGGGTAGCTGTACTGGGGTCTGGTAAGATACAAAATCGGGTAAGGAGTGACCCACTCCAATGGACTGTGCTTTTAAGGTCTCAAGAGCAGCTGGGTATGAAAAGTTTACACTTATGGTAGAAATCAAGTAATTTCTATGAACCTCCTCCTTCAAATATGAAACTTAAAAAATAATATTATCAAATTTGTGAAGAATAATCTCCTGAGAATTATGGTTATCAAGGTGGGAGTGAAGAAACAAGCACTCAACACATTAGAGAGAGATGGGGGAGAGATTACTAGGTGGTCTGGTGTGATTTTGACAAAGTAACAGTAGGACTTGAGTTTTTATCTGACTTGACCTTGCCTAGAGGTCTTATTTATACTTGGACACTAGGGTTGATGAGGGATAAAGTCTTAAATGTACCATTTAAGGGTTGGTGAGGGATAAAGTCTTAAATGTACCATTTATTCCTACTTGTGTGTAGCATCATGTCCCCTCTGATAGGTGCCACCTGGTGCAAGCCAAAGTCAAAAAGAAAATATATCTCCCAGTGGACACAAAATATATGATTTGGTAAATATCTTTTGAAATGGTAACTTGATGTACTAACTTGTAAACTTGAGAAGGGCCTTGAGGACCAACTCCTCTAAAATAATTAAAACTTGAGAGGGGACTTTGAGGACCCTCTTCTATAAAATCATTAAAACGTGAGAGGGGGGCTTTGAGGACCCCATTCTGTAAAATCATTTAAAACTTAAGAGGGGGACTTTGAGGACCCCCTTATCTAAAATCATTTTATATTCAAGTTCATTTCTTACAAGCAAACTCTTGGTTGCTCACTTCAATTATGAATGAGTGTGAACTGTGTAAGGACTGGGTAACCCTAGGGTATTTCTACTAGTATTCTATCCATCTTAAAGTGCTAAGTGGTTGAGCTTTCTCAAAAAACCTTGTTCTTGATCCACCAAGCCAAAACTCCCAGGAGATCTCAACTGGCATATTTGAGCCTTGCCTACTCAACTCGGCTACATGTACAAAAAATTCAGTATTAGTACTTTTATTCCATAAAAGAATAAATTTTTCATGAAGAGGGGTTGTTCATGCTAGATGTCCTCATCCTGGCCCATTTTTTTTCTTTGGGTCACTTATTGGACCCTATTGCTACAAAACAAGTATTATTTGAACATTTTCTACAGTGGTCCCTCGTTTGTGGACTTCCTTTCCCAAGTATCATTTGAACTGGTTTTAGCTTGGGATGAAAGGGATGCCTCCCCCAAACTATCTTTTCAACTTGAAGGAGGTCCTAGAGGGTTCCTTCTAAAAAAAAATTAGAATTTCTTTGAAGGAGGGGCTAGAGGGGTCCCTCGCCCCAATATCTTTGCAAGAGGGCTGGAGGGGTCCCTCTCCTTAAAGTCTTTACAAGAGGGCTAAAGGAATCTTTTGTACAAAACACTTTGCAGGAGGGTTGGAGGGGTCCCCACCCAAAATTCTTTACACGAGGCCTGGATGGTCCCTCACCCAAATATCTTTGAAGGAAGCCTAGAGGGATACCTCATTCAAAACTCTTTATAGGAGGTCTGGAGTGGTCCCTCGCCCATAACTCTTTACAGTAGGGTGGAGTGGTCCCTCGCCCAAAACTCTTTATAGGGGCCCTCGCTTAAAACTCTTTGCAGGAGAGTTGGAGGGGTCCCTCGCCCAACTATCTTTGAAGGAGGTCTAGAGTTGTCCCTCTTCCAAAACTCTTTGTAGGAAGGATAGAGTGGTCCCTCACCCAAAACTCTTTATATGAGGGATAGAGGGGTCCCTCACCCAAATATCTTTATAGTAGGGATGGAGGGGTCCCTCAACTAAAAATCTTTGCAAGAGGGATGGAGGGGTCCCTCGCCCAAATATCTTTGCTTTAGGGCTAAAGGGATCCCTCACCCAAAACTCTTTGCAGGAGGTCTGGAGGGGACCTTCGCCCAAATATAGTGAGAAAGCCAAAGAATCCCTCTACATTAGCCCCTCATGCAAAGCCTTTTGTGTTAGGTAGACCAAGAGGTTTTGTATGCCATAAATTCAATTTGTTATTTTGAGGGACCCTAAGGCTTCTTCATAATTACCCTTAGGGTCATTAAATACATTATCCTTTCATTTCAAGTTTTAGGGTCTGGAGGAGCCACGTGTCAACATGGGAACTATCACCTCATCATTTGGGAAAAAGATCTACTAATCTTTTAGTATTCCCACACGTTTTTCTATTTCCATGTAAAAGCCATTTTTTAATAAGGACTTTCACTTTTACGAAGTTCTCAAAACATTCACATGAGGAGATTTCTAGTGAGAGAGAGCCTTTATAGTTTTCTTTCACGTTTTTCAACGAAACACACTACAAATGGCTTCACCATCATCAACCACCTCTACCTCCATCACAACCACTATTATTCCCATAATAATAGGCTCTTTACCCATTTCTATCACTGTCTTTATGGTAGTAGCCACTGAAACCACTGTTCAAGACCCTTCCGTTGCTATTACGTCTATGAGTTTACTTTCTGTCGTCGACGTCACCCAGGGTTCCTCGTGAATTGAGATTTTGTATTTTAAAGCCCCTTCCACTCAAGGTCTCTCGTCTAAAGGAATTTGTTTTGACCACTGTTTTATTAGGGTTATTGTTGGCGGGGCGCTTGATCTTGAAGTTGTTGTTAATAGGGTTCCTTGTTAATGCGTATGAGTAGTGAGGGCTCCTCGCAGGAGGTTTCTACTCGGGGTTCCTCATTGGGGATTTCCATTGGGGGTTTCGCTCTTCGAACTTATGCTAGGGGTTAGTCACTTGGAGCCTCTATTGGGGGTTCCTCTCTTAGACCTTCTATTGGGGTTTCCTCGTTGAGAACCCCTACTGTGTCACAAAAAAAAGTGGCTGTTAGGGGTTCCTCGTCAAGAGCCCTTACTACTAAGGGTTCTTAGCAAAAATAAGTGGCGACAAGGGGATATTCCCTTATGACTTCTGTTACGGGTTCCTTACATGGGATTTCCATCATAGTGGGTTCCTACCTTAAACAATTGGGTATTGGGGGTCCCTCGACCGCCTCCTCTTCTTCTCAATATCAACAATACTATATGCGCACTCATCAAAGTAAGGATTTTGGCCTTTACCATCGTGCACCTTATTTTGGGTCACAAGATAACTTTATGGCCTCTCTTGCCCAGTTTGAGGAGAAATTTGTTGCCAAAATTATCAAGCAACCCCGTGTGGGGCTAGGTGAGTCTACTAATTGTCCCATTATTCTTCCTGATTCTATTCTTAGAGTTAGAGTGGATCGTGGTGATTTTCCTTATTTTAATGTTGAAATCAATGTCGGGGGAGGTGCCACTGAAGAGTGGGCTATTTGGGTTGATCATATTCTTTCCACTCCTTCCTTCCTATAAGGATGTCCTTAAGGTGTTTGGCCTCCTTACTGCAGTTGATAGTTTGAAGTCTTGCACCATGGATAAACATGAAGCCACCCTCAATATTTTGATTTCTCATTGGAGTATAGAGTCTAAAACTTTTGTAACTGGATGGGGTAAATGCACCATTACTATGGAGGACATTTGTGAGGTGTTCACCCTTCCTTTCCTGGGAGGGCATGTTTTTACCAATGGCTATGAGGACCCCCTTGAGAAGAAGATGGTAGAAGAGTTGTAGTTAGCCATTTCTGAGTGTTCAAAGTATGTGGCTATTAATATGACAGGTCTTACTAAACATTATTTTGCTAAATGGCAATGGTATTGGTTTAAATATTTTGAGTAGCCCCCCAAGGGAGAGACTTCTAGTAGAGTTCTCAAGAGTCAGGATGGCCCCAAATTTCATTCCCCCTCACACTTAGCTGCTTTTCTGTTTACTTTCCTGAGTAGTTTCTTGCTCCCAGTCAAGCCTGAAGACTCGCCTCATGATCTTCTTTTCAGATTAGGTATGAGACTGGCGTGAGGGAGGACAATACCCCTTAATGCCTTGACCCTTCAGTCCCTTTTTACCTGGTTGGATCGTGCTCATGTATATGTTGAGAGATCTTATGGCCTCTATGATGCTGCCAATTCTTGTAATTCCCTTGTCTTGTTGTCTTTCCTATTTGAGCATTTTCTCTAGTTTTCCCTAGAGGCAAGGGCCTATCACAACGATGCTTTTCGCCTTATGAGGTGGCACAAGAAGGCCCCCACCCGGGGTCTCTGATTGATAATGTTGAGGATTTCTATTTTCACGCTTATAATAATATTTATGGTTGAACTTTTAACTTGTTATCTTTCTCGGGTGATGGTGGAACTTTTCATTTACCTTCAGACGTCGATTATGTCTCTTGTTGCCCACATATCAATGTGGTGACGATGCTATTACCAAGTTTTCTCCCTTATTTGACTGAGATGTGTCAGGGCACTGAGTTCTATCATTCTGAGTGGGTGAGGAGGCAATTTGGTTATGACTAAGGTATGCACACCCCTTACCCCTCAAGCAGTGACCTATCAGAGTTGTACTTGAAGGCTTATAGGAATTTTACCTTTTAGGGGATATTCCATAAGATGAGCCACTTGGGGGAACTATATGTGCCTCCCCATGATCGTTTGCCTTTTTTCACTTCATCCTGGTTCCTTTTTTAATTCCACAATATAACGATGAAATCAATCCCAATAAATAATAACCATTCATGCGATATAAAAAAATCCATCAACATGATAATCTCCAAGTTAATCCAATATCCAATAATATAAAACTGAATAAAAGATCCAACTATGAATATCTGAATAAAAATTGTACAACTGTGGAATCGAATGGCCCACCAAATTCATAAACTGAGTCTCAATATAAATGTGAAGGAATGGAAACTAAACTAAACTACTAAGCATAAAATAAATAACTCCAGCTGCACCTCCAAGATGATCTCCAACAAATCCTATGCAGCTACTCCAACACTTATTCCTGAAAAAGGATAGTCAACGCACCTCCGAGCATGAATACACACTACTCCCCTCAAATAGGGTCCATAAACCCAGACAATAGCATTACAAGGGTGATATAACAATGCTAATAAATAAACGACATAAGCTACCATATGAACTAAGCTACCTCAAAGTCGTATTCCAACTACTTAATTTAAATTGCCCAATTAATATGAATTTCCACAAGTATTAATATAATTTTTTATCTCATTATTTGTTCGGTTGCAGTATTCCCATTGTTCTACACCACACACATTCCCCTCACCATAGCTAGCCGGTCCATTTAAACTGTCAACCCTGCAATTATGTACGAGGTCCCACGCACGACATGTCTTCATAGTCAGCCAACTCGTTTAAATTTTCAGCCCTGTAATTAATCAGATGTCACACACCCACACGTCGAAATAGCCATCCATCCCGTTTAAACCGTTAGTCCTGCAATTATTAACGATGCCAATATATTTTAATACCCATTTTATTATCTTAGTTATTAATTCTCACTTTCTCATTTTTCACATTTATTTTATTTAATTAACCCTACCCATATTATCTACGTGAGATTCTAAAAAAAACACCCTTAGTCCCATACCTTAGGGTCCCCAAACCACAAATACGTCCTACCCTATGTATAGGATGAGTTTCTAACATTTATCTCATCCTAGTCTCATGTCTAGGCTAGCGCAACGATGGTATAACATAAAAGTCAGCCCCACCCCGGGATAATCGATCCACAAAAATCTACACTCACTAGTCCCATACATAGAAAGCATAAATCGCACTAAGGCCTACCCACTAGTCCCATACCTAGTAATCATCCTAAACTATAGGTGAGAGTACAATACCAAACAACCCCATCGTCCACGTGATGGCAAATAATAATACTAACAATTTACACAATCCAACATAAATAAACAACATGTAAAATTAACTCATAATGGTCCAACTAACTTAATCTTAATTAATCACAAAATGGTCATTATTAGCGCAATTATCCCCATTTAACCATTTTAGGTTAATTCTCACATGAATTCATGAATTATGCAATAAATTCTAATTTCGTCATCTCAACCAAATTTTATAAGTTTAGATGCACCTGAAACATTTGAATCAAAACTATGATTTTCTACATCAACCTATACCAGTTAAACTCAAAAACCATTCGTTATCCTACATACCCAAGAGTTATGAGTATTACTTCATATTAAAAAATTTCATAAAAACAGTCCCAGAATTTGTGACCACTTTCTCTAATTAAGGTTACTAATTTGTTTTAAGAAAACATGTAATTTATGGTTGAGAACTTAAAACGCATAATACTAAAGGAAGAGAATAGATTATTCATGCATGCGTAAAAGTTGAATGAGAAGTCTGATTTTGAAGTTGTATTCCTCGCAAAAAGTTGACAAAGATTCGTTCAGGAATCGTCTTGACAAAACTCGATTTATCTTGACAAATCTTGAGTTGAAGGTTATTTAAAATGGGGCTAGGGTTTTGTAGATGGAAGAAGATGAAAATAGAGGAGGCTACTAATTTTTGAGAAGGCTAAAATGTGTCTTAAAAGTGCTAAACCCATCACTTTATGTTGAGTTTGAGTCATAATCAAACACAAACACTTGAAAATTTATTACGGATGATCGGATCGCCGGAATTGTCTGAAATGTAAGTATGTTGTAGCGAACAGTGAGACGGAGCTGCTGTGAAAAATTCAACTCAATCAAATGGTCGAATTTTTAATATTTTTACATTTTTATCCTCGTTAGGTCGGATCCTCCCCCGATTTTTTTACAAAAAGTTATAATTTCAAAATTTTAATCCTGATTTAAATTCCACTTAAAACCTTATTTTTATATATAAAAACCAACATTTTTACATACCAAAATTAAATAGATTCCAACAATTTTATTTTTCCAAAGTTTCAAAATTAATTTACATTATTACTGAATTAAGATTACAGGGTGTTCCACACTTTTTGAAAGTTCCAAAATTAATTTAAATTATTACCGAATTAAAATTACGAGGTGTTACATTTCCATCAAAAATCGGCATCCGATTTTATAAGTGATCCATTGGAAAAATTACAAATTTTCAAAAATAATTTTTTCAGAAAATTTGATATCACACAATTTTTTGAAAAAATAGGAATACTTAATAAGTTAGAGTAACCTACTCTGATACTAATTTGACAATTCAATATTGATTCAAATATATTTAATTTCATAGATTTCTAATTTTAAATTAAATGAACACTTATTTAATTAGAGTCAATCTTAAAACCAGATTTTATTAACCCAATTAAACCAAATTTAATTCATCCCTAAAACATGCATCTATGTGGATTAAATTAAGTCATGCATAAATTCAATACACCAAGATTCAGGAAAAAAACTTTAGGGTAAAACCTTTTATTTCAATATGAATGTTAAATCGTAACTTACATACATAGAGAAATCACCAATGAATCTCACGGAGCAGACTCACATAGACACGTAATCCAATGAGTAATGAATTATGCGCAGTAATCCACAAGAACACTCAGTCGTTTGTTCAGCAGTGAATACCGTCAAGCATCCCCAATTACCGTAGGCTTTAGCAGTATAGATCTTCTTTAATAGTGAGACAATGACAAAAGTGTATTTTTATGTTCCAAAACAATTCACATAAACTATTGGGATCTTTGTGAATTTAAAACAAAAGGTTAAAACCCTCAAAATTGAGGAGACAAAGTATTCTACTAAAGCATTTCGTGTATGGAAAATAATCAGGTCTTCTAATGAAAAATGGAGTTGAACAAATCAATTTATAGAAATTCTAAGGCGGCAGGTCACTTGAACGAAATGAGTCTGTCGTTCGAACAAGATTGATATGTTGTTCGAACGACATATCATCTCATTTGACGTTGCTTCCCGTGACATTGCATTGTCATTTGAACAACATGTAGATGTCATTTGAACGACAGTGAGAAATTTTTTTATTTCTTAAAACTTTGTCTACAGGTCTTGGATAAATTATTTTGACAAAAAATAACCCCCAAACACTTGGAAAATATTTTAGAAAAATATCCCAACATTCTAAGTGAACCATTGAGGGACTAAAAACACAACCTTTCCAAAGTTCATCTTATAAAGGCTTGTTGTTGAAGAATGTTGATATTTTGGATTGTCTTGATGCATACATGAGCTTGAGCATCTTCTTCGATTCGTGTAGTGGTATACAATATACTCTAAATGTGACGGACTATATAAAATATGTCCTTATAACTACCAATGCATACATAGTGTAGGTTATCTCCCCTTCAAAGAGTTGGGATACCCCAAGGCATCCAAGACTTAGTCCCATAAAATGAGTATATAATCTCCAAGTATTTCTACCACTTTTTCAATGTGGGATAAATCCACTCGATTTAATTACACCAACTAGCTTAAACTCAAATGGGTCACTTTAAGTCCAAATTTATCATTCATTACTTCACTAACAAATGAGGATATCAGAGTAATCTCCTTGAGACAAGGAACACATTGAGTTGAATATTTATTAAAATATCCAATAATACCCCCACATGAATGAAATTTGGAAGAATCAAATGAATATAGATGCAAACAAAGAGCTTTACTAGTAAAAACATTGAATAAAAAAAGATAGCATATGGCTTTGAATCTTTCCTAGTGAGATACTATCGAGCTTACGAGCCAATCAATGAACGTGATGTCTTGAGTTGATCAGCCGTTTATAAACTGAGACAATAGTATTCACACAATGTCTTGCATACCTTAATGGTTCTCATTGTTATGTCCATTTTGTCCTTGAACACCCCGTGGCTTCATGAGTGTTCTAGAAAAATAGCCTTCGTTATTCTAATAGAAGCGGCCCCTTCTCACTGACATAAGTGATTTTTATAAAGAGTATCATGTTCATATGCCACTTAACATATACATTCAAGATATAGAAATTATTAAAAACATGGTTTATCATCATACACGCGGTAGTTTGCGCATTGATTCATCTTTAGAATGGGAGGAAGAAATTAAAGTAGTACTTCATAGTGCTAAGTGATTCATCATAATTAGATTGTCCCTTTCAACATATTTCTTGGAATCTCGAGTCATTTAGGTTGGGTTTCCATTAATACGACACTCTAGAACTTTACAGGTTTTAGGCCCATTCCACATGATGAACTCTAAGATGAATTTCTTACTTTAATTTTATATCTAGATATTCCAATATGACCGGTAGCATGGTCTTTGTCCATATTAGAATATCCTCTAAGAAGTTTATAAGCCATTCATCTTCTTCCCCATATTTGTATAAAGTAATAAATTCAGATTTCATAGTGGATCTTGCAATACACGTTTGCTTCGAGGATTTCTAAGACACGGATGCACCTATAAGAGTAAATACATATCCACTTGTATATTTTGAATCATTTGAATCGGATATCCAATTTTCATAACTATAGCCTTCAAGTACAACTAGATATCACTCGTAGTGAAATGAATTCTTAAAAGAGTATCGAAGATATCGAAGAACTCTTATCAAGGCCTTCTAACGATATTTTTTGGGATTACTCATATATCGACTAAGCTTACTAAATGAGTAAGTTATATCGGGTCAGGTACAGTTTGTTAAATACATAAAACTTCCAATAATACGAGAATACTCTAATTGAGATATACGTTTACCTTTATTTTTAAAGAGGCGATGACTTAGATCTACAGGTGTCCTCACTAGAGTATGATCAAATTTATAATAATTTTGAAGTATCTTCTCAATGTAATGTCATTGAGATAATCTAATTCCTTGAGGGGTTCTTGTAATTTTAATTCCTAGAATTATATCAACTAGTCCCAAGTCCTTCATTTCAAATTTACTAATCCACATTTGTTTAGTAGAATTGATAATGTTATTATTATTACCAATTATTAACATATCATCTACATATAGACAAGCAATCACATGTCCCTCTTAGTGATCTTGACATAGACAGATTTGTTATACTCATTTATTTTGAAGCTATTTGACTTCATGACATTGTCAAATTTTTCGTGCCATTGTTTAGCTACTTGTTCCAAGCCATATAGTGACTTCACAAGTTTACATACTTTCCTTTCATTTCTAGGATATTTAAAACCTTCAGTTCTTCCATATAAATTTCTTCATCTAATTGACCATTTATAAATGCCGTTTTGAAATCCATATGGTGTATTTCAAATTTATGTATTGTTGCGATTGTAATTAACATTCTAATGGATGTAATCATTATAACTAGTGAATAGGTGTCAAAATAATATATTCCTTCCTTTTACTTGTAGCCTTTAGCTACAAGTCTAGCTTTATACTTATCAATGGTTCTATCAACTTTTATTTTTCATTTGAATATCCATTTACACCCTAATATGTTTGTCCCATGTAGTAGGCCCACCAGTTCCCATGTATGATTTTGCATAATGGATTCAATTTCACTATTAATAGCTTCTTTCCAATATGAAGCTTTCAGAGTGGATAGAGCTTCCTTTACCTTTTGAGGTTCACTTTCTAACATATAGGTTACAAAATTTGGACCGAAAATTTTTGAAATCTCTCTTTTTCTTCATCCTTTTGCTTCGTCTAGGTTCCTCCTCAATAACTTATTCAGGCTCACCATTTGTAACTTTAAGCATTCTATTGTTAGAACTTGTTTCTAGTGCATTCTTACAAGGAAAAATATTTGCAAATAATTATGCATTCCTAGATTTTATAACTGTATTTTCATGAATTTTTGGAATGTCAGACTTATGCACAAGAAACCGATATGCAGTACTATTATGTGCATAGCTAATGACTATGCGTTCAATAGTCTTCGGACCAATTTTTATCTTTTTAGGTTCCGGAACTAGTACTTTTGCAAGACACCCCCACACTTTTAACTATTTGTAGGAAGGCTTGCGCCCTTTCCATAATTCATAGGGTATCTTATCATTTTCTCTTGAATCATCTTATCAAGAACATAGTTATCCAAAAGCAATTCTTCCCACACTTGTTTTGGTGTAAACCTGAACTTATTAACATCACAATCCTCATTTCTTTTAAAGTTCAGTTTTTTTGTTCCACAATTCCATTGGATTGAGGAGGGTAAGGAACGGTAGTTTAGTGAATAATGTCATTCTCTAAGCATATTTACATAAAAGGAGACTCATATTCACCACATCTATCACTTTTTAATTCTCTAATCTTTTTACCATGTTGATTCTCAACTTCTATCTTGTATTTCTTAAAAGCCAACTCCTTCATATTTGCTTCTTAGTAGCTGGACATAAAGTATTTTTCTTACCTTTAGTTCGAAAAAATTGCAAATCACATATATCGGTGTTAACTAATTCTAATGGTTTCCTATTTCTATCAATAGAATGAAATGGTGACTTAGTTAATTTAGCTTCTACAAAGGCTTCACATTTATGATTTGAGATGATGTTAAATTTTGTAATTAATTCTAAATGAATTAATTTAATCAAAGTACAATAATTAACATATCCTAATTTACCATGCCACATATCCATAGACTCGAGCATATAAGCAAAATATATCATATTATTATCATAGTTACTTTTAGGTACAACACTAATGATGTTCAATTTGAACATCCCATCGCACATAAAACCTTTCTCGACTAACATTACATCCTTAATTAGTAAAAAACTATATGCAACAAAGTCTAGCTCAAACCCTTTCTTGCTTAGCATGGAATCGAAGACAAGGTTCTTCTTAATGTCCATATGGAATACATCGTTGAGTGCAAGATTCTTCCCGGAACTCATTTTCAACATGACTTTGCATTGACCTTTAACCTTCGACGTTGAGGATTTTCCCATAAATAGTTGTTCTACATTTGAAATTGGTTGGTAGGTTGTGAACATACTTTTATCGAAACACACATAGTGTGTAGCTCTGGTATCAACCCACCAGTCTTTGGTGTTACCTAAAAAATTTAGTTCAGATACAACTGGAAGAAAGGCATGTTGGAAACATGATCAGACAATGCATCAACCTTTTTCATGTTGTCTTGTGGTGTTTTCTTCTTAAAGTTCTCTTACTTTTTTGGCTTGCGACAATCATTGACGCTATGACGTTCTTTATTGCAATTAAAATATTTTCCTTTGAACTTCTTAGCGTCGCCTTATTGATTTGTGCCTTCACTTTTGTGCTTCCTCTTTTTTTTTTAAATTTGTCTCCATCCTCAACAATATTTTCTTTTGCAGACATAACATGGTTATTGTTTTTCTTTTTAGATTTACGATTATCTTCTTCTATCCTTAACCAAACAATTAAATCTTCAAGTCCCATTTCTCTTCGTTTATGCTTCAAATAATTTTTTAAACCTTTCCAAAAAGGGGATAATTTTTCAATTACCGTGACAACTTGAAATATTTCACTTATGACTATATTTTTGGTAATTATTTCATGAAAATTTAATTGAAGCTTTTGGACTTGTTTTATGACAGTCTTTGAATCAACCATTTTATACTTAAGAAATCTATCGACCACAAATTGTTTCATACTGGAAATTCTCGAATTTATATTTTTCATCCAAATACTCCCATAACAATTTAGCAGCTTTGATTGGACTATACACATTATAAAGTGTATTTTCCAATCCTCTAAGGATATAATTTTTGCAAATAAAATCCAAATGCTTCCTTGCTTCTATAGCTAGCAAAGATGTCTTGTCCATTTCATTTTCATTAACCACGAAAACATCCTCATTGATAAACCTTGCAAGATTAATGATAGTTAAATATAACAACATCTTTTGTTTTCAACGTTTGAAATCAATACCATTAAACTTTGGGGGTTTTGTTAATGGGTTAAATGACTAGGAACGGTAGTAGGAACACTAACCGACACATCGGTTTGAGGAACAGACATCTCATTTTCAGATAATTCAATAGCCATTATTCTGTTATAAAATAACAGAAAACCAACTTATGAAATGTAAAGAATTTTTCAAATTAAAGAAAGAAGATTATAGATGGAAATAGAAAAAGTAAACATGTTTTTGTATGTATTAAAACAGGTAAATACTACCAAAGTTGATTACAATTTTAGAAATTTCTAGATTTGAAAAGCAATTTATTTAGTGAGAATCAACATGGAAAAAAAATATTACGTCTTAAGATTGTTGTTTTTTAGGTTAAGAAAATAATATTTCACTAAATAAATAAATAGTAATTAAAATTAACTAATTAATCAGAATTATAATAAGTATAAAGAAAGAAAAGAACATACAGTTCATGATTGAAACAATCACTTGAAGAAATTTGACTAAGCTAAAAGTTTAACTATCTCTCCTTAAGACAGAATGCGCCCCCCTACGGTGCTGCCAGTAAATTCATTAGGTGTCTTCCACCCAGGATGAAACAGTCACCGACTGTTGCAAGAAGCACTTCAGTGCAACAGTCCCACGAACCAACATTGGAGAATTTCTCTCAAGTAGGATGAAGGGAGCAAAGACAAGAGTAGGTAATTCATCGAAATATTCTGGTGTTTAAAATGGACTGCTTATGGTCCATTATATAGGTGGTGAAGGGATGCAAGTTGGTGACTATTGACTTTTTCTAGAAAAGGATGTGACTATTTGAACAATCACATCTCTTATTAATAACGTTTTTACAAACAACGTTTTAATTAATTAATTAAAATGACAATGTTTCTAATTAATATGAAAATAATTAAATAATTAATAAATCCCTAATTAATTAATTCATTTTGAAAACATAATTTTTGGGTTCTAAAAATAAATTTTAAAGCCCAGAGGTCAATTAAAATTTTGTCTAAAAAATTTAATACTTGCTTTAGAAAGACCCACAATCTGGACCCGAACACGGGTATGGGTCGGGCTGGATGGACGGACGACTGTGGCGGCGTGCATGGGCCTAAAGCCCATGCCCAATACATGCATAGTGTAGGTCATTTCCCCTTCAAAAGAGTTGGGATACCCCAAGGCATCCAAGCCTTAGTCCCATAACTTAAGTATATCAACCCTAAGTATTTCTAATACTTTTGCAATGAAGGACAAATCCACTTAACTAAATTACACCAACTAGCTTAAACTCAAATGGGTCACTTTAAATCAAAATTTCTCATTCATTACTTCATTATTTTGAACAAATTAGTATACCAAATTAATCTCCTTGCGACAATGAACTAATTGGTACTAAGACACGTCACTTTTAATATATGTGCCACATATAAAATTGACTCTAAAGTTTGACTAAATTAGCTGAATCTTTATCTAAATGTCCAACAATAACCACCATCACTACTACTACACTATTACATATATAACCTAAATTACTCTCTCTTTCCCCCATCCCACTATGAATATCATATTTAAACTATTTTTTATAATTTTGAAACAATGATATGCAAACACGATGAATATATAAATTTTTTACCACGAAAACTATTGATGATCATCTTACCCATTACTGGATTAAATTTTTTGATGAAACTTTTAGATGATCTCTTCACAATGATACCATATAAAAAATCATCAAAAACTTAGTTATTTTTACTATTTAACAAAATGGTCCCACGGGGGTCGGCTCTGTTTCAGGTACGCACTTGAGACTATCTATATATCTCTTTATCTCTCATTTTTTCTCTCTGAGAGAGAGAGAGAGAACAGATCTTGTACATACCAGTATGAGGTCCTGGTATGTGGACCATTTTTTAAAAATAGTAAAAAAATATTTTGGGCCTGATTTTTTTATGGAATTTAAACATTTCAGGGGACTCATAAAAAAATCAGCTAAAATGATTTTTTTTTGTTATTTTAAAAAAAATTGGTCAAACGATGTCCATTTTTAAGTTATTAAAAAGTCATATAGTTTGGCCGATTTTTGTAAAATAGCAATATAGATTATTTTGAGCATATTTTTTTATGAGCCCCCTGAAATGTTTAAATACCATACAAAATCATCCCAACAATATTTCTTTAACTATTTTACAACAAATGGTCAGAATGGGGGGTAGGCACACTTTTCCAACATATCAACGAGCGAGATCAGATTTTCTGGTGCGATTTAAGGGTGTTCCATGTCACAACTTAAACATTATCACGTGACAACTTGGAGATAATATTCTTAAAAGCCCCGAAGAGAAACCCTACCCCCGTCAACCTCACCCATCCTCATCCCATTATCCCATCCTCTTGACAACACAACCCCTCATCACAAAAATCTACCTTCAACTCCACGTGGTTGCTGCCCCCAACTACAAGTTGCCTCCATCAGCTCCACGCTGCCACCCTCCTTAGATCCACATTGTCACCCTCTCTAACACATGCAGGTGTGAAATTAATGGGTTTTGATTTTGGCTTTTTAATTTAGGGTTTTACCTTCTAAGGGAAGATTGTGTAAATGATGAAGGGAAAGATCCATGTGGATCTCTACATGTATGTGTGGGGATAGTTTTCCAAAATGGGTGGGGAAATTAGGGCTTTCTGAAATTTCGAATTGGGGATCTTTGCATGTGTGTTTGGGATTTTTAAATTTGATTTCGAATTCAGTTTTTTGAATTCAAAAATGAGTTTCTCCTTTACACATTTTATGCATTTTTTAAATGTATTGGAATTTTTTATCACCATGTCATTATTCTCTTAGAGTTTTGTATGCTTATTTCCATGTATTATCAATGTGTGGAAATTATGTGCTTTCCATGTATTTGTGAAAATGCCCAAATTTATGTTTACATTCTTTTGGGAAATTGTATCTACACTGTCATCGTTTCCATCGTTGATTTAATTATCCATCACTAATATACCTTTACATATCTCTTTTCAGTTACCCACCACAAAGAATGTGAGGACCGTAAAATCCATCTCCTTCAGATTTATATTTTTGGTCTTAGAGTTCCTTAGCGTAAATGGACGTCACTTAATTGTTTTTGTTCAAATTGGTTTCCAGATCAACGTGGCTTGGATTATTTGAATTAGGGTTTGCAATTAATTTTAATTCTTGATTTTTAGTCCTATGACCCTTGATCCATGGCGAATTGAACGCATTTCTCCCGTCAGGGTCTCTTTAGTTCTAAATTACAGTTTGTTGGGTTCTAAATAAGGGGCTTAGCTGTTTAATTTTTATTTTCTACTATTTTTTCCGTTACTCATATATATATATATATATATATATATATATATATATATATATATATATATATATATATATATATATATATATATATATATATGTGTGTGTGTGTGTGTGTGCGTGTGTGTGTGTGCGTGCGCGTGTGTGTGTTATTCTGTTTTATTTCCCCATTTTAGTGTGTAATGTACTAGAGTGAATCTTTCATATAAATGTTCTAAAAGTGATAAAATGCCCATCGTGGCCTACATGAGGAATGTCGTAGGATCAAGACAGGTCGTGGACCTCAAGTAGATAAAGAGAAGCATAATTACTTTGGTTCTTACTTTTATTTTATTCAAAGATGATAGTTTACTTAGTCCATCAAGGATGCACTTTGGAATTGATTTTTTTTTTTTTTTTTTATCAATTCATTGCAATCTCAATCATTATGTTATTGGTAGATGAAATGGAAGAGGTCGCACAAGGGATAGTTTGGAATGGCGATGATACTGGTTCACGAGGTTTAGTTGATTTTATTAGTGGGCTCTGTCAGGTTGTCCCGATAGAAAAGTAGAAGGTCGATATACCCTAGGACATATAGGTTGGTCTCATTACCTTCTATATTGTTGTTAATAAGTACCGGTGGTGTTTATTTAATGGACAAAATTGGTGCTCATTCCAAAATTTTAGTAACTTTTTTAGGTTCAAATATATTGTCATGGCCATGATATTGCATTTAATAATTTATGTTTTGGTTTATATTTAAAGTTTAATTTTGTGCTCACTTCTTTGTTTATTTTTCTTTTTATATGTGAAGAAAATGGCATCCATCAACCATGCGTTATTTATTATCATAGTCAGGTTTACTAAAATTTCTTTTAAGTTTTTGTTTTGATGTTTTGTTTGTATTTTTTCTATCTAAGTTTTTGGTAGGTTTATGAGAAATCTGAATCTACCCTCGCCTTTCACATCCGCACATGTACTTCCTCAACCTCTTACACACGCACACGCAGATAACTACATATCTAAAATTGTCACACTCACACATACACACCCACTAGCGTGCACAACCCTCAACACATAACTAGAGATCAATGATTTTGAAATTGCTATGATTTTGTTTGGTTTTTGAAATGGTTCGTATTTTTTTCAAATGGTTCTAATTGTGTGGGTTTTTTAAATAGCCTCTCAGGTGTTGATCCAATAATAAGAATACAAACATTTTCTATCTAATTATTACTTTTTGTTTCTCTTGGAATATAGTGTGTAATCTCCATATGTGCAATGTCACATTGTTATGCTATTTTTTCAGCTTTGTAAATATCTCATCTGTATATATCATTTTTAGGGGTCTTTGGGTTTGGAATTTGGATTTTAAATCTGTTATAAGTATTATTTCTGATTATTGTCTATGATTTTTAAATTGTATGTTTAAGTTGGACTTTGTTTCAACGCATCAACTCATTAACATATATATAGGGTTTTGTGTTCCTCATATTTGGTTGTAATCAATTTGTTTGATATGAATTTGTTACTTTGTTGAAACCTTTTGCAGAGAGTAATACAACATAATAGACCAACTGATCCACTGCTAGCTAAGAAAATGTCCATGTATCTCATACACGGATGCAATTTTGTAACTGGAATAGATGATCATAGTCATGGAATCATAATTGAGTCTGATATTGACTGCATAAGAATGCTGATGCAAAACTGTTAGGGACTGATTTTAGGGGTGATAACTATTTGGGATTGTAATTGGCAACATTTATCAGTCTAATTATCAATAATTGTTTGGGTCATAACTTTGCATTTCAATTTTGTTTCTTACCTTTTATTTTAGTTTCAAATATGAGTTATTTTTCAAGTTGAAGGGTCTTAATGTTTATTTTGGGTCTAGTTTTAGATTGTGCTTCTATATAGGCTCTCTTCACAGAAAAAAGTCTTTAATTTTTTAAGGGCCAATATTTTGTTCAAACACTTCTCAAATAGAAGTTTTATAAACCTAAGATGATTCCTTTCTTCCTCTATCATTCATAACAAGTCGTTTCAATAAAATGTCAGATCATTAGGTTTATCATTTGCTTTGGTAATCCTAAGGTATAAGACTTAAGAATTCTTAACATTTACGTTATTTTTGCATTGACCTGAACATCTTTGCTTTGGTGCAGTATTTGAAAGGTCATGTGGTTAAAGAAGAAGATAATATATAGCCCAGGCCATTAGTCAAACTCGGTCAGGCCATTACTTAATGACACCAGGGGCAGCTCCAACGGTTCCACCAGGCGCAGGTACAACGGGAGCAGCCCCGGCTAGCATACCCTCCGTCGTGAATCCGGCGGTGGGAATCTCCGGAGTATCAACGGCGCCAGCTGGAACGATGGCTCCAACTATAACGGTCATTCAGCCAACACCCCCATCGGTCGTTGCCCCATCGCCCATGGAGGAAATGAGGAGAGAAATGCAAAAGGAGATGTTAAAATTTGTGCAGGCTTCCTCACAGTCTATAGGCGAGGTAGCTTCAGTCTATGACGACTTTAGGACACCTTATCCTCAGGAATAAAACGATGAGCCTTACCCGAGGGATTATATTCCCCCCATCTTTGAAAAATACACAGGGAATGGTGGGAATCCGGAAGAGCACATTAAACGTTTTATTGAGCACCTGGGGGCACATTGCAACAACAAGAAGCTCAGGTTGAGGGAGTTTTCCAAATCCCTAATCGATAAAGCATACACGTGGTATTCTCATTTGGCCCCTAAAAGTGTTTCCACGTGGGAAGAGATGCACGTGCTGTTTGTCCAAAAGTTCTTTCTAGCAGAGGATGAATTCACTCTGACCCAACTAGGGAGAGAGAAGCAACGACCAGGAGAAGACGTGGTGGCATACGTTCGGAGGTTCTGGGAAAGGTCTCTGGATGTGAGAGAGGAGGCCAAGGAGTCCAAACTATAACAAATCTGTGCCGAAGGACTACTCCCGGAGTACATCTGCCATCTTATCAATGAGACGCGCGAGGGAACTTTTTCGGCGTTCTTAAAATCTGCAAGGAACATCTCATTGGTCGTACGACCAAACCCGGTGGCGGTGCCTATAATATTCAGGCAACCGATACAACCTGGGGGAGGAAGGCCTCAACCCCCACGAGTGGGATACACCGAAGGAACAGATGGGGGTAAGGCGGCGAAGAAGGACAACAAAAGGAAGTTCGGAAGGGATAGGGAAGACCCACCACCGTTACCATGCATGATAGAAGAGGCGGTGAGTTATTACAACGCCATGGTCCAAGGTGGAACGGTCTACCTACCAAAAGGCGTTCCTTCGGAAGAACCCGATGACGCAACAAAGGCAGATCCTAGGTATTGTCAGGTTCATCGAAAGATCCAGAACCCGACAGAGAGCTACTTCACACTGAGAAGAATCATTGACAAGTACATGAAGGCAGGGACGCTGCAGATCCCCCCACAGAACGTTAACAACAACCCGCTTCCAGCGCATGGGGCCAACTTGGTGACGACCTACGACGATGAGGCGGAAAGAGGGGAAGGAAGGTCAACAATGAGGCAAAGAGAATTCGAAGAAACTCTGGAATATTGCACCACAGGAATGGCTAACGTAATTTTAGCCTACGATGAAGCAAGCGCTAAAGACGTGGAAGACGTATACAGCGTTGAAGGCGAGGAAATGGAGGCAGTCGTTGAATACAGCGCAGTTTCAAAATCCCCAAAATTCGCTTGGTTCTTCGATCAAGTGGGGATACCAAAGGAGAGCAGACTGGAAATAACTCAGGCGATCCTAGACATCGCGAAGAAGGACGCGATTCCCTCGTTGAAATGGAGGGGACCCATGGCGAGGCTGGTAAAAAAGTTCCTATCAGAGGTGACCTTCGGCGATGCAGATAGAGCTGTAAGGTTCCCTCATAACAGGCCCTTGTATGTGACGGCCAGTATCAATGGGGTTAGTTTTGCAAGAACGCTTATGGATGGGGGCGCTTCCATCAACATTATGCCGATCAACTCCTTCCACGCAGCTGATATCCCAGAAGAAAGGTTGGTCCCCATGCCTCTGGTAATCTCAGGGTATGACAACCAATCTTCTAAATCCATTGGGTATGTGAATGTGGGAATTGTAATGGGAAATCTGAGTTCCCACATCAAGTTCCATGTAATAGAAAGTGCAACTTCCTATCATTTACTAATAGGAAGAGTGTGGATGCACAATCAAGGTTTAGTTCCTTCAACATATCATCAATGCGCCAAGGAAAATGTCAAAGGAACAGAAGTGACCATTAGGGCTACAAAAAGGCCTTTTGCTATCGAGGAATCTCACTTTGTAGATGCGGCCTTTTATACAGAGTTGGAGGAGGATGCTCGAGTCCTAACGAGAAGAATGGAGGGGGCATGGGTTCCTTCGATCAGAGATAGAATGGGGCCTCTGAACGAGCAAAGTAAAGAAGCCGCGGGTAACGAAGGGGTGAGGGCCGAAGAAACCCATCAGGTGATCCCTCGACCCCAAAGTACCACGAAGCAGCTCAAAAACAAAGTAAGGCTTAGAGTGGATCCTGTGGAGCATGAGGTCCAACGGCAAAGCGTGCTGAGTCGCTTTTCAGGGGGAAGAATCGCTGAGGCTTCGAGAGAGAGGAAGAGGAAGGCCGTGGCAACAGCTACCAACAGGCAATGCAAGAAGGTGGTCACTGAAGAGGGGAAGGTGGTATACCGTTTATAACGATGTGAGCGGGCGGTCGAAGAGACCGAGGATGGGGCTGACCCGGTATATGAGTGTTTCTTGGTGGATCAACAGGGAAAGTGTATGGTGATAGACAACTCCAACATACAGGAGTTCGTGGAGGAGGTCGCCGAAGAACCAGATTACATGGCAAATCAACCAAAGCCCCAGGCACAAGAGTTGGAGTAGTTGAACCTGGCAGGAGAAGGGGAAGACCCAAGGCCCATCTTCATCGCGAAGGATCTCGGTAAGGAGAAACGAGAAGCCTTGGTTGGGCTAATCCGGGAGTTCATAGATGTCTTTGCATGGAAGTATACCGAAATGGAAGGGCTAGATGAGGAAGTGAGCTGCCATAAGCTAAACGTGATGCCTTCAGCCATCCCGGTGAAGAAGGCAACAAGGACTTACAAACCTGAGTTGGACTTAAAGATTAAGGAAGAGGTTCAACGTTTGTTGGCAGCAGGATTCATCAAACCAATACAGCATCCCTTTTGGCGATCTAGCATTGTGCCAGTAGGAAAGAAGGACAAGAATCAAATAAGGATCTGTGTGGATTTTAGAGATTTGAACAGGGCTTGCCCCAAAGATGAGTTCCCTCTACCCTCCATTGATAGCTTGATAGATGCCACGGCTGGGCATGAGATGTATAGCTTCATGGATGGGTACGTAGGGTACAACCAGATCAAGATGGACCCCGCAAACGCAGAGAAAACGGCATTCAGAACCCCGTTGGGCAATTTCATGTACAAAGTAATGCCGTTTGGACTTAAGAACGCGGGGGCTACTTATCAAAGAACAATGATGGCCATTTTTCACGATTTCTTCCACAAATTTGTAGAATTCTATGTGGACGATTTGGTCATCAAATCGAACAAGGAGGAGTCCCACCTAAACGACTTAAAGAAGGTGTTTACTCGATGTAGGAAGTTTAAATTAAGGATGAACCCATTGAAGTGCGTCTTTGGAGTAACATGCGAGAAGTTTCTAGGCTTTGTGGTTGATCGACAAGGGGTGCAGATGGACCAGGATAAACAACGCGCGATCTTAGAAATGCCGTGCCCAAGAACGGCGAAGGAGCTAAAAAGTTTCCTCGGAAAAGTCTCCTACCTCAGAAGATTTGTACTAGGATTGGCCGAGGTAACACACCCGTTGATGCAGCTGCTGCAAAGATAATATATAGCCCAGACCATTACTTAATGGCTGTCCTGGGCTGGTACATAATGTCAAACTCCCCCATCTCTATAGCCCAGGCCATTAGTCTCCCTAATTTTTTAGGCTTGTGCAAGACCTGCCTAAGAGGAGAGTCAGTGAGGATGACCATTGTATGGGACTGGAAGTTTGGCTTCATCTTTCTCGATGCATGGATCAAGGCATAGGCCAACTTCTCCATCCTCGGATATCTTTGCTCTGCGCCCTAAAGTGCCTTGCTGTTAAAATACACAGGCTTCTGTACCCCGTCTTCGTCTCTCACAATGGCTTCACTGATGGATGACTCTGAGACGACGAGGTACACATAAAGTCGTTCACCCTGCACGGGCCGTGATAACAACAAGGGAGACCCCATGTATGATTTTAACTCTTTAAAAGCCTCATCACACTCTTCACTCCATTCGAAGGCTTTTCTGAGAATTTTGAAGAATGGTAGACACCTGTCTGTGGCCCTAGACACGAACCTGTTCAAGGTAGCAACTCTCCCTGTGAGTCTCTGAACGTCTTTAATGGACTTGGGGGTCTTCATCTCTACAAGGGCCTTTATCTTTTCAGGATTGGCCTCGATGCCTCTTTGGTTGATAATGAACGTCTGCCACATGATCCTCTACCTTCAAACTCTTAGTCAGCATGTCATCTCCATAGACTTCCCAATTTGGTCTTCAAACATTTTATTTACGAGGCGCTAATACGTTGCCCCTGCGTTTTTCAAACCAAAGGGCATGACCCTATAACAGTATGTCCCCGTCGGTAATGAAGGCTATTTTCTCCGAGTCTTCAGGGTACATGAAGATCTGGTTGTACCCTGAATAGGCATCCATGAAGCTCATGATCTCATGGCCTGCAGTATCGTCTACCATCCGGTCAATGCGGGGGAGAGGGAAGCTGTCTTTGGGATAGTGCTTTTGAGGTCGGTGAAGTCCACACACATTCTCCACTTCCCGTTGGCCTTTGGGACAATTATAGCATTGGACAGCCATTCAGGGTAGATGACCTCTCTGATAAATTCAACGCCTTTTAATTTTTTGACCTCATCCCTTATGACCTCATACTTTTCTCTAGAGTAAATTCTCCTCTTCTGCTTAACTGGCTTTGATCCCGCTACCACATTGAGCTTGTGGCACATGATTTCAGGGTCGATCCTCGGCATATCTACATGACTCCACGCAAAGACGCTTTGTCTTCTCCTCAACAGTTTAATGAGGTCTTCCTTGATATTGGGCTTCAGAGACTTACCGACTTGGACGGTTTTTTCTGGGTCATCCTCATTGAGGATAATGGATTCTAACTCTTCTGCAGCCTCTCCTTTCTTTAACTTTGTCTCATCCCTGGGGTCTAGGGTATCAATATTGTAAGTGGCTGTTGCCCTCTTGTGTGCCTCTCTTTCTTCCGCGGAGTTGTAGTAACACTCCCGTGCTGCCGTCTGGTCTCCCTGAACTTCCCCCACCCCATAAGGGGTAAGAAATTTAATCATCTGATGGACCGTAGATGGCACAACTTCAAACCCCTTGAGGTCCACACGCCCCAGTATGATGTTGTAGGACAAAAACACATGTTCATCCATCACAAAGAAACTGACCTTCTTGGTAAGCCATCTCGGCCACTCGTCCCCCATCCTAACATCGGCCTCATACACTCCAAGGGGATGAACCTTTTCCCCACTAAACCCAATCAATGGATGATGGTATGGGACGAGTCTAGCACGGCTAAGACCTAAGGCTTTGAAGCATGGCCAAAACATTACATCTGCAGAACTGCCCCCGTCGACCAGTATCCTCGGCACCTCACACCCGTGCACCCTAGTTGTGATGACGAGTGGGTCGTCGTGTGGGGCTAAGAGGCCTTTAAAGTCCATTATTGAGAACCCCATAATCAGAGTATCCGTATCGACCTTCTTCCTCTTTTCTGACTTCACCTCCAGAGAGGTTGAGTGTAATGTCTTCGTCACTGCGTTGGCTTCAGCCACGTGGGCCTTCCTATCTGCGACCTCTGACCCTCCTCCTGCTAGACCCCCGGAGATCATTCCCACTCCAAGCGAGATTATATTAAGCCTCTTGACAGGGCCTTGGTCGTCTCTCGGTGGGAGGACAGGGTCGTCCTCATCATCAGAAGGGTTGCCCCCTCTTTTTGGAAGATCTTCTCGACGTGCATCGCCTTGCTTTTTCCTGGGGTCGTCCCCTCGGCCCCTCTTGAAGGCACCTCTGTCGACGTACTTTCTGAGCTTCCCTTCTTTCAGCATCTTCTCAATCTCATCTTTCAGAGCAAAACATTTGTCTGTCACGTGGCCATGGTCTTGGTGAAATTCACACCACAGGTTCTTGTTCCTCTTGTTGGGGGCTGCCCTCAACTTCTCAGGCCACTTCAGGGATTGGTCACTCTTTATCTCATTGAGAATATGTTCACAGCTGACCGTTAGTGGGGTGTAACCAGCGAACTTGTCGTCCATAGACCTCTTCTTCCCCTCTTTGTTCTTCTTAGGGTATTTACCCCCACTAGCGCCTCCTTTTTCGTCCTCGTATTTTGCTGCCATCGCCTCTTAGGTGTTCATTACCTTTCCTGTTGTTGACAGTAATTCAGCCATCGTCCTCGGAGGGTCTTCAGCAAGCTTCCATAACAGCTTCCCCTTTTAGAGTCCTCCAATCAGGGTTGTTGTAGCTATGCTCTCCTCATAGTCTTCCACTTCCAACTTTTCTTTGTTGAATCTGGCTATGTAGTCCCTTAGACTCTCAATCTTCCCCTGCTTAACATAGAGCAGGTGGGTGGTCTTCTTCTGTGGCCTCATCCCAAAGCAAAAGTTGTGGATGAACCGGTCTACCAACTGCTTAATGTTTTCAATAGAGTTTTTTGGGAGAGACGTGTACCAGACATGTGGAGCCCCAGTCAGGGTACCAGATAAGGAACGACACCTCATCTCATCTGAGATAGAGTATATGTCTACCGCTGATTGATACATCTCAATATGGTGGACAGGGTTGGTGCTCCCGTCATATCTTGGGGTGACCACAGGTGGCTTGAACTTTGATGGTGTAGGGAAGTTGACTATCTTCACCACAAAGGGTGAGCCTATGGAGTATCCTCTCTGAAGAGGGTCACGACTCTTCAGTATATCACCGACTTATCCTTCAGTCGCTGGATTGAGTCATTCCAGGGCCTTTTAGGGTCGGCCTGGCCGATGTTATCCCATGCCGCCTCTTTGAGATGGACGGCGGGTCCTATCGCGGCTGGCCTGTGTCGGCTGTTTACTTCCCCCTGGCCGTCGTCCTGTCCTAGGGGCCGGCCCCCACGAGGCCGGTCATCTGCTGCCTGCCTTCTGGACCTCGCGGCACTCCTTGATCTGGACAATTTTTCCCGCAGGTCATTTACTGGGCCCAGCCTCTCAAAGGCTGACCCCCTGCTCAAGCGATCAAAAGCGGAGCCTCTTGGGCGATAATCAGGATTTGGTCTCCCCCACTTCCCTCTACTCTCCTGAAGAGGTCGTACAGTGTTTTTGGAGACTTCATATGGTTCCCAGCATTCTATGGGGGCCTCCTCTCCCTCCAGATCATCATACCTGTCCTCAGGGCAAGGGTTTCCTTGCCTCCCCAGGCGTAGACGTCGGGGGTCAGCAACATCCCTACGCCGCTGAGGGGGTTACAGGCCTTTGCGCGGTGCCTGGGGTGGTCCCCTGGCCTCATGTTGCCCTGGAGCCACTGCCGGAGTAATCATCTCAGGTGAGAACCCTGGTGGTCTTAGTATGTTCTGGCTTAGAGCTGTGAACTGCTCCTGCATGATCCGCTGGCTTACTGCCAGAGACTTCAAGGCTGTCGCCACATCAGCCATCCCAGACTGAGGTGGTGGATGACTGGAACTAGGTCCTACTACACTATCCAGTGGAGGGAGTGGTGGTGGTGGCATATCTGGTGCCATGTATTTGAGCTGTGAACAGCTGAACTTGGAAAAAAGACTGGTGAGCTTGAGAACCTTAGTGGGTCTCTTTCAATGGTGAAACATCTCCTCTTAGGGGGAGAACTGGTTCACCACCAGAGTGCCCAGTGAGGTCAAGCTATACAAAGGAAGAGATGTCTTCTCGTTCCCACAGACGGCGCCAAACTGATGATGCTGAAATCTAGCAGCACCAGATAAGTGATGATGAGCTCAAACAATAGTAACCATGGCAGCCATAGAGATGTAAGTGTATAAGTATATAGAAGTAGATGAGTATAAGAGGAATAAGACAATGATGTATAGTGGTTCAGTCAATTAGGCCTACATCCACTGTGAGTGTGTGATACACTAAGTATGGGCACTAATGGCCTTGGATACAATGCACATAAGCTCACTTTCTCTCTCTACTGTGTGTATAAGCAGAGTTTTTTGTTAGGGTTACAGTTATCGATCGATCCCTTTGTAGGGTTGTAGGTGACAAGTATATATAGGTCTTTGGGGGGTGTAGTGTACCCCCCAAGTATGCATGGTGCATGTGAATGATGATCTAGCCAATCTCCTGTTGACACCTGTAGATGCACAATGATGACATAATATTCCCTCACGTGAGGGTGTGATTTTTTTATAACGGTCTTCTACGTGCCATGTGAACCTCACGTGCACTGTTCCACGCGTCTCCCAAGCCACGCGCTATGATGATGTCACCCTCGGCCTTTGATATGAGGCCGAGGGCAAAGTTCCTTTCGGTAGTGAGTCTGGCCTAATTTGGGCCTCGCACCGTCGTGCCCTCGGAGGGTCGTCTGGAGCCCGATGGAGGGTCGGCCCCTTGGAGGGTGGTCTGGGCTTGATGAAGGGTCGAACCCTTAGAGGGTCATCCAGGCCTGATGAAGGGTCGGCCCCTTGAAGGGTCGTCTGAGCCTGATGAAGGGTCGACCCCTTGAAGGGTCGTCTGGGCCTGATGGAGGGTCGGCCCCTTAAAGGGTCGTCTGAGCCTGATGGAGGGTCGGCCCCTTGGAGGGTGAGACAATCATGGGCTCATCTTGTTGAAGGGCGCCCTCGGCCTGGCTGAGGATATATATGGATATATCAGATGGCACGGACTAAATATTTTGTATATTTGATTCATATAGTTTTTACTTTAGTTATTACAGTAAGAATTTAATTTTCTCTCAATCTCTATCGCACCATCTCCATTCATATTATCAATTACTTTATTGCTGAAAATTTAACTCATAATGTTGAGTGCACTCTTTTTTTTAATATTTTGTGTCCCAATTTTCCATGTAACAAAACTCCACATTTGTGGAGCTTAACTAAGCTCAGACAAGGGAGTTCAACATCAACCACATCTAGGTGAGCTCTGTAGAGGTGGGGGAAACCCAAATATCATTAATGAAAAACCTAAAAGAACCTTAAAGCTCCCAATACCTCACAAGACCTTTGCTCATCGAAATTATCCTCTTGCAATAAAATAGGTCTGTGGAAAGGACAATCACGATGTCATTAACCCCCACTTACTACTGATTGACCCTTAAAGTATTAAATCATGTTTAATGTTCCCACTAACTATCACTCTTAGTAGCTTGACATTAAGGTAAGGTAAACCATGCTTTTGCATCACTTTTCACTCACTCAATAATACTAACTATATTAGGATAACAAAGACTAAGGTATAGGGTATCAAATCAGTTATGTTTATCAAGCATTATACTGTCATACTAGAGCAGAAGAGATAGAGTTAATTCATATAAGGTAAGGATTAGTTCCTCTATCTATGCATACTTGATTAAACGTAAATAGTATCATAGGAACTTGCATTATTTATGTGTGCCAAAGATAAATGATGCACGGCTTATTATTTTGTTGTTAACTTCTCATTTTAAGGATCAATTATTAGTCTTTTTGGTTGTTGCTAATCTCATTTATGTCACATTATGTACAATGTCTTATTAACATTTTTATTTTAAAAATAAATTAAGAGTGTTCTTCTAAATTCCAGATAAAATAGCAGGCACCCCAATGTCATTAATAGATGCCATATCTACCCTATGGTCATGTACGAGATGAAATACCATGGAAATGAAGTGCTTGAGACCATCACAAGATGGAAATCTAGCTGTAGTAAACTTAAGTTTTCAGCCTTAAATGATTTGGCTCTGCCGTTCTGCGTAGGCGGAAACTCGGCAAGCCTTTTCCCTCGGCCCCTCTAGAATCCGAACATGGACTTGATGTGAAAATACCCCCTCACTGGACCATGGTGAGATAAATGTAGGAATGAATATGTAATGGGAGGATAAGAAAAAGTTTGATTGGATTGAGGACTATCTCCATTAACGTCAGTTGACCCCAAAACACTAGTTATAATGTATAAATATATCTCCTCTCAATAAACAATGCATGGGATCATGCATGGTTCTATATATGTGTGGTTGTGGTGAGATTTTTCTTGGTTTTTACAATGTTGTTAGCTATAACATTTCACTAATTCCATATGTAATGTTGGTATCAATTGTTTTATTTAGGTTATTCTGACCTTTAATGGTCTAAGTTAGTCTTATTATTATGGCGGGATTATTAGTATGCGTGTGACCGAAAATATAGAAGAGAAGAAATTTTTCTTGGAATTTTTTTACTTGCAAGCATTTTCCAACTCAAAGATTTTAATAGCATAAATTTATCTATTTTTTTAATGGTAACCAAGTTGAATGTTACTGGAGGAATTGACATTATGGGGTTAACATTATACTAACATGGTAACATAGTATGTGTAATGGGGTTGTAATGTTACTGACTAATGGAGGAAAAATCTCCCATTTTTTAGTTTTCAGTGATGATCTTTTCTTCATTTATCTAGTTCCACTAGTCATATTTAATGTTGGGTATGGTGTACATTTTCTCCATTAAATGTCTTTGATGTCCAATCACTATCTAACACGTGGATTAAATTATTCATTAGACTTCCATATACAAATGTACGTGCAAGTTTGGATTGGGGTTTTAATTTTGAATAACATGGGGTATTTTAAAGGTTAAAGGGTCTTATCTCAAATAATATGGGGTATATCGGTGCCACCGATGGGGAGAATTGTGAGAACCTTTAACTCAAGCCACATATAACCAAGATTCAATGGAGTCAAAGCCATCCTTAATCCACCACTAAAAAGCCTTAGAATGGTAAGAATGACAAGTTTAGATTTTGTTCTCATTTTTCACTTCACAAGTGCACATTTTTTTCTTTTCGTATATAATTTTTTTATCTCGCTAATTCTTTGATGTGTTGTTTTGACACCACATTTGAACTACTTACGAACTTTCTAAATATCACGTTAGCATAATTCTTCTCGACTCTTTGATAATTCTTCATTGTTCTTGGTCGTTTCATGTTAGAGGGCCATTGAATTTCAAGGAGAGAAATGGTGATGAAGAGATTGAAATTTTCGTAATGAAATTAAGTACTTGATTGTGTTTGTGTTTAGAATTGAAAATTTTGTATACTAAATAAGATTTATTATAATTTATTATGTTGCTTATACGAGGTCCAGGACGGACTATTATTATTGTAGTGTATTATTTTTTTTATTTCTTAAATAGGGTGGATAGTCCTATAAACAAAGGAACTATATCCAAATTTTCTAAACTTTTTACACTTATTTATGTTGTAAAAAAACTTTGACTTAAATTATTCATGATTCAATACTTTGGAAACTTTTTGACATAGATCGCATTTTGATTTGTCGATGGATCCATAAGGGCGGTGCATAACTTTTTAAATTGTTTACAATTTGTGTTGCCAAATAATCTTCAACTTAAATATTTTACATTTATTTTTACAACCATTTTTTTTGGAATTTTACATAAACGAGTATTGTTGTCATGGATTTTGGTTGTTAATTATTATAGTGTCAACCAAATCTGCTATGGTGGTTGTTTTAGACTATTACTATTTTTATTAGTTTTAAGTGTGTGGTTTAATGTAGTCGATATGTGTTCGTGTCTTTAGTTTAATCGACGTTGTTTATACGAGGTTCAGGACGAACTATTAGTGTTGTTGATATACCCATATATACCCTCGGCCAGGCCGAGGGAACCCTCCAACCAGACGACCCCTCAGGGGGCCGACCCTTCACCAGGCTCCAGACGACTCCTCAGGGAGCCGACCCTTCACCAGGCTCCAGATGACCCCTCAGGGGGCCCGACCCTTCATCAGGCTCCAGACGACCCCTCAGGGGGGCCGACCCTTCAACAGGCTCCAGACGACCCTATGAGGATACGACAGTACGACAACTAATTTGGGCCTGATTCACCATCAGAAGGAACTTTGCCCTCGGCCTCATATCATAGGCCGAGGGTGATATCATCACAGCGCGTGGTTTGGGAGACGCGTGGAACAGTGCGCGTGAGGCTCACATGGCACGTGGAAGACCGTTATAACCAATTCACACCCTCACGTGAGGGAATATTATGTCATCATTTGGCATCTACAGGTGTCAACAGGAGATTGGCTAGATCATCATTCACATGCACCATGCATACTAGGGGGTACACTACACCCCCCAAGACCTATATATACTTGTCACCTACAACCTTACAAGGAAGGAGATCGATAATTAAAACCCTAACAAAAACTCTTCTTGTACACACAGTAGAAAGAGAAACTGAGCTTATGTGCATTGTATCCAAGGCCATTAGTACCCATACTTAGTGGATCACACACTCACAGTGGATGTAGGCCTAATTGGCTGAACCACTATACATCACTGTCTTATTCCTCTTATACTCATCTCCTTCTATATACTTATACACTTACATCTCTATGGATGCCATGGTTACTATTGTTTGAGCTTATCATCACTTATCTGGTGGTGCTAGATTTCAGCATCATCAGTTTGGCGCCGTCTGTGGGAACGAGAAGACATCTCTTCCTTGAAAACAACTTGACCTCACTGGGAACTCTGGTGGTGAGCCAGTTCTCCCCCTGTGTGGAGATGTTTCACCATTGAAAGAGACCCATTAAGGTTCTCAAGCTTACAAACCTTCTTCAGTTCAGCTCTTCATAGCTCAAACACATGGCATCGGAGATGCCACCACCACCACTTCCCCCACCAGATGATGGGGGACGACCGAGCTCCAGTCAGCCACCACCTCAGTCTGAGATGGCTGATGTGGCGGAATCCTTGAAGTCTCTGGCAGCAAGCCAGCGGATCATGCTGGAGCAGTTCACAGCTCTGAGCCAGAACATACTAAGACCACCAGGGGTCTCACCTGAGATGATTACTCCGGCAGCAACTCCAGGACAGCATGAGGCCAGGGGACCACCCCAGGCACCATGCAAAGACCTGCCACCCCCTTAGCGGCGTAGGGATGTTGCTGACCCTCGGCGTCTACGCCTGGGGAGGTAAGAAAACCCTTGCCCTGATGACAGTTATGATGATCTGGAGGGGGAGGAAGCCCCCATAGAATGCTGGGAACCATATGAGGTCTCCAACAATACTGTACGGCCCCTCCAGGAGAGCAGAGGGAAGTGAGAGAGACCAAATCCTGATGATCGCCCAAAAGGCTCCGCTTTTGATCGCTTGAGCAGGGGGTCAGCCTTTGAGAGGCTGGGCCCAGTAAATAACCTGCGGGAAAAATTGTCCAGATCAAGGAGCGCCGCGAGGTCTAGAAGGGAGGCAGCAGATGACTGACCCTGCACGGGCCAGCCCTTCTAGAACCCGAACTTGGATAGGATGACGGCCAGGGGGAAGTAAACAGCCGACACAGGCCTGTCGCCGCAGAACCTTTGGTCCACCTCAAAGAGGCGGCGGGGGATAACATCGGCCAAGCCGACCCTACAAGGCCCTGGAACGATTCGATCCAGTGACTGGAGGATAAGATCGGTGATATACTGAAAAGCCGGGACCCTCTTCAGAGGGGATACACCATATGCTCACCCTTTGTGGCGAAGATAGTCAACTTCCTTACACCATCAAAGTTCAAGCCACCTGTGGTCACCCCAAGATATGACGGGAGCACCAACCCTGTCCACTATGTTGAGATGTATCAGTCAGCAGTAGATATATACTATATCTCAGATGAGATGAGGTGTCGTGCCTTCTCTGGTACCCTGACTGGGGCTGCACATGTCTGGTACACATCTCTCTGTAATACCCCGTATTTTCTGTGATATTTATTTTTGGGATTAATTGTATTAAATGTGTATTAATTGAAAAATTAATCCGGATAAAATATTAACGAGATGTGAGTTAGTATTTGATTATAATGTGTATATATGGCAATATATGAATATTGGAAATATTGAAATTGTCGCGAGATTGAAATACGACAATTTGGGAAATTTTGTTGGGACGCGCGTGACAGTCGCGTCAGGAATATAATTATTTGAATTAAAAAGTAAATTTTATTTCTATTTACCGTATGGTCGTTTTGAGTGCGCCAACGCGTCCGGAAGGGTCGAAATATTCAGAAAACACTATCCGGGGGTTAAGTTTGGGTCCCGGGGCATTATTGGACCATACCGGTAACTTATAAGGGCATTTCGGTAATTTCGAATATTGGGTAATTAAAACCCACGAAAATTAGAGTTAGAAATCTGACTTAGTCTTAACCCACTAAGCCATTTCCAACCCCAATTTAGGTAGTGGGATACGGGATAATTTTAGGAACCTTAAAGCTTGGCAAAAACCAACCCCACCTCCATTATCACCTTGAGAAGAACTTGTAGAGAGAGAGAGGAAGAGAAGAATTCTGCAGAGAGAGAGAGAAGATAATTCAGCCTTCAAGATTCAACCTCAAATTCAGAGAAAGATTAGAGGCAAGTGGTTTAATTACAATTGATCCAATGCTATGTTTTTCCATGTTTAGGAATTATCGAATTTATCTTGGAAGATGATATAGACCCATGAATTGGAAGTTTAAAACTATGAATTATGTTAGGGACTGCATGTAGTAACATTCTGGACGAATTATGAATTCAAAATTATGACCCTTGATGATTTAAAAATAGATTTAAGAAGAGATTTATTAATGTTCTTGCAAGAAGTAGAAAACTAGGGTTCTTGATGAAGATTTGATCCAAATATAGCCCTTGGTTGACGAATTATTGGTTTTAGAACGTTAACAATGTTGTAGGATGGTTGTATGATGATATTATAATGTTAGAATAGAATTTCATGCATGTTAATGGTGTTTTGGGATGATTTGAAAACTGCAAAACGAAGCAGTCCGTAGCCATACCTGGTGCATTCGATCGATCGATGTTCATCAGTCGATCGATCGACCACCATCGATCGATCGAAGGTAAAGGTCGATCGATCGACCTTCCCAGAATGAGTAAAGTTTTTCCCTATTTAAATTTTAATGGTGGTAACCCTTGGAAAATATTATTGGAGACCTTATGAATACCCTTAAACTTAAGGAAGACCAGTAGGCATGGTTATGAAACTTGGACCTTAATTAGAATTCAATTTGAGGAATTATTCTAATCTAATGAAATTCAATAAGTGAGAAGATATTTGGGTTAAAAGTGTAAATTGGAATAATTTGATGAAATGAGATTTGGGGCAGAAGTAAGGACCTTAGGAATAATGATGTTATATGTGGGAATAATAAGAACTTAATAGTCTATTTGAGATAGGTTTCAAGTATAAGAAACTACGACGTGAGACGTGTCGACGGTTTAAAATTTTATATTATCGAGAGACTTAAATATATAAAATTGGAATAATGGTATAAGGATGTAGAGTATACCTTTATTAATATTGAGATATCTAAGATGTGTGAATGCTTAGCATATAATTTTATGTGTATGACATACCTACCATACTTGCTATCACGGGAGGTTTACGCTCGCTTAGGGCCTTCTTATCCTTGTGTTGCCCGGATTTAGATTGGTACCTCGATGAACATAGGTCAGAGAAGGACTTATTGGGATGTTAATAAGTCTGCTGATCGTGGGAGCGCAGGTATGTGCGTGACCCATGTGATGTGACTGTGTTCGCCTCCATTATTTGTGATGTTGTTATCTGAGAACGATTCCTGAGAGATTCGGAATACGTGATCCTTATGTACGTGATGTACCGGGATGGATAGTAGAGTATGTGTGCACCACAACTTAGTCTCGGGGTGCTTGTATTGTATATTTATGACGTGAATAATATACACGTAGATAATGGGAACTTTCATGTTGTTATTGTGAATATAATTATGGTAATGTTTTGAGAAAACATAACGGGTTAACCGATAGTGAATTGTACTATAAACTGAGAATCTGAGTTTAAGTAAAGCTCTCTTTTTAAATTGATAACGCTAGAATGTAATATGGGGATCGAGTAATAAGGGGTAGAACTTATTACGGTTTGGTTAGATATGGATGTCACATGAATGGGTACAGGAACGTTAGGAGTGAACAGTTAGACGAGAGGTGAGTATTTCACGTGAGAGCACGTCCTAACATGTATTTTGCATTCATTATTTTAAATGTTATTAAAACACTTGCTGTTTTTAAAATGATTTCCACTTTCGGGCTCTGACCCATTTGCTTTCAAATCTATCTTTTTGTAAAAACCATTTTAGGTGCCCAGCCACAAGGACACCATGCTTAGAATTCTCATTCAGGTGACGAGCTGTAGCTGTTTGTGGAAGTTACAGGACCTTGCTTGTAGACGCTTCATATATCTTGACTCTATATTCCGCATTTATCAGTTGTAGGGCATGTCGCCCAGTTCTTTTAGAGACATTTCATTTATTTCAGTTATTCAGACTTCTGGCATGTAATTAATTCAGGATTTAGACTTGTCATTTTATTTTCAGTTGTGGGATTGTTGTGAGGAGTTTTCCTCCGGACTTTTATTACTTAGTTGATTATTCATTAATTAATTATGGTGAATGGTTGTTATTCTTCCATTATTCTTTTACTGCATGTTAACCAGACTTAACTTAAAATTTGGCAACTTACTTTTTAAATACTAGGTGGTTAGTAATTATTAAAACATTTTCGACAGTGATGCTATTAACTGAACCAACTTGGCATTTTGTATTGATTTAATAAAGGAGTAGCTACCCGGTATTTAATTAGTCGGGGTGTCACACTCTCCCAAAAAACTCCATTGAAAACTTTTAGCAGTTGGCAGACCGGTTCATCCACAATTTCTGCTTTGGGATGAGGCCACAGAAGAAGACCACCCACCTGCTCTATGTTAAGCAGGGGAAGAATGAGAGTCTAAGGGACTACATAACCATATTCAACAAAGAGAAGCTGGAGGTGGAAGACTAAAAGGAGATCATAGCTATGACAGCCCTGATTGGAGGGCTCTAAAAGGGGAAGCTATTATGGAAGCTTGCTGAAGACCCTCCGAGGACGATGGCTGAATTGCTGTCAACAGCAGGAAAGGTGATGAACGCCGAAGAGGCGATGGCCGCAAAATACGAAGACGAAAAAGGAGGCACTAGTGGGGGTAAATACTCTAAGAAGAGAAAAGAGGGAAAGAAGAGGTCTATGGACGACAAGTTCGCTGGTTACACCCCTCTAACGGTCAGCTGTGAACATATTATCAATGAGATAAAGAGTGACCGGTCCCTGAAGTGGCCTGAGAAGTTGAGGGCAACCCCTAACAAGAGGAATAAGAACCTATGGTGCGAATTTCACCAAGATCATGGCCACATAAAAGAAAAATGTTTCGCTCTGAAAGATGAGATTGAGAAGATGATGAAAGAAGGGAAGCTCAGAAAGTACGTCGACAGAGGTGCCTTCAAGAGGGGCCGAGGGGACGACCCCAGGAAAAGCGAGGTGATGCGTGTAAGGAAGGTCCTCAAAAAAGAGAGGACGACCCTTCTGACGATAAGGACGACCCTGACCTTCCGCTGAGAGGTGACCAAGGCCCTGTCAAGAGGCTTAATATAATCTCTCTTGGAGTGGGAATGATCTCCGGGGGTCTAGTAGGAGGAGGGTCTGAGGTCGCTGACAGGAAGGCCCATGTGGCTGAGGCAAAGGCAGTGACGAAGACGGTACACTCAACCTCTCTGGAGGTCAAGTCAGAAAAGAGGAAGAAGGTCGATATGGACACTCTGATAGTGCGATTCTCAAGAATGGACTTTAAAGGCCTCCTATCCCCACACGACGACCCACTCGTCATCACAACTAGGGTGCACGGGTGTGAGGTGCCGAGGATATTGGTCGACGGGGGCAGTTCTATAGATGTAATGTTTTGGCTGTGCTTCAAAGCCTTAGGTCTCAGCCGTGCTAGACTCGTCCCGTACAATCATCCATTGATTGGGTTCAGTGGGGAAAAGGTTAATCCCCTTGGAGTGTATGAGGCCGATGTCAGGATGGGGGACGAGTGGACGAGATGGCTTACCAAGAAGGTCAGTTTCTTTGTGATGGATGAACATGTGTTTTCGGCCTACAACATCATACTGGGGCATGTGGCCCTCAAGGGGTTTGAAGCTGTGCCGTCTACGGTCCATCAGATGATTAAATTTCCTACCCCTTACGGGGTGGGGGAAGTTCAGGGAGACCAGACGACAGCGCGAGAATGTTACTACAACTCCGCTGAAGAAAGAGAGGCACACAGGAGGGCTACAACCACTTACAATATTGATACCCTAGACCCCAGGGATGAGACAAAGTTAAAGAAAGGAGAGGCCGCGGAAGAGGTAGAATCCATCATCCTCGATGAGGATGACCCAGAAAAAACCGTCCAAGTCGGTAAGTCTTTGAAGCCCGATATCAAGGAAGACCTCATTAAACTGTTGAGGAGAAGACGAAGCGTCTTTGGGTGGAGTTATGAAGATATGCCGGGGATCGACCCTGAAATCATGTGCCACAAGCTCAATGTGGTAGACGGAGCAAAGCCGGTAAAGCATAAGAGGAGAATTTACTCTAGAGAAAAGTATGAGGTCATAAGGGATGAGGTCAAAAAATTAGAAGACGCTGAATTTATCAGAGAGGTCATCGACCCTGAATAGCTGTCCAATGCAGTCATTGTCCCAAAGGCCAACGGGAAATGGAGAATGTGTGTGGACTTCACCGACCTTAAGAAGAATTGTCCCAAAGACAGCTTCCCTCTCCCCCACATCGACCATATGGTAGACGCTACCGCAGGCCATGAGCTCATGATCTTTATGGATGCCTATTCAGGGTACAACCAGATCTTCATGAACCCTGAAGACTCGGAGAAGACAGCCTACTGACAAGGGGACCTACTGTTATAGGGTCATGCCCTTTGGCCTAAAAAATGCGGGGGCAACGTATCAGTGCCTTGTAAATAAAATGTTTAAAGACCAAATCAGGAAGTCTATGGAGGTCTATGTAGATGACATGCTGACTAAGAGTTTGAAGGCAGAGGATCATGTGGCAGACCTGGAGAGGACCTTTAACACGATGGATAAATACCAGATGAAGCTCAACCCGGCCAAGTGTGTCTTCGGGGTCGGAGCAGGGAAGTTCTTGGGGTTCATTGTCAACCAAAGAGGCATCGAGGCCAATCCCCAAAAGATAAAATCCCTTGTTGAGATGAAGACCCCGAAGTCCATTAAAGACGTTCAGAGACTCACAGGGAGAGTCGCTGCCTTGAACAGGTTCGTGTCTAGGGCCACAGACAGGTGTCTACCATTCTTCAAAATTCTCAGAAAAGCCTTCGAATGGAGTGAAGAGTGTGATGAGGCTTTCAAGGAGTTAAAATCATACCTGGGGTCTCCCTTGCTGTTGTCACGGCCCGTGCAGGGTGAACGACTTTATGTGTACCTCGCCGTCTCAGAGTCAGCCATCAGTGCAGCCATTGTGAGAGATGAAGACGGGGTACAGAAGCCTGTGTATTTTAACAGCAAGGCACTCCAGGGGGTAGAGAAAAGATATCCAAGGATGGAGAAGTTGGCCTATGCCTTGATCCATGCATCGAGAAAGATGAAGCCATACTCCCAGTACCATACAATGGTCATCCTCACTGACTCTCCTCTTAGGCAGGTTTTGCACAAGCCTGAAAAATCAGGGAGGCTGATGGCTTGGGCTATAGAGCTAGGGGAGTTTGATATTGTGTATCAGCCTAGGACGGACATTAAGGGGCAAGCATTGGCAAACTTCGTGGTCGAGTTTATTTGGGAAGATGGTGAAGCCAAGGATGAGAGCCACGGGAAGACAGATACCCTGCAAGGTATGCTCATCGACACACCTGCAGATAAGGCTGAGACAAGCACCGCTAGAAGGAAAGTGGCTGAAAATGAAGAGGGAAGATATCTCTTTAGACATGGGTCACTCACTGAGGGAAGTTTCTCAGAAGAATATACCGTGTGGAGTCTCTTCGTCGACGGTTCCTCTTGCGAAAGCGGGAGTGGAGCTGGATTAATAGTATCAGCACCCGATGAAACAGACATTGAGTATGCCCTGAGGTTCAACTTTAAGGCCTCCAACAACGAGGCCGAATATGAGGCCTTGATAGCAGGCCTCTTCTTGGCCAAATCTCTTAGTGTCGGCCAGATTTTGGTTCATAGTGATTCGAGGCTAGTAGTGAATAAGATACAAGGAGCCTCCGAGGCCAAGGACGAGAGGATGGCTAGTTACCTTTAGAAGGTGCGGTCATTACTGAAGAGCTGCAGAGAAGTAAGGTTAAAGAGGATACCTAGGCTCGATAATGGTCGAGCTGACGCCCTTGCTAGGTTGGCCTCGGTGACTAGGACAGACGTCAGGAGGACGGTCCCAGTGGAAATTTTGCTTCGGCCAACTATTAAAGATGACGAGGGAACACTTAGCAATTCCTGAATATTTCTCAGGAAGCTTCATGGATGGACCCTCTGATCAGATACATTAAAGAGGGAGAGATGCCCGAAGCAAGGTAAGAAAGGAAGAAGCTGAGATACAGGGCTGCAAAATTCACTGTCATTGGAGACACTTTGTACAAAAAGGGGTTTTTGCTCCCCTTACTTAGGTGTGTGCACCCCTCTGAAGTCCCTGCCATTTTGCAAGATGTGCACGAAAGATCGTGCTCAAGCCACATTGGGGACAGATCCTTAGTGAAGAGGGTGATCACCCAAGGGTACTGGTGGCCAACCTTGGGGAAAGATGCCGCAGCATATGTAAAAAAGTTTGATAAATGCCAAAGATTTGCCACCATCCCTCACCAACCCCATCAGCCTCTTACCTCCATTACTACCCCATGGCCATTTATAGTGTGGGGGATCGACCTAGTAGTACCCTTACCAAGGGCAGTCAATAACTATCGGTTCCGCATCGTAGCGATTGACTATTTCTCAAAATGGGTGGAGGCCGAATCGATGGTCACGATTACAGAGCAGAAGATCTTCCAGTTCATCTGGAAAAATGTTATATGCAGATATGGTCTCCCCAACACCCTCATCTCGGATAATGGGACTCAGTTCAAGAATACATCTCTGCAGAAGTACTGTGAAAGGGTGAGTATCAAACAATTCTTCTCTACCCCGGGCCGAACTCAGTCCAATGGGAAAACAGAGGTTACAAATAGGACAATCCTAGATGGAATCAAGAAGAGGATTGAGGAGGCAAAAGGTAGATGGGTCGAGGAGTTATGTGCCGTGCTGTGGGCCTACAGGACGATAGTGAGGACCTCTACCGTAGAGACCCCATTTATGCTAGCTTATGGCTCAGAAGCCGTCATCCCCACTGAGATTGGGTTTCCTACTCATAGGGTCCGAATGTATGACCCCCATAGAAATACAGAAGAGAGGAGACTCGACTTAGACCTGATTGAGGAAAGGAGGGAAGATGCAGAGATAAGGCAGGCCGCCTACCAGCAGAGGACTGCAAGGTTTTACAATCAGAGGGTGAAAATGAGGCCAATTGTGGTGGGGGACTTGGTCCTCAAAAAGACTTGGAAGAAGCCCAACAAGCTCCATCCTAATTGGCACGGCCCATATAGGGTCATCGATGAAGTCGTCCTAGGGACCTATAGACTAGAAAACCTAGAGGGAAACCCTTTTCCAACCCCTGGAATGCAGATCATTTGAAGAAATACTATCAGTAGTTTTGTAAAGACCTATCAAACGACAGTTGTAATACGTGTTGCTCCGATAGAACACTTTGAAAATTAATGAGAAATATCAGTGTTTCCTCTCATCTTGTGTCTATCAGTTCTAGTAAGCATGGAAGCATCTTCGGAGAACGACCCTCGGCTGTAATGAGGTCGCATGGAGGGGACGACCCCACCATGGTCCTCAAGAAAGACGAGGGAAAACTTTAAAAACTATTAAATTGGTGATTATAACCCTCGGTTATAATGAGTTCGCATGGAGGGGACGACCCCACCATGGTCCTCAAGAAAGACGAGGGAAAACGTTGTTAAAAACCATTAATTTGGTAATCATAACCCTCGGCCTATAATGAGAGTCAATGGAGGGGACGACCCCACCATTGTCCTCAAAAAGACGAGGGAAGGCTTTAAACCATTAAATTGGTGATTATAACCCTCGGCTATAATGAGGTCGCATGGAGGGGACGACCCCACCATGGTCCTCAAGAAAGATGAGGGAAAACTTCGTTAAAAAACATTAATTTGGTAATCATAACCCTCGGCCTATAATGAGGGTCAATGGAGGGGACGACCCCACCATTGTCCTCAAAAAGACGAGGGAAGACTTTAAACCATTAAATTGGTGATTATAACCCTCGGCTGTAATGAGGTCGCATGGAGGGGATGACCCAAACATGGTCCTCAAGAAAGATGAGGGAAAACATTAAAAACCATCAAATTGGTGATTATAACCCTCGGCTATAATGAGGTCGCATGGAGGGGACGACCCCACCATGGTCCTCAAGAAAGACGAGGGAAAACGTTGTTAAAAACCATTAATTTGGTAATCATAACCCTCAGCCTATAATGAGGGTCAATGGAGGGGACGACCCCACCATTGTCCTAAAAAAGACGAGGGAAGGCTTTAAACCATTAAATTGGTGATTATAACCCTCGGCTATAATGAGGTCGCATGGAGGGGAAGACCCCACCATGGTCCTCAAGAAAGACGATGGAAAACTTCGTTAAAAAACATTAATTTGGTAATCATAACCCTCGGCCTATAATGAGGGTCAATGAAGGGGACGACCCCACCATTGTCCTAAAAAATACGAGGGAAGACTTTAAACCATTAAATTGGTGATTATAACCCTCGGCTGTAATGAGGTCGCATGGAGGGGACGACCCCACCATGGTCCTCAAGAAAGACGAGGGAAAACTTTAAAAACCATTAAATTTGTGATCATAACCCTCGGCCTATAATAAGGGTCAATGGAGGGGACGACCCCACCATTGTCCTCAAAAAGACGAGGGAAGGCTTTAAACCATTAAATTGGTGATTATAACCCTCGGCTATAATGAGGTAGCATGGAGGGGACGACCCCACCATGGTCCTCAAGAAAGACGAGGGAAAACATTGTTAAAAACCATTAATTTGGTAATCATAACCCTCGGCCTATAATGAGGGTCAATGGAGGGGACGACCCCACCATTGTCCTCAAAAAGACGAGGGAAGGCTTTAAACCATTAAATTGGTGATTATAACCCTCGGCTATAATGAGGTCGCATGGAGGGGACGACCCCACCATGGTCCTCAATAAAGACGAGGGAAAACTTCGTTAAAAAACATTAATTTGGTAATCATAACCCTCGGCCTATAATGAGGGTCAATGGAGGGGACGACCCCACCATTGTCCTCAAAAATACGAGGGAAGACTTTAAACCATTAAATTGGTGATTATAACCCTCGGCTGGAATGAGGTCGCATGGAGGGGACGACCCCACCATGGTCCTCAAGAAAGACGAGGGAAAACTGTAAAAACCATTAAATTGGTGATCATAACCCTCGGCCTATAATAAGGGTCAATGGAGGGGACGACCCCACCATTGTCCTCAAAAAGATGAGGGAAGGCTTTAAACCATTAAATTGGTGATTATAACCCTCGGCTATAATGAGGTCGCATGGAGGGGATGACCCCACCATGGTCCTCAAGAAAGACGAGGGAAAACGTTGTTAAAAACCATTAATTTGGTAATCATAACCCTCTGCCTATAATGAGGGTCAATGGAGGGGACGACCCCACCATTGTCCTCAAAAAGACGAGGGAAGGCTTTAAACCATTAAATTGGTGATTATAACCCTCGGTTATAATGAGGTGGCATGGAGGGGACTACCCCACCATGGTCCTCAAGAAAGACGAGGGAAAACTTCGTTAAAAACCATTAATTTGGTAATCATAACCCTCGGCCTATAATGAGGGTCAATGGAGGGGACGACCCCACCATTGTCCTCAAAAAGACGAGGGAGGGCTTTAAACCATTAAATTGGTGATTATAACCCTCGACTATAATGAGGTCGCATGGAGGGGACGACCCCACCATGGTCCTCAAGAAAGACGAGGGAAAACTTTGTTTTAAACCATTAATTTGGTGATTATAACCCTCGGCTATAATGAGGTCGCATGGAGGGGACGACCCCACCATGGTCCTCACGAAAGACGAGGGAGGGGTTAGTAATAATATAAAAAATTCACAATGCAAATCATACAAAAGACAAATATGGAAGACAACAAGAGAGATGATGATATAAATGAAATATTACAAAGTGTTCTACAAGGTAGAGTACAAAAATATTGATTACATCAAGAGGGTATGGGCTACAGACAGCCACCCTATGGAACAACATCAGAGGGCAGGGCCTCAACATCTACAAGAGAGGTCTCCTCAATGACCACGACTGGCTGGTCTTCAGACATGCCGACACCCTCGACGTGCACCTGGGATTCCACTTGGGTTAGAGCCTCGGCAATAAAGGGGTCGTCCAGTTGAACTGCCTCCAGAGAGGGACGGACTGAAGAGACGACATCACCGAACTTGAGGACGACCCACCGACAGGCCGTCCTGATCCCTCTCTCCAAGTACTCAAGACCGAAGTCGTGGAACTCGTCTGAGAGTTTATAGGCCTCCACAGCATCGGCCCCTTCCTTCCTCACTGCCTCAGATAGCTCAGCCTTGAACTGAGTCCCTAGGTTGGTCAGATCTTCATCCTTCTCCTTAAGGAGCAAGTCTTTGGCCTTCAGGTCCTCATCGTGCTGCCTCGTCAGCTCGTTCAGAATCCTTGCATGTTCAGTTCTGGCACTCTCTAGCTCAGCCCTCGCAGTCTCCAAGTCAGTCTGCAGATCAGCCTCACGTTGGATGGCTCTCTCGGTTTCATAAAATTTCTCCTGATTCTCCACCATCCACTTGGTGGCCTAAGTAAAAGCACAAACAGACTCCATAAGAAAAATAACTTGTTAAGAGGTTGAGGAAAAAGTTGGTGAAAGCATGCAGTTAAGGGAATGATGCAAGACAAGAACCTGAGCCAGGGCGTGCAGACCATAGTCATAGACCTTTATCGGAGGCATCTTAGACAAGAATTCGTAGTCGGCAGTCGAGGGAGCAGAAAACATCAACGCCTTGGCCGCCCTCAAATTTGCGATAAGTGATGATGGCTCGGCTTTCAGAAGTGCCAAGTTCTGGGACTAGAAGGCCCCCATGCTAGAAGAAGAGGCGGTTCCCTCAGACGCCTCAACCCTTGCCGTCGTCCGTGATCCTGGCCGAGGGTCTACGGGGACCTCGGGCTCTTTTCTCTTCTATCTGTCGACGGTCGGCTCAGCAGGTGTCGGCCCTGTGGCCTGCGCATTCCTCGGAGCTTGCTGAGGCTCCTTGCCTTTCTTCTTGGCCAAGCTTGATAGTAAACTGGGAGCAGTCATTTCCCAGAGATAGTCTGATATACCAGCAGGACGACCTGAAAAGAGGACGACACGTCAGAAAAGTGCAGAGATAAAGAGGAAACACTTGGAAAAAGTAAAGAATAAAAAAAACATTAAGTATAACTCACATAGTTCTGTTAGGGGGCCGACCCTCAGACCAGCTTCCTTGAGGAACCGAGGGGTCATCAGCTCTTCAAACTTTGCAAGTTCACCCCCTCTCCCTCTTCCTCTCAGATACTCAACTATGTCTTTCTCTTCCAGACTAAGTCCGGGGTCTGACCTGGCCTTCATTGAAGGGTTAGACCATCTTCTGGGGACCCTCAGACCATCGGCTACAGTTTGTGCCTCGACGGAGAACTCCCACTCCCCAGAGACAAAGAAGAATCTCTTCTTCCAATCGTGGTTGGAGGTTTGTGCCACGTGGAGAAGTTTTTTCTCAGACCTCCTCGCCCCTAGATGATAGTACCCAGGCTATTTGGACGAGGAAGTGATATTATAACAGGCCAAGAATACGTCGGCCGATGGCTCATCAGTGAAAGCATTCTTCCACAGGGAGATGTAACCTAGGATCATCCTCCAGGAGTTGGGAGGAAGCTGAGAGGGGGCAACACCGAGGGCTGATAGGATATCTACAACAGCAGGATGCAGAGGGAATCTGACACCAACCTTGAACATTTGTTCATAGACTGCAACCTCTCCCTCTTCACCCTCAAAAACCCTCTCAGACTCAGAGGGAACGCTCATAGTTATGTTGGGGGCACTCCATAGGCATGTCTCTACAATAAGAGGTCGCGATCCCTAACTGAGGAGATATAGGACGAGGCATGGGAGGTATCAACCTGGTCATCTGAGTCATCACCCTCATCCTCAGTCCCCTCTCCCTCGGCCTCATCATCTGCCAGAGGCCCATGGGGAAAGGCCATCTGAAAAGCGTGTGGAGATAGGGTCGTCACAGGGACAGCCTCGGTTGCAACTATACCCTCGGCCTGTCGGCCTGGGCTTAGATCAGACGTCTCTATTCTCCCAGAAGGTCCAGCGACAGTTGGCGACGATGCTCTCTCATCCATCTCACTTGAGTAACTCTCGGCTGGACGACAGGACGACCCACAAGACTCAGATGGCTCAAATGGTTTTATTATGGCTAGAGGAGTGGAAAAGATGGGTCGTACCCAGTTAGGGTCGGCCCCTCGTCTCCTCTCTTCCTCTTCCTCTATTCGTCTGATCTCTGCAAAGAGCTTCTCTCTCAAGGATGGTAATTCAGATGCTAAACTATAAAGCCTCCTAAGCATTAAAGGGAAGACCCCACACTTAGAGAATTTAACTAAGCTAACTACAAACAAGTTTACAGTTGACCAGGTTGGACTTTTGGATTGAAACAAAAGAAATCAAGGGCTTTTACTCAAGAAAACTCAAGAACACTCGAAAACCAGTCGCCGGAGAAGATGCCAGAAAAATTACAAAATAGCCTAAGTCCGACCCTACAAGCCTAAAGCAAGAAAGCAAAAATAGGAAATGAAAGTAAAGAGGACACTGGGGCAGAGGGATTACCGGAGGAAGGAGAGAGAGTGCCAAACTCAAAATTTCGAAATTTGCAGGTCTGTCCGTTGGAAACCTAGAGAGAGAGAGAGCTTGGGCGCGAAGAAGAAGAGAAGGAAAGGTTTCAAAAATCGCTTAAATACCTTAGTAATGAGTGGGCCCATTAACCAAGGCAGAGCACAGCCCACGAGGAGGGCATCAGTAGGGCACAAAGTCCTAGGTCGAGTGCAGCCGCCACACCTTGGAAGCTGGAACAACAATGAGTATCTGCCCAGGTGTCACTCATCCAACAGACCACAAACTTGTCTCAAAAGCAACATTATCCCTCAGCCATCTCAGCATCATCTACGGCTAAGGGCTGGGGGGTGATTGATATACCCATATATACCTTCGTCCAGGACGAGGGAACCCTCTAACCAGACGACCCCTCAGGGGGCCGACCCTTCACCAGGCTCCAAACGACCCCTCAGGGGGATGACCCTTCACCAGGCTCCAGACGACCCCCAGGGGGGCCGACCCTTCATCAGGCTCCAGACGACCCCTCAGGAGGGCCGACCCTTCATCAGGCTCCAGACGACCCCTCAGGGGGCCGACCCTTCAATAGGCTCCAGACGACCCTATGAGGATACGATAGTACGAGGCCTAATTTGGGCCTGATTCACCATCAGAAGGAACTTTTCCCTCAACCTCATATCATAGGACGAGGGTGACATCATCACAGCGCGTGGTTTGGGAGATGCGTGGAACAGTGGGCGTGAGGCTCACATGGCACGTGGAAGACCGTTATAACCAATTCACACCCTCACGTGAGGGAATATTATGTCATCATTTGGCATCTACAGGTGTCAACAGGAGATTGGCTAGATCATCATTCACATGCACCATGTATACTAGGGGGGTACACTACACCCCCCAAAACCTATATATACTTGTCACCTACAACCTTACAAGGAAGGAGATCGATAATTGAAACCCTAACAAAAAATCTGCTTGTGCACACAGTAGAGAGAGAAAGTGATCTTATGTGCATTGTATTCAAGGCCATTAGTGCCCATACTTAGTGGATCACACACTCACAGTGGATGTAGGCCTAATTGGTTGAAACACTATACATCACTGTCTTATTCCTCTTATACTCATCTCCTTCTATATACTTATACACTTACATCTCTATGGCTGCCATGGTTACTATTGTTTGAGCTTATCATCACTTATCTGGTGGTGCTAGATTTCACCATCATCAGTTGTTAGAGCATTTTTTTTCTTTAACAGGGTGGATAGTTCTACAAACAAAGAAAATTATGCCTAAATTTTCTAAATTATTTATCCTAATTGTTGGGGAACAAAATCTTTTGACGGTTTGTGCAGCCAACTAAGTATAAGTGTTGTGGATTTTTTGGTGCTTAATTTTTGACACTATATTTGGTATCAATTAAAGTGTATTTTCATAATTTCAATTTTTGTCTTACAATATAAGTTTACATGCGTCTGAATTAATGAACACGACAGAAGACATTATTGGAGCATTATTGAATAATTCAATTTATAGACCTTGTTGGATGATTTATTAATGTTGTGGTACATGGAAGCGATCGTACACTTGAATTAGTATGTGAGCGTCATGATTCGCATTAATGGTTTATTTAATTTAGGTGTTTATAAAAAATCATTTAAGGATGACTCAAAGATTATTGTGCGCCTTCTGATAATTATGGATGAAGTAGGAGAATATTATAATTGTGTTAATTAATAATTATCCATAATCATATTAATACTAAAAGTCACTTTAATTAATGAAAGGGTACTCCAAATACTAAGAGTCAAAAGGACTCTTGGGCATCTACCTTGATGGACGATTGAGATTAAGTGACTGTTGAAGATTTCGTTCATGTCCCCGCCTATAAATAAGTGGTTGATTTTCCATCATTCAGGCACACAAAAAGACAACATAATGAAATCATTGGATGAGGGAGAGAAATTCAAAGGCTCAATTATTGTTAATTTTCAAAAATAATAGTTTGGCAATAAAAGAAGATTTGGCCCGGGGAATGTGCTGAAATCGGAATATGTGCTTACCGTATACAAGATGCACTTAAATGAGTTTTCTATTCTGAATAATTGCGATATTTATCACAAGATTGTTAATTTTACGGAGGAGTAAGAAAATATTCAATTTTTTCACAAGTTTTAAAGTTATAATGTCATTAATTTACCAAAATAAAGTTTGGCATCGCGTTGAATTATCTAATTGACACACTAGAGTCGAGTGCAAATACATCTTAAGACTATAAAACTACCCTGGTGATAATCAACGACACAAAGCTAGATTATGATCAAATTTTCATTACAAATAGAGAAAGGGGTGTAAATAAACATTTTCACCTATATCTTAAAATGTGCAATACTTAGGGCTTTATTAACTTCCTTTTATTAAGAGTTACATTTAGTGTGAAAACTTATGAGACTTTAAGAAAAGAACTATATAGATTGAGAAATTATCGTATATAACTAAAATTGACAGCGGAACCATGTGACGACATTTTCCGCTTCTATAGAGCGTCACATGAACAATTTTAATTAATGTAATTATTTAACAAAACTATTCATCTTCTTATCTTTTAAATGAAGGGAGGGGAGTGGGTATGTTAAAAATATTAAAAGTGAGGGGAGGAACTTAAAGGGGATCTTTCATATGATTTTTAAAATGTCTTTTGATTTGTAATTAACGTTTCCACCCATTATATCTTCCAACCATTTGTTTCCAGAGCTTCTGCATTCTTATTCTCTTTTCAGTCTCATTGTGTATCTATTCCATCTGTGCTCGTCTAATTTCTCATGACTACTGTAATACATATCCTCTCGGATATGAAACTTATTTTCGTCTCCGTATTTCTCTTTATGTTCATATATAAATATTTTACTTCTTTCATGATTTTTCTCTTCCATTGATTTTTCTAGTGACCAAGAAAGAGTTGAATGCGACAAGTTCGAGCATGGTCAATTAAAATATCCCCAGTTAGAGAGACACCACAGGGGACACGATCGACATAACGATGAGATTAAGAATCTTGTCCCTAGAGATATGGACCAACATCCAATGCACTGTGGAGACAAATCCACTCGTAAGTTAGTAGGAGGGATCTCAATACTCAGATGAAATTCCCTTTCTCAAGGGGGGTCGAAGAATAAGAACCCCGAAAGAAATTTGTTATCCCCAAGTTCAATATTTATGATGGGAAGACTGATATCATCGGCCATGTTCGAGAGTACAAGCAGGTCATGACTTTATGGAGCAATAACTATGAATTAATGTGATGAATTTTCCCTTTTAGCCTACATAACGTAGCACATAAATGGTTCAAAAAGTTCCCACACAGGTCTATCAGGAGCTTCAAGTCCCTAAAAAAAAAATTCACCACTCGCTTCATAACCAGTAGCTCCCACCCTAAGCGGATGGATGCACTGCTTGTAATAAAGAAAAAGCCACAGGAGAACCTACGGGAGTACGCTAAAGGGTATTGGGAAATTTTAAATAAAATTTAGGACTTCTCGAAGAAATTTATCCTAATATCCTTCAAAATTGGTCTGTTGACCACCTCTTTGCTGCACCAGTCCCTAATTAAGAAGGAGAACAACTCCATTGATAATCTTATGGCCCGTATTGAGAAATACACCAAGGTGGAGTATGTGGTTCACTCTAATGCAGGGGATAATGGTCAAGCAAAGCAAACAAGGGAACAGAGAAGAGTGATAATCCGAAGAAGGGGATAAGAATGGGGGAAAGAATGGCTCTAAGAATGGGAACAAGGTTGGCCCATCCAAGGCGTTCCAGGATATTAACACGGTTCTTAAATATCCCATTTATAAGATCTTAAGAAAGATTAACGACCAACCATACATCAAGTGGCCGAAAAATATGGGTGGCGATCCAAAAAAAAAAGAAACAACGCACTGTGATGTATAATACACAAGGAGGGAGGCCACAAGAGTGAAAACTAAAATGCTCTGAAGTCACATTTGGAGGAGCTACACTAGCAGGGCACCTCAACGAGTATATCGAGAAAAAAATAGATAAGATTGCAGCCAATGGCGATAAAAAATTAGATAACGCCCTTGACGAGGATTTAGTACATGAGTTTGCATTAATCTACGGGGCCTCGAATCTCAAACAAATCCAAGGAAATGTTGTTCAGATGGATTTGAAAAAGGTTATCGCTGTCATGGAAGCATTCCTAATTGACTCTTCTAAAACCCAAGTTGGAAAGTGTCGATGACCAGACAACATCGACTATATGAGGCATATTATTTTTATCGAGGAAGATTTGGTAGGGTTCAGACCCCCCCCCCCCCCAACACACATCATGACACATTGGTGATCACACTCAAAATAGACAATTGGGATACTAATAAGTTGTTTGTGGACTAGGGGAGTTCATCAGAAGTGATGTACCTGGATTTATTCCATAAGCTGAATTTGAATATTGCCGACCTCTAGGAAGCCATAGTTTTTTTACTCGTCTTTGTAATAAGGATCAAGATGCCGATAGGTAAGATAATCCTACCGATTAGGAAGGAAACATATCAAAGATAATCAAGTTCTTAGTGGTGAACATCGAGTCCCCATATCATGCCATCTTAGGCAGAGGCTAGCTTCATGCCATGAAGGTCGTACCATCCACCTACCACCAAAAACTGAAGTGTGTTACTGATTAGGGTGTAGTCAAAATCCTTGGAGACCAGACTACAGCTGAGAAGCGCTTTATCGCAGCCATTCGGCCAAAGAAGGAAAAGAAGAAAGAGGTAAAGGATGCTCAGGAGGAAGCTCGGCAGGGGGGCCAACCCTCCAAATGGTAATTATAGTAAGGCCGACCAGGGGTGAAGGAAACAAGGATCCACCCCGATGATAAGGTCGTCGAAAGCTTGGATGAAGTTATAGTTGATGATAAACAACCAGAGAAGATATTTCTGATCAGATCCACCCTCACCGATCGAGAAAAGAGAGAATTGGTTGCCATCCTCAGAAGCAACCTAGATGTTTTTACTTGGGAACCATACGACTTGCCAGGGATTGATCCCAGTATAGCATGCCATCACCTGCACATTAACCTAACTTTCAAGATAATTGCCTAGAAGGCTCGCCGAATAGCCCCCAAGAAGGCCAAAGTAGTAGAAAATGAAGTACGAAAGCTACTGGATGCAGGATCCATCAGGGAGGTTCAGTTCCCCAAATGGTTGTCAAAGCAAGTGGTGGTATGCAAGAGCAATGGCAGTTGGAGGGTCTATATCGACTTCACATACCTCAATAAGGCATGTCCCAAGGACAGCTTCCTTCTACCTAAAATAGATCAATTGGTTGATGATATGGCGATGCACGAAAGGATGAGCTTTCTGGATACTTACTCTAGCTACCATCAAATCCCCTTATATAGGCTCGATCAAGATAAAACGTCCTTTATAACCCCCATTGGGTTGTACTGTTACAAAGTTATGCCATTCGGATTGAAGAACGTGGGGAAAACTTATCAGAGGTTGGTCAGTAAGATGTTCAAGGGACAGATGGGAGACACGATGGAAGTCTACATCGACGATATGCTAGTAAAAAGAAAGAACAAGGGATACCACCTCACAGACATAGCCAGAACATTTAAGATCTTCAGGGAGTACCGGATGAAACTTAATGCAAGTAAGTGTTTGTATGTTGTCCAGTCGAGAAATTTCTTGGGCTACCTAGTAAGAAAGAGAATAATTGAGGCCAACTCGGATCAGATCGATGCTATCACAAGAGTCCGGCCTCCTCATACGTGGCAAGAAGTTCAAAATCTCACTGAAATTATTGCGGCACTCAACCGCTTCATCTCCAAGTCTTCAAAACACTGCCGACCGTTCTTTAAGCTCCTGAAGTATGATAAAGGCCTCATATAGGATGATGATTTTTCTAAAGCTTTGGGAAGAACTCATGTATTACCTTATAAAACCACCCCTGGTGGTGATTCCAAATGATGGATACCCGCTGTATCTTTACCTTGCAGTATCAGACCACGTTGTAAGCTCCGTACTAGTATGCGAAAAGGAAGGACATCAGCACCCAGTTTACTATGTCACTAAAACACTACTGGATACAGAGCAACGCTACCTGCCTCTTTAGAAACTTGCCTATGTGTTGGTTGTCACCATTAAGAAACTAAAGCATTACTTCGAAGCACATTCAATAATAGTAGTCACCTCCTGCCCCCATCCAAGTTGTCTTGAGGAAAGTCAACCTCTCTAGTCGACTTTCAAAGTGGTCAGGCGACCTAGGAAGATTTGACATATTTTTTCAACTAAAGAAGAAGATTAAGGGACAAGTCTTAGAAAACTTTATTACGAAATTTATAGGAGATAAGCCAATCGAAGAACTGGAAGCTGAACAGTCCGTAAATGAGGAATAACGGTCTAAGGACTGAACCCTATATGTTAATGGAGCCTCTAATTCCAAGGGGCATCAGTAGCGATTGTCCTTGTCACTCCAGAAAATGTCATCATCGAGCAAGGAATCATATTGGGATTTTAACCCTCCAATAAGGAAGCTGAGTATGAAGCTATGATCATTGGATTGTGCAAGGCCCATGTATGAAGGAAAGGTCCCCAATTTTAATTTTCTTAATTAAAATACATTTCCTTGTGAACTAGATTTGCGGAAGCGTTAGATGATGGTTCACAAAACAAACAAATCCCAAATTTTAATTTCTATTTCAAATTAAAATTAAACACAAGTGAAAATTAATAAAACACACACAAATATTAATTTCACTTAAACCAATTAATTCAAGTCCTAGAATTTGCCTAAGTCATATTTTTCATTTAAAAAAATTAGGCTAAACCAATTTTAACACATTAAATAAACTTTACCCAATATTTAATTTAGCACCAAATTAAATAAATAGTGATTAAACCAATTTTATCTTATTACCTAAGCATGCGTTCTAGGTGATTTTGCAAAAGATAAAATAAACAATTAATCCACTACGTCGTGATGTACGAGGAAAAACCCAAGACGGGAAACAACCTCGGACGGCCCTAGCCTCAAATCCACTAAGTACGGAATTTACAAATACAAGACAGAAAGGCTTACAACACACGACTTGATCCCTCTCAAGCCCCGACGCTTCTTCTTGTAGACACCTCTTCCTAGCGGATAACCTTGGAGCTCCACCGCGGTCTCGGAATCCACCGATCGGACTTTATATGGTCATCGTCACCCGAACTAGGAGCCTTTCTCCAAGTGGATAAATCAATGCAAATTTCTCTTCAAATCGGTGTAGAGAAAACCGGTGCCAAACTCCAAGCAAGATATATGTATATAAGAACTTGGAATAAACAAACAATTGGGTGTAAACAAGAGTGGTGTATATTTTTCTCTAAAAATCTCACTCAAAACTAGAACATTTTCCTTAAGCAATTTAGCTCTCAAATTCTCTCTAGGAGATGGATTAGAATGGAAAAGTTAAGTTGGAAAATGTTATTCCCGCACATAATAAAGTCTGAGAAAAGTTGGTTAAGAAACAAGTGGGGAAGTGGGAGAAAAACTGCTTAAAACTGCCAAAAACTGTTCCCGCTTGGCGTCTCGTTCGAACGACATTTGGTTCGAATGAAATCTCATTCGAACGAGTCTTCTAATGAAGTTCCAGTATGAATTCGTTAGAAGCTCGTTAGAAATCTTGTTCGAACGACAATATCGTTCGAATGAGTTTTTGAACGAAGTTCCAGTATGCCATAATGGGAAGTCATTGGCAATCTCGTTCGAACGACTTGTGGTTCGAACGATAATCTCGTTCGAACGACACTTCGAACGAACTCACAGAATGTTTAAAAATTCTTTTTAAGCCCAGAAACATTTATATATTTTATATATAAGTTTTAATAGAAAACATTCTGAAACAAAACACAGTTTTAAAAACCTAACACCCAATATAAACTGTTCCAAGCTCCTATATATATATATAACATTGCGTTCATACCTTGGGAGCATGGAACCACTATTGATGACATAGAAACGAGGCATGAAACCGGCATGATGATGAAGCTTTATACTCTTTGCCGCTACGTCTTCAACAAAATCTTCATAGGCTTGAGAATATTACAATTAAATACAATCCTATGAATAAATGTTTTTGTCCGGAATTGAGCCAAAACTACAAAGGACTCAATTGGAAATTTGTGTCCTTACAAATCTCCCCCTTTGGCTATTCCGAGACAAAAACCAAACCAAAATCCTAAAGGGTCGTCAAGATCTACTAGACTAATAGAAAGTCCTACCCAAAAATATTAATACAATGCTTGACTCAAACAACCCAAAGGATCAACACTCTTTACCGTTGAAAGTTGCCGCTTGATAAAATAATTCCTGCACACTTAGGCAAACACATTACACGCATAGGGAATATCAAAATAGTTAACTACTCCCCCTAAATTAATTATCTCCCTTTATCAAGTATGATCCACTTAGAGAAACGTCTCCCCCTAAGATAAATCTCCCTTAAACTAAGATACGATAATAATAGGATTAGATACCATTTCTCCCCCTATCATTCTCCCCCTTTTTGTTCAGGAATAGACAAAGGCTAAAGAATCAAATAGTGACTTATCACAGGATGCAATAAAATGATACCAATATGATATATTAATTTTTAAGCATGTGATATCAACGAAGAAGGCAGTAAGATGGATACCAAGTATGAATTAAAGCATATATGGATTAGAAATCAAAGCAAAGATTAAACAAAAATATCAAATATGTATACATAAGATATAGCTAATAGATGTAAGCACACATATATATATATATATATATATATATATATATATATATATATAAACACACAAATGACACACACAAAATATAATAGGAGTCTTTCACACTCGTATAGTAAAAATGTGTCATATGGAAACGAAAGTGTTGGGGTGTGAACTAGTAACGATTAAATTTAGACCCAATCACTTAAAAACATGTTCACGGAGTTCTCATTTTATTGAAAACTTCATCTCATTTGAATATACCCTCATTTGACAATATCGAGTGAACTCAATGAACAAACACACACAATGCATACAAGCCTAGCATATTGATGATTCTACAAACCAATAGAGTCATGACATGAGATACGCAACTAGGATAAACGGACATTGTGCAAACCGTTGATATACCATCCAATCTCCCTCAATAAGCATTTATATTAATTTTGAATGAATATATCAATCAAACATAGGCCTTGCCAATTATTTTTCTTTTTAATGCCATATTTTCTGTTTTTAGGCCTTTGGACCACGTATTTCTTTTAAGTCCATTCAAAACGGTGGCTTACAATCGCAAAGGATCACTAAGTCCTTTCGGAGCCCTTCCTCGTGCACATTTTTTTTATTTATCATGTTTTCATTTTTCACACAGATCTCACGTGCAACAGATTTTGACATGCACTAGTCCTCCTAAGTCACAAATATGTAGATGGCAAGATTGGAAGGAGAACACCTCACATAGCTCAAATATACATATGAAGTTAAAATTTCAAAAGAGCTCGTGCATGTGTGAATAGAGGCATATAAAAATAGAATCCATTTAAACAACACGAAATCCAACTACTCCATGTAAGCATGGTAAAGAACATAATAAGGATTGATAATCTAAACCAAAAGTTCTAGCCACATGAGAGCGTTAAAGGAGGGATTCAAACACAAGTATATGCCACTTAAAGTGTGTCAAACCAAAATACACACAAAATAAAATCTTTTTGAGTTATTGAGATTTTTAACCAAAAATAAAAAATAAGTACTCAAAAGACAAACAAAAATCATTTGAATTTTTTTATTAAGCTTAAATTATCAAGAGATAAAATCCAAATGATAAACAACAATCTTTTTGTATTTTTCATTTAATGCAAACAAAATGAAGAAATAAAATAAAAAAGATAAAAAAAAATCATTATTCTAGTATGTGATTAAGCATGGGGCATAAACTAGAAAATTATTAAACAAGCATACATTTAGCAGGTGAATATAGCATGAAGTACAAAAGCTAAAGTATGCAAACACAAACACATTCATCCTTTAGATTTAGCAAGGGAGGAAGCATGTGAAAGTAAATGAGAATCAAAAACCCTATTTTTCAAGGCAACCAAGTCCAAATTAATGAAGAATGACTATCTTGGGGTGTAGGAATTTTAAATACATTGGTTGCTTTACGTTGGGATTTTCTAGGAATTCGTTTAAGATCAAAACAAAATTTTCTAAGATGACCTTTTCGACCACAATGAGTACAAGTAAAAACATGTCGAAAAGATTTACCTATGGAGTGATCTCTAAAAGCTTTCCTAGTAGATTCTCCTAAAACGTTGGTTTTGGCTTTATGAGTAGATTCATTACAAGAATTGAAGCCTAAACCACACATGTCATTTTTAATTTGGATCGTTCCTAAGATTTTATCTAATTTTTTCGAACGACACTCCAAATCAAATTTGACATTACTAGAGTCTTTTAATTTATTTTGCAATTCTAAAATGTTAGACTCTAATAATACATTTCACTCTTCAAAAGAAAGAAGCTCCTTTTTCAAGGATTCCATTAAACCCCTAAGGCTATCTCTCTCGCCTTCTACATATTCAAGATTCTCTTGAAGAGTCCTCTCACGTGTCCTAAGGTCTTCTACTAACATACTATCATCAATGACCTTGACACTCTCTTTTAAACAAGCTTCTAACTTCAAATTAGCTCTTTTTAATTTAATTGATTCTTCATATAATTCTTGAAAAGCATTTTGAAGTTCACTCGCATTAACCTCTTCTTCATTTTCACTCTCTCTTTCTTCTCCACTCTCACTATCATAAAAAACAAGGGAATCATAAATAATAACCTTGGAAGTTTCATGTGTTAAGGTTTCATCAATCGATGAGTTTTCACTATCACTCACATGACTAGCCATAAAAGCCACAAAGTTGGGCTTAGTGGGGGAATCGAGTCCCTCTTCCTTATCACTATCATCACTAAGGGTCGTAATATATGAAATGGGTAGCTTACCCACTTTCCTTAGTTTAGTGGGGCACTCAGAAACCCTATGGCCATAACCTCACAACCAAAACACCTATTTGACTCGTCCCTATTTAAATTTTCATTCATAGTTTTAGAGATCCTCTCGGCTTTGTCATGCTTAGAAGTTTCAAATTTCTTGAAGTCATTTTTAAATTTATCTTTGTTAATTTTAAGAAACTTTCGAAATTTCCTAGCAAACATAGCCATGTTTTCCGAATCACTATCACTTTCGCTCTCTACTACTTGTTTGACCTCTTTTCGGGATTTTAAAGCAACGCCCTTTTCAATTTTTTTTTCAATTTTAGAGGGAAACATATCTAGTTCATAGGTTTGTAAATCACCTACAAGCTCTTCTAATTTCGTAGAGTCTAAAGTTGGTAAAGAATTTAAAACGGTCACTTTTGGAATAAATCTATCGGGAAGGGACCTTAAAATTTTCTTTACAACTCGGTTGTTGGGTATTTTCTCTCCCAAGTTAAAAGATGAATTAACAATGTCTGAAAGTCTAGCATAAAATTCATCAAAAGTTTCATTGTCGTTCATTTTGATGGTTTCAAATTGAGGGGTGATTAGGCATAAATTCTTCCTAATTTATCCCTTAATTTCGGTACTTTAATCACCTCGAACAACGTAATTGGATTGACTTTATCTCATAATCGTGCTACTGACTTATCCTAACAAGTACACCGAGTTTCTGGTATTTCGTTATGATTTTACAGGTGTCTAATGTCAAGAAATGGAAGAAGGAAATCGGAAGAATAGAGAAATTCAGCAAGAAAAGTCAAAAGGGTAAAAGAGTCATTCCTACCCAGAATCTGGATGAGGTACCTAAAGAGAAATTGAAGGTATCATCCTCACAAGCACCTAGGAAGAAACGGCACCTCAATCGGATACCCGGAGAAAAAGATATGGGCAGTCAAAGTTCGAAGAAAAAGTCAAATAGGCGGACCGGTCCGCCTAATACCCGGACCGGACATATGTACACAAATCCAGAGAACTGCGAACCGAAGAAGGCAAAAATTAAAAGAACCGATCCGCCCCCAGACCGGTCCGCATGAAAAATAAAAGAACCGATCCGCTTTATAGGCAGACCGATCCGCCTGAGGGCCGGACCGGTCTGCCCATCGAGATTTTGTTTTCTGATTCTCCTCTAAAGACTCCGACTTATACTCAACTTCTTGTAATTTCATGTAGGGTATAAAAACCCGAATTATTTTCATTGTAAAGAAGGCAAGCAACGGGGGGAGTTAGTTTAATCTCTCCTTTTCTTCCACAAACCCTAGTTTAGCAATTTTATTCATTTTAATTCAAGACTGAAGCTTTGATTCCGATTGTGAGTACTTCTAGTTAATTGATTTATGCTTTGGTAAAAATTAGTGAGTAATTTATTCTTTTCAATTCTATTCTACTTCTATTAACAAGTTTTCCTTAGATTAATCATGGTTTTCTGCATATTGAAATCTGTTTTCATCACTTTCGGTATGTCCGGCTAGATTTCCAAGGTCGGGTTACATGAACCCAACTTGATGTGGTAATTGCACGTATAAAATTAATCCTCTGAATTTAGTGATTAATTGTGACCGTATTGCGTAGCAACACAACAATTGTAGGTCTAAATATCTCGTTTTGCCTCTGGGTAACCGAGATGATTGAGAATATAATTCGAGTGTCACTATCGTGATACCGATTTACTCATCCTTTGATTAAGTATGACGCGGGCTTGAACCTCGTATACGTAATGCTTGGGAGTACTAAAGACTGGGTCAAATTAATTAGATAAATTTATGATTAGTATTATAATTGCAGTACACTAGGGTTGGGGGATTGTATTCCCGTCCTATTTCTTCCATCATCTCATTTAAAAGTTCAATTCAATCCTTCATTCTTAATCTAGGTCACTTAGTTAGCTGCATTTTTCATCATACTTTCATAATTGCATTTAGTGTAATCGAATCCCAAAAACCAAATCAAATCTTTTTCTTTCTTTTTAGAGTCATCGTTAGGATTCCTCCGTCTTATTCCGTCATCACAACTCTTGTTGTCCTTTTTCCCTGAGGATCGATACCCGACTTGTCGGATTATTACTTGAACGACAGGCTTGCACTTGAGCCTAGAGAGTACACACTTTAGAGACACATTCTGAGTCGTGTCAAGTTTTTGGCGTCGTTGTCGGGGAACTAGGTAGACTTAGGATTAGATCGAGTTAATCCAAAGCGTTGACCAAAAATTCAAAAATCCAAAAAAAAAAAAAAATTTTTTTTATAAAAAGCACAAAAAGATTCACCACCATCTCTCACAAGCTTAATGCAAAATTCTGAAACCACTCCCACACCCCATAATACTCCAACCAGCATTCACGAAAATCCACTCGTTGAGTATAATCCTGATAGTCCCCACACTCCGAACGCCCCACAGTTCTGGATCCCACCTCCCACACTGTCACACTCAATCTCTAGCAACACTCCCTTCTCCTTCGTAGGACACTCTTCAAGCACACCCAGTGAGAGCGCCGAGTCGTCAAGTGAGAGAGAGATGTCGCAGCACAGTAATGCACCTACCGGTGAGGAAGAGCCTCCGTACCGCCCGTTGAGAGAATTCTTATATCCCGAGCGCACTGTCACTCCGGGATGCATTATACTCCCGTATAATGCCGGGCAGTTCCGATTCAAAAATGGGATGATCCAGATGCTACCACACTATCACGGTATGGATTCTGAAAAGCCATACCTGCATATAAGGGAATTTGAGGACGTGTGTGATAGTCTCAACGATCAAACTTGCACACAAGAGGTGATTCGCCTCAAACTCTTCCCATTCTCGTTAAAAGATAAAGCTAAGACCTGGCTATGCTCTTTACCTCCGAGCTCGATTCCATCTTGGAACGAGTTACAATCCAGATTTCTCAAGAAGTTCTTTCCACCACATCGAGCAATCTCCATAAAGGCTCAGATTCAATCGTTCAGGCAATTGGATAATGAGCCATTCCATCGATATTATGAGCGTTTCAATGAGTTAACTGCTTCGTGCCCCCATCATGGATTTGATACAGCTCAAATCATTTCCTTACTCTATAATGGGTTGAACCTTAACTCCAAGCAACTCATTGAAACCATGGGTAGTGGTCCGTTTATCGAACTAGACTTCCACGATGCTGAGCTTCACCTGAGGTATGTCGCCGAGACTACCCAATCATGGGATATTTCTGATCCTAATGCTCAGAATCGAAATCGTCAAGCGACCACCACTCCATCGGCGCCCGGCCTATACCATGTAGATAAGACCTCTATGTCGGAAAGTCGGTTGGACACCCTTGAGAAAGGATTTCAAGATTTATGTGAGGTAGTTGGATCTATCAAAACTCCCGTCGAAAAGGTGTGTGCGATTTGTGAGGCGGGACATTCAACTGAGGAATGTCCGACGATACCTGCCTACAAAGTAATGTTGCAAGAGCAAGTTAGTGGTATAGGAGGCTATAAGGGTAATTTCGGTGCCCCGCACGGGAATTCATACAACCCTTCGTGGAAAAACCATCCCGATTTTAGCTACGGGCAACAACATGCCGCAATGAACCCTCATTCGCATGTTGCCCCTCCTCCTCCACAACAATTTCAACAAGCTCCACACATGCAAGGACATGTGCAAGCACCGCCACCCCATGGAAACTATATCCCGCCACAGCGGAGAACTCTCGAGGATACCATGAATCAATTCATTACAAGTCAGACTGCAAACAATGCCAAATATGATCGTCTGATCGGCGACATAAATGCAAATCTGTCAAAGATACAATCCTCGTTGAGCGTTCAAGAGAAGGGCAAGTTTCCTGCCCAGGGCCAAAGACCTCCCCAAGGTCAAACTAGTGTTAGCTCCACTTCTACTGATCATCAGGAGCAATGTCAAGCTGTGACCACTCTTCGTAGTGGGAGAGTCGTTGATTTATCACCTCCCCAACACGACACAACCAAAGACAAGGTGATTTCGCCCGGCACGAAAGAGGCCGAAGATGTCCCCTTGAAAGAGAGTGATAAGGAAGATACTAGTGAGCATGAGGTGGTAGTGAAACCACCCTCCGCAGCACCATTTCCTCAAAGGTTGATTCCTTCCCAGAAAGGAAACCCACGTGATGACGTGCTAGAAATACTAAAGCAGGTAAAGCTGAATTTACCATTCCTCGATGCCATCAAACAAATTCCATCTTATGCAAAAGTCATCAAAGATTTGTTGACGGTAAAAACGAAGATGAAAGTAAAGAAGAATGTCTTCCTAGCACAGAACGTGAGCTCCATCCTACTCAATGAACTCCCTCCTAAATTCAAAGATCCCGGTGCACCCACCATTTCCTGTATCATTGGAGAGAACAAAATTGAAAAAGCCTTACTTGACTTGGGAGCAAGTGTCAATATCCTCTCTTACTCCATCTATAGGCAACTTGATTTGGGCGACCTCAAGCCCACAAGAATCACTCTCCAATTAGCGGATCGAACTGTGAAGGTCCCACGAGGTGTAGTAGAGGACGTGATCGTTCAAGTTGATACTTTCTACTTCCCGGTCGACTTTGTCATTTGGGACACGGAGCCTTCCTTAACCTCGACCAATCATGTTCCCATCATTCTCGGGCGCCCATTTTTAGCGACAGCTAACGCTATTATTAACACAAGGAATGGGCGAATGCAGCTCATTCTTGGGTCACGCCGGGTTTTATCGAAGGTTCATTAAGAACTTTAGCGCTATCGTTAGACCCTTAAGCAACCTTCTCATGAAGGACAACCCGTTTAAGTGGACCGAGGCATGCCAAAGCTCCTTTGACAAATTAAAGAACATGCTCGTTTCCGCTCCCATCATGCAAGTTCCGGATTGGTCCCTACCATTCGAACTTATATGTGATGCCAGAGATTACGCGATTGGGGCCATTTTGGGCTAGCGTAAAGATAAACAAGCTCATGTCATCTACTACGCTAGCCGGACCCTTACCGGACCTCAACTCAACTACTCTACCACGGAGAAGGAGTTGCTAGCGGTAGTCTTTGCCCTTGATAAGTTCAGATCGTATCTCATTGGTTCTCCTATAATTGTCTTCACCGACCACGCGGCGTTGAAATATCTACTCGCTAAGAAAGACGCTAAGCCGCGCCTCATAAGGTGGATCCTACTCCTACAAGAGTTCGATCTCTCTATTAAAGATAAGAAAGGAGTAGAAAACGTCGTTGCCGACCATCTATCACGGCTTTCGTCCGACGTACCTAGTGATCCCATTCCCATAGACGAATACTTTCCGGATGAGCAACTTTTTTCTACCTCTTCTTTACCTTGGTTTGCGGATATAGTGAACTATCTTGTCACGGGAGCCGTCCCTCCCGATTGGACACCGCAAGATAAGAAGAGGTTTCTTAATTGGTCGCGCATGTTCTTTTACTATGATCCCTTCCTCTTTAAATACTGCGCCGACCAAATCATTCGACGATGTGTACCGGCTGACGAGATTCCAAAGGTCATCCAGTTTTGTCATTCGGAAGCATGTGGAGGCCACTTCTCGGCGAAAAAGACGGCCGCTAAAATTTTGCAATGCGGCCTCTATTGGTCCACAATCTTCCGGGATGAAAATGACACTTGCAAGTCATGTAATAGGTGCCAACGAATGGGAGCCATCTCTCGACGCGACATGATGCCCCTTACCCCCATACTCATCATTGAGATATTCGATTGTTGGGGTATTGACTTCATGGGTCCCTTCCCCCCATCCTTTGGTTTCCTATACATCCTAGTCGCAGTAGACTACGTTTCTAAATGGGTAGAAGCTATCGCTACTAAGACTAATGACAATAAGGTGGTGATAAAGCTCCTACAGGAACACATACTTTCTCGCTTCGGCGCACCGAAAGCGATAATTAGCGACAATGGCACGCACTTTTGCAATAGGCCATTCGGGAAGCTTATGAGAAAGTATGGCATCGTTCACAAGGTTGGAACGACGTATCACCCACAAACAAATGGGCAGGCCGAACTAGCGAATCGTGAGATCAAGAACATTCTCGAGAAGACCGTCAATCCTAACCGGAAAGATTGGTCACTTAGACTGAACGATTCGCTATGGGCCTATCGCACCGCATACAAAAATCAGCTTGGCATGTCCCCTTTCCGCTTTGTGTATGGAAAGCCTTGACATCTCCCCGTGGAGTTAGAACACAAAGCATATTGGGAAATTAAGGAGCACAATTATGCCATGGATAAAGCCGGTGAAGCTCGCAAGCTTCAAATAAATGAGTTAGAGGAGATACGCAATGATGCGTATGAGAATGCCAAAATTGCCAAAGAAAGGATGAAACTCGCTCACGAAATCATCATTCGACGCAAATAGTTTCTCCCCGGACAAAAACTTCTTCTCTATAACTCTCGGCTTCATCTCTTTCCGGGCAAGTTGCGGTCGTGATGGTCTGGCCCGTTTGTTGTCAAGAATGTTTTCCCCACGGAGCTGTCGAATTAGAAGATTTAAAAGGGGGAAGTACATTCAAAGTTAATGGACAACGCCTAAAGCCATATCTTGAGGCGTACGGGGAGGAAGTCGACACCGTTTGGTTGTCGGACCCCGTTTACGGGGTAGAGTGAACGGTTTCAGTTAGGTCGTCGCACCCCCTACGCGTATGGGGTGAGAGTCGTGTATGTCGTGAGAGTCGTGTGTGTCGTGTGCGTTAGTGAGTGTCATTAGGATTGTGGTACATTCGGGTTTAGCATGTGCATGTTCGGGAATTGGGTCAATTCGGGTGACCGGTGATGTTGAGAGGTCCTTAGTCTATAATTGGTGAGGAGCGCGTTTTAAAAGTACAATATTTCAAGGAAGAGAGGTTGAAATCCAATTTCGGGGAAATTCCAGCCTAAAATCCCCAAGCCGGACCGGTTCCTTTAATTTAAGGGCGGACTGGTCCACCACCGGACCGGTTCCTTTAATTTTAAAAAGGACCGGTCCGCCTGTCGAATTTTCTGGAAATTAAAGACCCGGACCTGTCCGCATTCTGCAGATTCGTTTAATCCTTCCCTCCCATTCACCCCCTTCCCCCCAATTGCCATCCTTCCCTCCAATTCGGTTTCCCACATCCCCATACACCTTTTCCCTCCATCCCCATACACCTTTTCCCTCCAAATCCCTTCCCCTCCACTATAAATTCAACCCTACCCCTCCCATTCTCTTCACACCTCAAACACAACTTCTCTCCTCTCCCTCTCCAGATTTTTTTGAGTTCCATCCTCTCTGTCTCCATGGCCCCCCGTGTTGCCCCCACAAAATACGCGTCCAGCGACATCCTACCCTCCGGGGGCAACGAGTTCCGCTCCCGCCAAGAGGAGCGATGGTGCACCCACTTCTTCGGGACAAGCCGCAAACTCCATATGGAGCGCGCGGTTCAATGGAACGCGCTGCCCAATTCTGTCACGGCCCTATTCATGGCCCGGGGGTGGTGTCGTTTCCTCAACGAACCCCATGACGCCATGTGGGCTTCCGAGGTCCGGTTATTCTATGGCACACTCGTGCGGATGGACCAATATGACGCCCAAGCTTACGTCGATGGGATGGTCGTTCCTTTTTCCTTAGACATCCTCACGGCCAAATTGGCCACCTTTAGTGTTCCGGACCCCCAAGACTTCACATATCCAAGGAACGTTCCTCCGGTCGCTAAGGACGTCATCATGGAACGCATGGCTCCAAATGTGGCTTGGGCGGGTCAAACTGTCGCTATTGGACAACTCAACGAAAAGGCGCGCCTCACTTTCCAAATTGTGTGCGCCAACATTCTTCAAACGTCCAACGATTCCTCCATGAGGCCTCGGCAAGCCACCTTGGCCTATCATCTCTTCGATCCCCAAACTTCCATCCATTTGGCCCGCACATTGTATGTCGACATCATCGCCGCCTCTTTGGATGAGAAGGGTACAGCCCCTTTGCCCTATGCCCATTTGATCACGTCTATCCTCCAAGACGCCGGCATTGAGGCCCCGCTCGATCGCACCCGGATTCCCGGTCCCTTTGGACAGGGCACTCGCACTAAGAGTGCCAAACAGCTTGCCATAATCCGGGCACGGCGGGGTCATGATAGCAAAGAAGAGGCCGCCTCGGGAGAGAGCGCGGGGGAGGAGGCCGCCGAAGCGGATGTTGAGATGGGTGACGTCGGCGCCGACGACGAGTCGGAGGACGAGGAGGATGACCCGGACTTTGAGTGGGCGGGTACCGATATCTCGACCCGGTTGTCCACCCTTGAGACCAGATTCGAGACCTTTATGATCGACTACCGTTGAGATCAAAATCGGGCGTCTCGAAGGCAAGCGGATATCTACCGACGCCTAGGGGACCCTTATGAGCCACTCCCATCACATTTTCATGACCCCTATGGCCCCGACGCGCCCAGCTCATCCCATTTCCCTTCCCCGTGATGCTTTGTTGGTTATGGACTGTTTTGATGTATTCCTTCTCATGTCACACATATGCTGTATTCCTGTTTGTACCACAGTCTTATGATATAACAAGTTGCATTTTCTATATTTGTTTGTTTTAATTATTGCACTTCTTATTTTGCCTTATTTAGATTTTAGTCCTTTTTGCTTGAGTACAATGCAAAAGTCTAAGTTAGGGGGGGTCACAAGTGCATATTTCTAAAACTTCACAAATTTTCAAAAATGCCCAAAATTTCCAAAAAAATCATAAAATTTTGAAAAATCCAAAAAAAAAATTTTTTCGAAATAAATAAAAATTGGAATTCAAAATTTTCAAAAATATCATTAAAAGTCAAATTGAAGTCTCAAAGTGTAAAAAGTTAACATACACAAAGCCAAAATTGACCAAAGATGGAAATTGAGCGAAAATTGACGACTTAACGAATAAAAGTGGAGATTAACAAACCCGGTGAGATTCGAGCCTATCATGTTTTGCGAGATTTTAAATCAATCCGAGTTAATTATTAACTCAAAGTTCTTTTTAGCGCGTAATAAGTTCTCAAGGATCTTAATTCTTTCATTTTGATCGGTTTTAAAAAATGGGTGCAATATTGCCTTGAAAAACGTGCCAAATTAGTCTCTAAATTAAATTCACCTCGAAACGCATATGGTAACACAATTGGCATTTTGGACAATGAAGTAGGCCCTCGTTTGTCACCCAAAAATATTGGCCAGAAAAAGTAGCGAAAAATTACCCTTTGCAACCCAAATTGAGCCGAATAATTTTTCCTTTACTTTGACAACCCGAAAAACCCAAAATGGCCCGGAATTGTGAAAGTTGAAAAATCCCAGAATTTGAGTCCGACGAGTGCATAAAAAGGGGAAAGAAAAAGAAAAAAAAAATGAGCAGTAGCCCAGAAAAAGAACCAACGGATATCATAAATAACTGTTCCAATTCCAAACTTCCCTACCATTTTCATTTTACCCAATACACCTTTAACCCGAAAAAGTCCTAACCGAGTCTAAAGTGTAGAATTGGTTACCGCGTAAAGAGCTAATACACCAAAAGATAATAAAGGAGAGTAAGTGCGCGAATAAGAGGCAATGTTCCCGTTTTTAAAACCGTAATCCGTTGATGAGATCCTTTCACCATGAAATTTTCCGTCTTTCGAATTGTATGCGTGAACTTGCTTCCATTATATTTACTCCTTATTATCACGCATACCGAAAGAAAAGCCATATTCCGAGTGGTTCGTTTGAGAGATCTTCCCGTGAGAATTTGAAATCAAAACGAATTTTCGGATAAGTAACGTAATGATTAATCGGTGAAAATCGGCGGTTATATTTCTGGCTTCGCACACACGCACTACAGTTTGAGACTTGTAAACATGACTTAATGATGACTATTTTCTGGAAAAGTTTGAATTATACAATTTTTGTTATTTTGAAGTTCTTTGAGTCGAATTTTGTTGGTATATTCTCTGCAAACCCTCACGAGACACAACTCGTCCCACTAGGGTAACCTAGGGGTTTAAAGGCTTGTTGCATACGCTAAATGCAATCGCATGCCCGCGAAAGAGGTATTTTATCCCAATAAAATGTTTTCAAGAGTTGAGCCTTGCTAGAATTCTTTTACATTGCTCGGGACGCGCAAAGTTCTAAGTTAGGGGGGTTTGATTAGGCATAAATTCTTCCTAATTTATCCCTTAATTTCGGTACTTTAATCACCTCGAACAACGTAATTGGATTGACTTTATCTCATAATCTTGCTACTGACTTATCCTAACAAGTACATCGAGTTTCTGGTATTACGTTATGATTTTACAGGTGTCTAATGTCAAGAAATGGAAGAAGGAAACCGGAAGAATAGAGAAAGTCAACAAGAAACGTCAAAAGGGCAAACGAGTCATTCCTACCCAGAATCCGGATGAGGTACCTAAAGAGAAGTTGAAGGTATCATCCTCACAAGCACCTAGGAAGAAACGGCACCTCAATCGGATACCCGGAGCAAAAGATATGGGCAGTCAAAGTTCGAAGGAAAAATCAAATAGGCGGACCGGTCCGCCTAATACATGACCGGACCGATGTACACAAATCCAGAGAACTGCGAACCGAAGGCAAACCGAAGAAGGCAAAAATTAAAAGAACCGATCCGCCCCCGGACCGGTCCGCATGAAAAATAAAAGAATCGATCCGCTTTAGAGGCAGACCGCCTAAGGGCCGGACCGGTCCGCCCATCGAGATTTTGTTTTCTGATTCTCCTCTAAAGACTCCGACTTATACTCAACTTCTTGTAATTTCATGTAGGGTATAAAAACCCGAATTATTTTAATTGTAAATAAGGCAAGCAACGGGGGGAGTTAGTTTAATCTCTCCTTTTCTTCCACAAACCCTAGTTTAGCAATTTTATTCATTTTAATTCAAGACTGAAGCTTTGATTCCGATTGTGAGTACTTCTAGTTAATTGATTTCTGCTTTGGTAAAAATTAGTGAGTAATTTATTCTTTTCAATTCTATTCTACTTCTATTAACAAGTTTTCCTTAGATTAATCATGGTTTTCTGCATATTGAAATTTGTTATCATCACTTTCGGTATGTCCAGCTAGATTTCCAATGTCGGGTTACATGAACCCAACTTGATGTGGTAATTGCACGTATAAAATTAATCCTCTGAATTTAGTGATTAATTGTGACCGTATTACGTAGGAACACAACAATTGTAGGTCTAAATATCTCGTTTGCCTCTGGGTAACCGAGATGATTGAGAATATAATTCGAGTGTCACTATCGTGATACCGATTTACTCATCCTTTGATTAAGTATGACGCGGGCTTGAACCTCGTATACGTAATGCTTGGGAGTACTAAAGACTGGGTCAAATTAATTAGATAAATTTACGATTAGTATTATAACTGCAGTACACTAGGGTTGGGGGATTGTATTCCCGTCCTATTTCTTCCATCATCTCATTTAAAAGTTCAATTCAATCCTTCATTCTTAATCTAGGTCACTTAGTTAGCTGCATTTTTCATCATACTTTCATAATTGCATTTAGTGTAATCGAATCCCAAAAACCAAATCAAATCTTTTTCTTTCTTTTTAGAGTCATCATTAGGATTCCTCCGTCTTATTCCGTTATCACAACTCTTGTTGTCCTTTTTCCCTGAGGATCGATACCCGACTTGTCGGATTATTACTTGAACGACAGGCTTGCACTTGAGCCTAGAGAGTACACACTTTAGAGACACATTCTGAGTCGTGTCAAGTTTTTGGCGCCGTTGCCGGGGAACTAGGTGGACTTAGGATTAGATCGAGTTAATCCAAAGCGTTGACCAAAAATTCAAAAATCCAAAAAAAAAAAAAAAAATTTTTTTTATAAAAAGCACAAAAAGATTCACCACCATCTCTCACAAGCTTAATGCAAAATTCTGAAACCACTCCCACACCCCATAATACTCCAACCAGCATTCACGAAAATCCACTCGTTGAGTATAATCCTGATAGTCCCCACACTCCGAACGCCCCACAGTTCTGGATCCCACCTCCCACACTGTCACACTCAATCTCTAGCAACACTCCCTTCTCCTTCGTAGGACACTCTTCAAGCACACCCAGTGAGAGCGCCGAGTCGTCAAGTGAGAGAGAGATGTCGCAACACAGTAATGCACCTACCGGTGAGGAAGAGCCTCCGTACCGCCCGTTGAGAGTATTCTTATATCCTGAGCGCACTGTCACTCCGGGATGCATTATACTCCTGTATAATGCCGGGCAGTTTCGATTCAAAAATGGGATGATCCAGATGCTACCACACTATCACGGTATGGATTCTGAAAATCCATACTTGCATATAAGGGAATTTGAGGACGTGTGTGATACTCTCAACGATCAAACTTGCACACAAGAGGTGATTCGCCTCAAACTCTTCCCATTCTCGTTAAAAGATAAAGCTAAGACCTGGCTATGGTCTTTACCTCCGAGATCGATTCCATCTTGGAAGGAGTTACAATCCAGATTTCTCATGAAGTTCTTTCCACCACATCGAACAATCTCCATAAAGGCTCAGATTCAATCGTTCAGGCAATTGGATAATGAGCCATTCCATCGATGTTATGAGCGTTTCAATGAGTTAACTGCTTCGTGCCCCCATCATGGATTTGATACAGCTCAAATCATTTCCTTACTCTATAATGGGTTGAACCTTAACTCCAAGCAACTCATTGAAACCATGGGTAGTGGTCCGTTTATCGAACTAGACTGCCACGATGCTGAGCTTCACCTGAGGTATGTCGCCGAGACTACCCAATCATAAGATATTTCTGATCCTAATGCTCAGAATCGAAATCGTCAAGCGACCACCACTCCATCGGCGCCCGGCCTATACCATGTAGATAAGACCTATATGTCGGACAGTCGGTTGGACACCCTTGAGAAAGGATTTTGAGATTTATGTGAGGTAGTTGGATCTATCAAAACTCCCGTCGAAAAGGTGTGTGCGATTTGTGAGGCGGGACATTCAACTGAGGAATGTCCGACGATACCTGCCTACAAAGTAATGTTGCAAGAGCAAGTTAGTGGTATAGGAGGCTATAAGGGTAATTTCGGTGCCCCGCACGGGAATTCATACAACCCTTCGTGGAAAAACCATCCCGGTTTTAGCTACGGGCAACAACATTCCGCAATGAACCCTCATTCGCATGTTGCCCCTCCTCCTCCACAACAATTTCAACAAGCTCCACACATGCAAGGACATGTGCAAGCACCGCCACCCCATGGAAACTATATCCCGCCACAGCGGAGAACTCTCGAGGATACCATGAATCAATTCATTACAAGTCAGACTGCAAACAATGCCAAATATGATCGTCTGATCGGCGACATAAATGCAAATCTGTCAAAGATACAATCCTCGTTGAGCGTTCAAGAGAAGGGCAAGTTTCCTGCCCAGGGCCAAAGACCTCCCCAAGGTCAAACTAGTGTTAGCTCCACTTCTACTGATCATCAGGAGTAATGTCAAGCTGTGACCACTCTTCGTAGTGGGAGAGTCGTTGATTTATCACCTCCCCAACACGACACAACCAAAGACAAGGTGATTTCGCCCGGCACGAAAGAGGCCGAAGATGTCCCCTTGAAAGAGAGTGATAAGGAAGATACTAGTGAGCATGAGGTGGTAGTGAAACCACCCTCCGCAGCACCATTTCCTCAAAGGTTGATTCCTTCCCAGAAAGGAAACCCACGTGATGACGTGCTAGAAATATTAAAGCAGGTAAAGCTGAATTTACCATTCCTCGATGCCATCAAACAAATTCCAGCTTATGCAAAAGTCATCAAAGATTTGTTGACGGTAAAAACGAAGATGAAAGTAAAGAAGAATGTCTTCCTAGCACAGAACGTGAGCTCCATCCTACTCAATGAACTCCCTCCTAAATTCAAAGATCCCGGTGCACCCACCATTTCCTGCATCATTGGAGAGAACAAAATTGAAAAAGCCTTACTTGACTTGGGAGCAAGTGTCAATATCCTCCCTTACTCCATCTATAGGCAACTTGATTTGGACGACCTCAAGCCCACAAGAATCACTCTCCAATTAGCAGATCGAACTATGAAGGTCCCACGAGGTGTAGTAGAGGACGTGATCGTTCAAGTTGACACTTTCTACTTCCCGGTAGACTTTGTCATTTGGGACACGAAGCCTTCCTTAACCTCGACCAATCATGTTCCCATCATTCTCGGGCGCCCATTCTTAGCGACAGCTAACGCTATTATTAACACAAGGAATGGGCGAATGCAGCTCACTTTTGGGAATATGACATTAGAGACCAACATCTTCAACATAGCCCAACATACGGGAGAGGAATATGATATTCACGCGGTAAGTCTCATAGATGAGATAGTAGAGGAGTACTTTGAGGAGAATTGTTGTGGCGATGCCTTAGGATCCTGTCTGGTTTCGAGCAATGAGAGTGAGGGGACGTATACTGAGTACGGAGGGATATTGAGGAGTTAAGAGAGTTACTCGATGAGAGAGCGTCGGACGAGGACGCGAGAGATGTGAATTGGGTTTCTAGATTCGAGGAACTACCTCCGAGGGATACACACATGGCTCCCTCCAGTGAAAAATTTCCAACCCTCGAATTAAAGAAACTCCCCTCCCATATCAAATATGCATACCTAGGAGAGGATGAGACATTCCCTGTTGTTATCTCCTCTAGCCTAGATGAAGGGCAGGAGGGCAAATTGTTGAGAATTCTGAGGAAGCACCAAGGTGCTTTTGGTTGGTGTATAGTTGATTTGAAGGGGATAAGTCCTCTGATTTGCACTCACAAGATTCACCTCGAAGAGGATGTCAAGCCCTCTAGAGAAATGAAAAGAAGACTGGACCCCAACATGAAAGAAATTGTGAGAACCGAGATCATTAAACTATTGGATGTAGGGATTATCTACCCAATCTCGGATAGTAAATGGGTGAGCCCTATTCAAGTCGTCCCGAAGAAGTCGGGTATGACTGTGATTGAGAATGCTAAGGGAGAGCTTGTTCCCCAACGCACCACCACCGGTTGGCGTGTGTGCATTGATTACCGAAAACTCAATGCGGGAACAAGAAAATACCATTTCCCCTTACCATTCATTGATCAAATGCTTGAAAGAGTAGCGGGCCACCCTTATTATTGCTTCCTTGATGGTTATTCCGGATATAACCAAATTGAGGTAGATGTACTTGACCAAGAGAAGACAATCTTCACTTTCCCTTTTGGTACGTTTGCCTACAAACGTATGCCATTCGGCTTGTGTAATGCACCCGCAACCTTTCAAAGGTGAATGTTGAGCTTATTTAGTGACATGGTCGAAAGAGGACTTGAGGTGTTCATGGACGATTTTAGCGTTTTTGGCACCTCTTTCGATCTTTGTCTAGAAAAATTGGAACAAGTACTTGCTCGGTGTGTGGAGAAGAACTTAGTGCTGAATTGGGAGAAATGCCATTTCATGGTCACTGAAGGAATAGTTCTTGGCCACATAGTATCATCTAAAGGCATAGAGGTTGATAGGGCTAAGATATATGTCATAGCTGACCTTCCCGCACCGAGATCGCTTAAAGACGTGCGCTCATTCTTGGGTCACGCCGGGTTTTATCGAAGGTTCATTAAGGACTTTAGCGCTATCGCTAGACCCTTAAACAACCTTCTCATGAAGGACAACCCGTTTGAGTGGACCGAGGCATGCCAAAGCTCCTTTGACAAATTAAAGAACATGCTCGTGTCCGCTCCCATCATGCAAGTTCCGGATTGGTCCCTACCATTCGAACTTATATGTGATGCCAGCGATTACGCGATTGGGGCCGTTTTGGGCTAGCGTAAAGATAAACAAGCTCATGCCATCTACTACGCTAGCCGGACCCTTACCGGACCTCAACTCAACTACTCTACCACGGAGAAGGAGTTGCTAGCGGTAGTCTTTGCCCTTGATAAGTTCAGATCGTATCTCATTGGTTCTCCTATAATTGTCTTCACCGACCACGCGGCGTTGAAATATCTACTCGCTAAGAAAGACGCTAAGCCGCGCCTCATAAGGTGGATCCTACTCCTACAAGAGTTCAATCTCTCTATTAAAGATAAGAAAGGAGTAGAAAACGTCGTTGCCGACCATCTATCACGGCTTTCGTCCGACGTACCTAGTGATCCCATTCCCATAGACGAATACTTTCCGGATGAGCAACTTTTTGCTACCTCTTCTTTACCTTGGTTTGCGGATATAGTGAACTATCTTGTCACGGGAGCCGTCCCTCCCGATTGGACAACGCAAGATAAGAAGAGGTTTCTTAATTGGTCGCGCATGTTCTTTTACGATGATCCCTTCCTCTTTAAATACTGCGCCGACCAAATCATTCGACGATGTGTACCGGATGACGAGATTCCAAAGGTCATCCAGTTTTGTCATTCGGGAAGCATGTGGAGGCCACTTCTCGGCGAAAAAGACGGCCGCTAAAATTTTGCAATGCGGCCTCTATTGGCCCACAATCTTCCGGGATGAAAATGACACTTGCAAGTCATGTAATAGGTGCCAACGAATGGGAGCCATCTCTCGACGCGACATGATGCTCCTTACCCCCATACTCATCATTGAGATATTCGATTGTTGGGGTATTGACTTCATGGGTCCCTTCCCCCCATCCTTTGGTTTCCTGTACATCCTAGTCGCAGTAGACTACGTTTCTAAATGGGTAGAATCTATAGCTACTAAGACTAATGACAATAAGGTGGTCATAAAGCTCCTACAGGAACACATACTTTCTCGCTTCGGCGCACCGAAAGCGATAATTAGCGACAATGGCACGTACTTTTGCAATAGGCCATTCGGGAAGCTTATGAGAAAGTATGGCACCGTTCACAAGGTTGGAACGACGTATCACCCACAAACAAATGGGCAGGCCAAACTAGCGAATCGTGAGATCAAGAACATTCTCGAGAAGACCGTCAATCCTAACCGGAAAGATTGGTCACTTAGACTGAACGATTCGCTATGGGCCTATCGCACCGCATACAAAAATCAGCTTGGCATGTCCCCTTTCCGCTTTGTGTATGGAAAGCCTTGCCATCTCCCCGTGGAGTTAGAACACAAAGCGTATTGGGCAATTAAGGAGCTCAATTATGCCATGGATAAAGCCGGTGAAGCTCGCAAGCTTCAAATAAATGAGTTAGAGGAGATACGCAATGATGCGTATGAGAATGCCAAAATTGCCAAAGAAAGGATGAAACTCGCTCATGATAGCATCATTCGACGCAAATAGTTTCTTCCCGAAAAAAAAGTTCTTCTCTATAACTCTCGGCTTCATCTCTTTCCGGGCAAGTTGCGGTCGTGATGGTCTGGCCCGTTTGTTGTCAAGAATGTTTTCCCCACGGAGCTGTCGAATTAGAAGATTTAAAAGGGGGAAGTACATTCAAAGTGAATGGACAACGCCTAAAGCCATATCTTGAGGCGTGCGGGGAGGAAGTCGACACCGTTTGGTTGTCGGACCCCGTTTACGGGGTAGAGTGAACGATTTCAGTTAGGTCGTCGCACCCCCGACGCGTATGGGGTGAGAGTCGTGTATGTCATGAGAGTCGTGTGTGTCGTGTGCGTTAGTGAGTGTCGTTAGGATTGTGGTACATTCGGGTTTAGCATGTGCATGTTCGGGAATTGGGTCAATTCGGGTGACCGGTGATGTTGAGAGGTCCTTAGTCTATAATTGGTGAGGAGCGCGTTTTAAAAGTCCAATATTTCGAGGAAGAGAGGTTGAAATCCAATTTTGGGGAAATTCCAGCCTAAAATCCCCAAGCCGGACCGGTTCCTTTAATTTAAGGGCGGACCGGTCCGCCACCGGACCGGTTCCTTTAATTTTAAAAAGGACCGGTCCGCCTGTCGAATTTTCTGGAAATTAAAGACCCGGACCGGTCCGCATTCTGCAGATTCGTTTAATCCTTCCCTCCCATTCACCCCCCCTTCCCCCCAATTGCCATCCTTCCCTCCAATTCGGTTTCCCATATCCCCATACACCTTTTCCCTCCATCCCCATACACCTTTTCCCTCCAAATCCCTTCCCCTCCACTATAAATTCAACCCTACCCCTCCCATTCTCTTCACACCTCAAACACAACTTCTCTCCTCTCCCTCTCCAGATTTTTTTAAGTTCCATCCTCTCTGTCTCCATGGCCCCCCGTGTTGCCCCCACAAAATACGCGTCCACCGACATCCTAGCCTCCGGGGGAAATGAGTTCCGCTCCCGCCAAGAGGAGCGATGGTGCACCCACTTCTTCGGGACAAGCCGCAAACTCCATATGGAGCGCGCGGTTCAATGGAACGCGCTGCCCAATTCTGTCACGGCCCTATTCATGGCCCGGGGGTGGTGTCGTTTCCTCAACGAACCCCATGACGCCGTGTGGGCTTCCGAGGTCCGGTTATTCTATGGCACACTCGTGCGGATGGACCAATATGACGCCCAAGCTTACGTCGATGGGATGGTCGTTCCTTTTTCCTTAGCCATCCTCACGGCCAAATTGGCCACCTTTAGTGTTTCGGACCCCCAAGACTTCACATATCCAAGGAACGTTCCTCCGGTCGCTAAGGACGTCATCATGGAACGCATGGCTCCAAACGTGGCTTGGGCGGGTCAAACTGTCGCTGTTGGACAACTCAACGAAAAGGCGCGCCTCACTTTCCAAATTATGTGCGCCAACATTCTTCAAACGTCCAACGATTCCGCCATGAGGCCTCGGCAAGCCACCTTGGCCTATCATCTCTTCGATCCCCAAACTTCCATCCATTTGGCCCGCACATTGTATGCCGACATCATCGCCGCCTCTTTGGATGAGAAGGGTACAACCCCTTTGCCCTATGCCCATTTGATCACGTCTATCCTCCAAGACGCCGGCATTGAGGCCCCGATCGATCGCACCCGGATTCCCGGTCCCTTTGGACAGGGCACTCGCACTAAGAGTGCCAAATAGCTAGCCATAATCCGGGCACGGCGGGGTCATGATAGCGAAGAAGAGGCCGCCTCGGGAGAGAGCGCGGGGGAGGAGGCCGCCGAAGCGGATGTTGAGATGGGTGACGTCGGCGCCGACGACGAGTCGGCGGACGAGGAGGATGACCCGGACTTTGAGTGGGCAGGTACCGATATCTCGACCCGGTTGTCCACCCTTGAGACCAGATTCGAGACCTTTATGATCGACTACCGTCGAGATCAAAATCGGGCGTCTCGAAGGCAAGCGGATATCTACCGACGCCTAGGGGACCCTTATGAGCCACTCCCATCACATTTTCATGACCCCTATGGCCCCGACGCGCCCATCTCATCCCATTTCCCTTCCCCGTGATGCTTTGTTGGTTATGGACTGTTTTGATGTATTCCTTCTCATGTCACACATATGCTGTATTTCTGTTTGTACCACAGTCTTATGATATAACAAGTTGCATTTTCTATATTTGTTTGTTTTAATTATTGCACTTCTTATTTTGCCTTATTTAGATTTTAGTCCTTTTTGCTTGAGGACAATGCAAAAGTCTAAGTTAGGGGGGGGGGGGTCACAAGTGCATATTTCTAAAACTTCACAAATTTTCAAAAATGCCCAAAATTTCCAAAAAATCATAAAATTTTGAAAAATCCAAAAAAAAAAAAATTTTTCGAAATAAATAAAAATTGGAATTCAAAATTTTCAAAAATATCATTAAAAGTCAAATTGATGTCTCAAAGTGTAAAAAGTCAACATACACAAAACCAAAATTGACCAAAGATGGAAATTGAGCGAAAATTGACGACTTAACGAATAAATGTGGAGATTAACAAACCCGGTGAGATTCGAGCCTATCACGTTTTGCGAGATTTTAAATCAATCCGAGTTAATTGTTAACTCAAAGTTCTTTTTAGCGCGTAATAAGTTCTCAAGGATCTTAATTCTTTCATTTTGATCGGTTTTAAAAAATGGGTGCAATATTGCCTTGAAAAACGTGCCAAATTAGTCTCTAAATTAAATTCACCTCGAAACGCATATGGTAACACAATTGGCATTTTGGACAATGAAGTAGGCCCTCGTTTGTCACCCAAAAATATTGGCCAGAAAAAGTAGCGAAAAATTACCCTTTGCAACCCAAATTGAGCCGAATAATTTTTCCTTTCGTTTGACAACCCGAAAAACCCAAAATGGCCCGGAATTGTGAAAGTTGAAAAATCCCAGAATTTGAGTCCGACGAGTGCATAAAAAGGGGAAAGAAAAAGAAAAAAAAATGAGCAATAACCCAGAAAAAGAACCAACGGACATCATAAATAACTGTTCCAATTCCAACCTTCCCTACCATTTTCATTTTACCCAATACACCTTTAACCCGAAAAAGTCCTAACCGAGTCTAAAGTGTAGAATTGGTTACCGCGTAAAGAGCTAATACACCAAAAGATAATAAAGGAGAGTAAGTGCATGAATAAGAGGCAATGTTCCCGTTTTTAAAACCGTAATCCGTTGATGAGATCCTTTCACCATGAAATTTTTCGTCTTTCGAATTGTATGCGTGAACTTGCTTCCATTATATTTACTCCTTATTATCACGCATACCGAGAGAAAAACCATATTCCGAGTGGTTCGTTTGAGAGAGCTTCCCGTGAGAATTTGAAATCAAAACGAATTTTCGGATAAGTAACGTAATGATTAATCGGTGAAAATCGGCGGTTATATTTCTGGCTTCGCACACACGCACTACAGTTTGAGACTTGTAAACATGACTTAATGATGACTATTTTCTGGAAAAGTTTGAATTATACAATTTTTGGTTATTTTGAAGTTCTTTGAGTCGAATTTTGTGGGTATATTCTCTGCAAACCCTCACGAGACACAACTCGTCCCACTAGGGTAACCTAGGGGTTTAAAGGCTTGTTGCATACGCTAAATGCAATCGTATGCCCGCGAAAGAGGTATTTTATCCCAAAAAAATGTTTTCAAGAGTTGAGCCTTGCTAGAATTCTTTTACATTGCTCGGGACGCGCAAAGTTCTAAGTTAGGGGGGTTTGATTAGGCATAAATTCTTCCTAATTTATCCCTTAATTTCGGTACTTTAATCACCTCGAACAACGTAATTGGATTGACTTTATCTCATAATCTTGCTACTGACTTATCCTAACAAGTACACAGAGTTTCTGGTATTACGTTATGATTTTACAGGTGTCTAATGTCAAGAAATGGAAGAAGGAAACCGGAAGAATAGAGAAAGTCAACAAGAAAAGTCAAAAGGGCAAAAGAGTCATTCCTACCCAGAATCCGGATGAGGTACCTAAAGAGAAGTTGAAGGTATCATCCTCACAAGCACCTAGGAAGAAACGGCACCTCAATCGGATACCCGGAGCAAAAGATATGGGCAGTTAAAGTTCGAAGGAAAAATCAAATAGGCGGACCGGACCGATGTACACAAATCCAGAGAACTGCGAACCGAAGGCCAACCGAAGAAGGCAAAAATTAAAAGAACCGATCCGCCCCCGGACCGGTCCGCATGAAAAATAAAAGAACCGATCCGCTTTAGAGGCAGACCGATCCGCCTAAGGGCCGGACCGGTCCGCCCATCGAGATTTTGTTTTCTGATTCTCCTCTAAAGACTCCGACTTATACTCAACTTCTTGTAATTTCATGTAGGGTACAAAAACCCAAATTATTTTCATTGTAAAGAAGGCAAGCAACGGGGGGAGTTAGTTTAATCTCTCCTTTTCTTCCACAAACCCTAGTTTAGCAATTTTATTCATTTTAATTCAAGACTGAAGCTTTGATTCCAATTGTGAGTACTTCTAGTTAATTGATTTCTGCTTTGGTAAAAATTAGTGAGTAATTTATTCTTTTCAATTCTATTCTACTTCTATTAACAAGTTTTCCTTAGATTAATCATGGTTTTCTGCATATTGAAATTTGTTATCATCACTTTCGGTATGTCCGGCTAGATTTCCAATGTCGGGTTACATGAACCCAACTTGATGTGGTAATTGCACGTATAAAATTAATCCTCTGAATTTAGTGATTAATTGTGTCCGTATTACGTAGGAACACAACAATTGTAGGTCTAAATATCTCGTTTGCCTCTGGGTAACCGAGATGATTGAGAATATAATTCGAGTGTCACTATCGTGATACCGATTTACTCATCCTTTGATTAAGTATGACGCGGGCTTGAACCTCGTATACGTAATGCTTGGGAGTACTAAAGACTGGGTCAAATTAATTAGATAAATTTACGATTAGTATTATAACTGCAGTACACTAGGGTTGGGGGATTGTATTCCCGTCCTATTTCTTCCATCATCTCATTTAAAAGTTCAATTCAATCCTTCATTCTTAATCTAGGTCACTTAGTTAGCTGCATTTTTCATCATACTTTCATAATTGCATTTAGTGTAATCGAATCCCAAAAACCAAATCAAATCTTTTTCTTTCTTTTTAGAGTCATCGTTAGGATTCCTCCGTCTTATTCCGTCATCACAACTCTTGTTGTCCTTTTTCCCTGAGGATCGATACCCGACTTGTCGGATTATTACTTGAACGACAGGCTTGCACTTGAGCCTAGAGAGTACACACTTTAGAGACACATTCTGAGTCGTGTCAAGTTTTTGGCGCCGTTGCCGGGGAACTAGGTAGACTTAGGATTAGATCGAGTTAATCCAAAGCGTTGACCAAAAATTCAAAAATCCAAAAAAAAAAAAAAAATTTTTTTTATAAAAAGCACAAAAAGATTCACCACCATCTCTCACAAGCTTAATGCAAAATTCTGAAACCACTCCCACACCCCATAATACTCCAACCAGCATTCACGAAAATCCACTCGTTGAGTATAATCCTGATAGTCCCCACACTCCGAACGCCCCACAGTTCTGGATCCCACCTCCCACACTGTCACACTCAATCTCTAGCAACAATCCCTTCTCCTTCGTAGGACACTCTTCAAGCACACCCAGTGAGAGCGCCGAGTCGTCAAGTGAGAGAGAGATGTCGCAGCACAGTAATGCACCTACCGGTGAGGAAGAGCCTCCGTACCGCCCGTTGAGAGTATTCTTATATCCCGAGCGCACTGTCACTCCGGGATGCATTATACTCCCGTATAATGCCGGGCAGTTTCGATTCAAAAATGGGATGATCCAGATGCTACCACACTATCACGGTATGGATTCTGAAAATCCATACCTGCATATAAGGGAATTTGAGGACGTGTGTGATAGTCTCAACGATCAAACTTGCACACAAGAGGTGATTCGCCTCAAACTCTTCCCATTCTCGTTAAAAGATAAAGCTAAGACCTGGCTATGGTCTTTACCTCCGAGCTCGATTCCATCTTGGAACGAGTTACAATCCAGATTTCTCAAGAAGTTCTTTCCACCACATCGAACAATCTCCATAAAGGCTCAGATTCAATCGTTCAGGCAATTGGATAATGAGCCATTCCATCGATGTTATGAGCGTTTCAATGAGTTAACTGCTTCGTGCCCCCATCATGGATTTGATACAGCTCAAATCATTTCCTTACTCTATAATGGGTTGAACCTTAACTCCAAGCAACTCATTGAAACCATGGGTAGTGGTCCGTTTATCGAACTAGACTGCCACGATGCTGAGCTTCACCTGAGGTATGTCGCCGAGACTACCCAATCATAAGATATTTCTGATCCTAATGCTCAGAATCGAAATCGTCAAGCGACCACCACTCCATCGGCGCCCGGCCTATACCATGTAGATAAGACCTATATGTCGGACAGTCGGTTGGACACCCTTGAGAAAGGATTTTGAGATTTATGTGAGGTAGTTGGATCTATCAAAACTCCCTTCGAAAAGGTGTGTGCGATTTGTGAGGCGGGACATTCAACTGAGGAATGTCCGACGATACCTGCCTACAAAGTAATGTTGCAAGAGCAAGTTAGTGGTATAGGAGGCTATAAGGGTAATTTCGGTGCCCCGCACGGGAATTCATACAACCCTTCGTGGAAAAACCATCCCGGTTTTAGCTATGGGCAACAACATGCCGCAATGAACCCTCCTTCGCATGTTGCCCCTCCTCCTCCACAACAACTTCAACAAGCTCCACACATGCAAGGACATGTGCAAGCACCGCCACCCCATGGAAACTATATCCCGCCACAGCGGAGAACTCTCGAGGATATCATGAATCAATTCATTACAAGTCAGACTGCAAACAATGCCAAATATGATCGTCTGATCGGCGACATAAATGCAAATCTGTCAAAGATACAATCCTCGTTGAGCGTTCAAGAGAAGGGCAAGTTTCCTGCCCAGGGCCAAAGACCTCCCCAAGGTCAAACTAGTGTTAGCTCCACTTCTACTGATCATCAGGAGCAATGTCAAGCTGTGACCACTCTTCGTAGTGGGAGAGTCGTTGATTTATCACCTCCCCAACATGACACAACCAAAGACAAGGTGATTTCGCCCGGCACGAAAGAGGCCGAAGATGTCCCCTTGAAAGAGAGTGATAAGGAAGATACTAGTGAGCCTGAGGTGGTAGTGAAACCACCCTCCGCAACACCATTTCCTCAAAGGTTGATTCCTTCCCAGAAAGGAAACCCACGTGATGACGTGCTAGAAATACTAAAGCAGGTAAAGCTGAATTTACCATTCCTCGATGCCATCAAACAAATTCCAGCTTATGCAAAAGTCATCAAAGATTTGTTGACGGTAAAAACGAAGATGAAAGTAAAGAAGAATGTCTTCCTAGCACAGAACGTGAGCTCCATCCTACTCAATGAACTCCCTCCTAAATTCAAAGATCCCGGTGCACCCACCATTTCCTGCATTATTGGAGAGAACAAAATTGAAAAAGCCTTACTTGACTTGGGAGCAAGTGTCAATATCCTCCCTTACTCCATCTATAGGCAACTTGATTTGGGCGACCTCAAGCCCACAAGAATCACTCTCCAATTAGCGGATCGAACTGTGAAGGTCACACGAGGTGTAGTAGAGGACATGATCGTTCAAGTTGACACTTTCTACTTCCCGATAGACTTTGTCATTTGGGACACGGAGCCTTCCTTAACCTCGACCAATCATGTTCCCATCATTCTCGGGCGCCCATTTTTAGCGACAGCTAACGCTATTATTAACACAAGGAATGGGTGAATGCAGCTCACTTTTGGGAATATGACATTAGAGACCAACATCTTCAACATAGCCCAACATACGGGAGAGGAAGATGATATTCACGCAGTGAGTCTCATAGATGAGATAGTAGAGGAGTACTTTGAGGAGAATTGTTGTGGCGATGCCTTAGGATCCTGTTTGGTTTCGAGCAATGAGAGTGAGGGGACGTATACTGAGTACGAGAGGGAATTGAGGAGTTAAGAGAGTTACTCGATGAGCGAGCGTCGGATGAGGATGCGAGAGATGTGAATTGGGTTTCTAGATTCGAGGAACTACCTCCGAGGGATACACACATGGCTCCCTCCAGTGAAAAATTTCCAACCCTCGAATTAAAGAAACTCCCCTCCCATATCAAATATGCATACCTAGGAGAGGATGAGACATTCCCTGTTGTTATCTCCTCTAGCCTAGATGAAGGGCAGGAGGGCAAATTGTCGAGAATTCTGAGGAAGCACCAAGGTGCTTTTGGTTGGTGTATAGCTGATTTGAAGGGGATAAGTCCTCTGATTTGCACTCACAAGATTCACCTCGAAGAGGATGTCAAGACCTCTAGAGAAATGCAAAGAAGACTGAACCCCAACATGAAAGAAGTTGTGAGAACCGAGATCATTAAACTATTGGATACCGGGATTATCTACCCAATCTCGGATAGAAAATGGGTGAGACCTATTGAAGTCGTCCCGAAGAAGTCGGGTATGACTGTGATTGAGAATGCTAAGGGAGAGCTTGTTCCCCAACGCACCACCACCGGTTGGCGTGTGTGCATTGATTACCGGAAACTCAATGCGGGAACAAGAAAAGACCATTTCCCCTTACCATTCATTGATCAAATGCTTGAAAGAGTAGCGGGCCACCCTTATTATTGCTTCCTTGATGGTTATTCCGGATATAACCAAATTGAGGTAGATGTACTTGACCAAGAGAAGACAACCTTCACTTGCCCTTTTGGTACGTTTGCCTACAAACGTATGCCATTCGGCTTGTGTAATGCACCCGCAACCTTTCAAAGGTGCATGTTGAGCTTATTTAGTGACATGGTCGAAAGAGGACTTGAGGTGTTCATGGACGATTTTAGCGTTTTTGGCACCTCTTTTGATCTCTGTCTAGAAAAATTGGAACAAGTACTTGCTCGGTGTGTGGAGAAGAACTTAGTGCTGAATTGGGAGAAATGCCATTTCATGGTCACTGAAGGAATAGTTCTTGGCCACATAGTATCATCTAAAGGCATAGAGGTTGATAGGGCTAAGATAGATGTCATAGCTGACCTTCCCCCACCGAGATCGCTTAAAGACGTGCGCTCATTCTTGGGTTACGCCGGGTTTTATCGAAGGTTCATTAAGAACTTTAGCGCTATCGCTAGACCCTTAAGCAACCTTCTCATGAAGGACAACCCGTTTGAGTGGACCGAGGCATGCCAAAGCTCCTTTGACAAATTAAAGAACATGCTCGTGTCCGCTCCCATCATGCAAGTTCCGGATTGGTCCCTACCATTCGAACTTATATGTGATGCCAACGATTACGCGATTGGGGACGTTTTAGGCTAGCGTAAAGATAAACAAGCTCATGTCATCTACTACGCTAGCCGGACCCTTACCGGACCTCAACTCAACTACTCTACCACGGAGAAGGAGTTGCTAGCGGTAGTCTTTGCCCTTGATAAGTTCAGATCGTATCTCATTGGTTCTCCTATAATTGTGTTCACCGACCACGCGGAGTTGAAATATCTACTCGCTAAGAAAGACGCTAAGCCGCGCCTCATAAGGTGGATCCTACTCCTACAAGAGTTCAATCTCTCTATTAAAGATAAGAAAGGAGTAGAAAACGTCGTTGCCAACCATCTATCACGGCTTTCGTCCGACGTACCTAGTGATCCCATTCCCATAGACGAATACTTTCCAGATGAGCAACTTTTTGCTACCTCTTCTTTACCTTGGTTTGCGGATATAGTGAACTATCTTGTCATGGGAGCCGTCCCTCCCGATTGGACACCGCAAGATAAGAAGAGGTTTCTTAATTGGTCGCGCATGTTCTTTTACGATGATCCCTTCCTCATTAAATACTGCGCCGACCAAATCATTCGACGATGTGTACCGGATGACGAGATTCCAAAGGTCATCCAGTTTTGTCATTCGGAAGCATGTGGAGGCCACTTCTCGGCGAAAAAGACGGCCGCTAAAATTCTGTAATGCGGCCTCTATTGGCCCACAATCTTCCGGGATGCAAATGACGCTTGCAAGTCATGTAATAGGTGCCAACGAATGGGAGCCATCTCTCGACGCGATATGATGCCCCTTACCCCCATACTCATCATTGAGATATTCGATTGTTGGGGTATTGACTTCATGGGTCCCTTCCCCCCATCCTTTGGTTTCCTATACATCCTAGTCGCAGTAGACTACGTTTCTAAATGGGTAGAAGCTATAGCTACTAAGACTAATGACAATAAGGTGGTGATAAAGTTCCTACAGGAACACATACTTTCTCGCTTCGGCGCACCGAAAGCGATAATTAGCGACAATGGCACGCACTTTTGCAATAGGCCATTCGGGAAGCTTATGAGAAAGTATAGCGTCGTTCACAAGGTTGGAACGACGTATCCCCCACAAACAAATGGGCAGGCCGAACTAGCGAATCGTGAGATCAAGAACATTCTCGAGAAGACCGTCAATCCTAACCGGAAAGATTGGTCACTTAGACTGAACGATTCGCTATGGGCCTATCGCACCGCATACAAAAATCAGCTTGGCATGTCCCCTTTCCGCTTTGTGTATGGAAAGCCTTGCCATCTCCCCGTGGAGTTAGAACACAAAGCGTATTGGGCAATTAAGGAGCTCAATTATGCCATGGATAAAGCCGGTGAAGCTCGCAAGCTTCAAATAAATGAGTTAGAGGAGATACGCAATGATGCGTATGAGAATGCCAAAATTGCCAAAGAAAGGATGAAACTCGCTCACGATAGCATCATTCGACGCAAAGATTTTCTTCCCGGACAAAAAGTTCTTCTCTATAACTCTCGGCTTCATCTCTTTCCGGGCAAGTTACGGTCGCGATGGTCTGGCCCGTTTGTTGTCAAGAATGTTTTCCCCCACGGAGCTGTCGAATTAGAAGATTTAAAAGGGTGAAGTACATTCAAAGTGAATGGACAACGCCTAAAGCCATATCTTGAGGCGTGCGGGGAGGAAGTCGACACCGTTTGGTTGTCGGACCCCATTTACGGGGTAGAGTGAACGGTTTCAGTTAGGTCGTCGCACCCCCGACGCGTATGGGGTGAGAGTCGTGTATGTCGTGAGAGTCGTGTACGTTAGTGAGTGTCGTTAGGATTGTGGTACATTCGGGTTTAGCATGTGCATGTTCGGGAATTGGGTCAATTCGGGTGGCCGGTGATGTTGAGAGGTCCTTAGTCTATAATTGGTGAGGAGCGCATTTTAAAAGTACAATATTTCGAGGAAGAGAGGTTGAAATCCAGTTTCGGGGAAATTCCAGCCTAAAATCCCCAAGCCGGACCGGTTCCTTTAATTTAAGGGCGGACCGGTCCGCCACCGGACCGGTTCCTTTAATTTTAAAAAGGACCGGTCCTCCTGTCAAATTTTCTGGATATTAAAGACCCGGACCGGTCCGCCCCTGGACCGGACCGGTCCGTATTCTGCAGATTCGTTTAATCCTTCCCTCCCATTCACCCCCCTTCCCCCCAATTGCCATCCTTCCCTCCAATTCGGTTTCCCACATCCCCATACACCTTTTCCCTCCATCCCCATACACCTTTTCCCTCCAAATCCCTTCCCCTCCACTATAAATTCAACCCTACCCCTCCCATTCTCTTCACACCTCAAACACAACTTCTCTCCTCTCCCTCTCCAGATTTTTTTGAGTTCCATCCTCTCTGTCTCCATGGCCCCCCGTGTTGCCACCACAAAATACGCGTCCACCGACATCCTACCCTCCGGGGGCAACGAGTTCCGCTCCCGCCAAGAGGAGCGATGGTGCACCCACTTCTTCGGGACAAGCCGCAAACTCCATATGGAGCGCGCGGTTCAATGGAACGCGCTGCCCAATTCTGTCACGGCCCTATTCATGGCCCGGGGGTGGTGTCGTTTCCTCAACGAACCCCATGACGCCGTGTGGGCTTCCGAGGTCCGGTTATTCTATGGCACACTCGTGCGGACGGACCAATATGAGGCCCAAGCTTACGTCGATGGGATGGTCGTTCCTTTTTCCTTAGCCATCCTCACGGCCAAATTGGCCACCTTTGGTGTTCCGGACCCCCAAGACTTCACATATCCAAGAAACGTTCCACCGGTCGCTAAGGACGTCATCATGGAATGCATGGCTCCAAACGTGGCTTGGGCGGGTCAAACCGTCGCTGTTGGACAACTCAACGAAAAGGCGCGCCTCACTTTCCAAATTGTGTGTGCCAACATTCTTCAAACGTCCAACGATTCCGCCATGAGGCCTCGACAAGCCACCTTGGCCTATCATCTCTTTGATCCCCAAACTTCCATCCATTTGGCCCGCATATTGTATGCCGACATCATCGCCGCCTCTTTGGATGAGAAGGGTACCGTCCCTTTGCCCTATGCCCGTTTGATCACGTCTATCCTCCAAGACGCCGGCATTGAGGCCCCGCTCGATCGCACCCGGATTCCCGGTCCCTTTGGACAGGGCACTCGCACTAAGAGTGCCAAATAGCTAGCCATAATCCGGGCACGGCGGGGTCATGATAGCTAAGAAGAGGCCGCCTCGGGAGAGAGTGCGGGGGAGGAGGCCGCCGAAGCGGACGTTGAGATGGGTGACGTCGGCGCCGACGACGAGTCGGCGGACGAGGAGGATGACCCGGACTTTGAGTGGGCGGGTACCGATATCTCGACCCGGTTGTCCACCCTTGAGACCAGATTCGAGACCTTTATGATCGACTACCGTCGAGATCAAAATCGGGCGTCTCGAAGGCAAGCGGATATCTACCGACGCCTAGGGGACCCTTATGAGCCACTCCCATCACATTTTCATGACCCCTATGGCCCCGATGCGCCCAGCTCATCCCATTTCCCTTCCCCGTGATGCTTTGTTGGTTATGGACTATTTTGATGTATTCCTTCTCATGTCACACATATGCTGTATTCCTGTTTGTACCACAGTCTTATGATATAACAAGTTGCTTTTTCTATATTTGTTTGTTTTAATTATTGCACTTCTTATTTTGCCTTATTTAGATTTTAGTTCTTTTTGCTTGAGGACAATGCAAAAGTCTAAGTTAGGGGGGGTCACAAGTGCATATTTCTAAAACTTCACAAATTTTCAAAAATGCCCAAAATTTCCAAAAAAATCATAAACTTTTGAAAAATCCCAAAAAAAAAAAATTTCGAAATAAATAAAAATTGTAATTCAAATTTTTCAAAAATATCATTAAAAGTCAAATTGAAGTCTCAAAGTGTAAAAAGTCAACATACACAAAGCCAAAATTGACCGAAGATGGAAATTGAGCGAAAATTGACGACTTAACGAATAAATGTGGAGATTAACAAACCCGGTGAGATTCGAGCCTATCACGTTTTGCGAGATTTTAAATCAATCCGAGTTAATTGTTAACTCAAAGTTCTTTTTAGCGCGTAATAAGTTGTCAAGGATCTTAATTTTTTCATTTTGATCGGTTTTAAAAAATGGGTGAAATATTGCCTTGAAAAACGTGCCAAATTAGTCTCTAAATTAAATTCACTTCGAAACGCATATGGTAACACAATTGGCATTTTGGACAATGAAGTAGGCCCTCGTTTGTCACCCAAAAATATTGGCCAGAAAAAGTAGCGAAAAATTACCCTTTGCAACCCAAATTGAGCCGAATAATTTTTCCTTTTGGTTTGACAACCTGAAAAACCCAAAATGGCCCAAAATTGTGAAAGTTGAAAATCCCAGAATTTGAGTCCGACGAGTGCATAAAAAGGGGCAAGAAAAAGAAAAAAAAATGAGCAATAGCCCAGAAAAAGCACCAACGGACATCATAAATAACTGTTCGAATTCCAACCTTCCCTACCATTTTCATTTTACCCAATACCCCTTTAACCCGAAAAAGTCCTAACCGAGTCTAAAGTGTAGAATTGGTTACCGCGTAAAGAGCTAATACACCAAAAGATAATAAAGGAGAGTAAGTGCGCGAATAAGAGGCAATGTTCCCGTTTTTAAAACCGTAATCCGTTGATGAGATCCTTTCACCATGAAATTTTCCGTCTTTCGAATTGTATGCGTGAACTTGCTTCCATTATATTTACTCCTTATTATCACGCATACCGAGAGAAAAGCCATATTCCGAGTGGTTCGTTTGAGAGAGCTTCCCGTGAGAATTTGAAATCAAAACGAATTTTCGGATAAGTAACGTAATGATTAATCGGTGAAAATCGGCGGTTATATTTCTGGCTTCGCACACACGCACTACAGTTTGAGACTTGTAAACATGACTTAATGATGACTATTTTCTGGAAAAGTTTGAATTATACAATTTTTGGTTATTTTGAAGTTCTTTGAGTCGAATTTTGTGGGTATATTCTCTGCAAACCCTCACGAGACACAACTCGTCCCACTAGGGTAACCTAGGGGTTTAAAGGCTTGTTGCATACGCTAAATGCAATCGCATGCCCGCGAAAGAGGTATTTTATCCCAATAAAATGTTTTCAAGAGTTGAGCCTTGCTAGAATTCTTTTACATTGCTCGGGACGCGCAAAGTTCTAAGTTAGGGGGGTTTGATTAGGCATAAATTCTTCCTAATTTATCCCTTAATTTCGGTACTTTAATCACCTCGAACAACGTAATTGGATTGACTTTATCTCATAATCGTGCTACTGACTTATCCTAACAAGTACACCGAGTTTCTGGTATTTCGTTATGATTTTACAGGTGTCTAATGTCAAGAAATGGAAGAAGGAAACCGGAAGAATAGAGAAAGTCAACAAGAAAAGTCAAAAGGGAAAAAGAGTCATTCCTACCCAGAATCCGGATGAGGTACCTAAAGAGAAGTTGAAGGTATCATCCTCACAAGCACCTAGGAAGAAACGGCACCTCAATCGGATACTCGGAGCAAAAGATATGGGCAGTTAAAGTTCGAAGGAAAAGTCAAATAGGCGGACCGGTCCGCCTAATACCCGGACCGGACCAATGTACACAAATCCAGAGAACTGCGAACCGAAGGCAAACCGAAGAAGGCAAAAATTAAAAGAATCGATCCGCCCCCGGACCGGTCCGCATGAAAAATAAAAGAACCGATCCGCTTTAGAGGCAGACCGATCCGCCTAAGGGCCGGACCGGTCCGCCCATCGAGATTTTGTTTTCTGATTCTCCTCTAAAGACTCCGACTTATACTCAACTTCTTGTAATTTCATGTAGGGTATAAAAACCCGAATTATTTTCATTGTAAAGAAGGCAAGCAACGGGGGGAGTTAGTTTAATCTCTCCTTTTCTTCTACAAACCCTAGTTTAGCAATTTTATTCATTTTAATTCAAGACTGAAGCTTTGATTCCGATTGTGAGTACTTCTAGTTAATTGATTTCTGCTTTGGTAAAAATTAGTGAGTAATTTATTCTTTTCAATTCTATTCTACTTCTATTAACAAGTTTTCCTTAGATTAATCATGGTTTTCTGCATATTGAAATCTGTTTTCATCACTTTCGGTATGTCCGGCTAGATTTCCAAGGTCGGGTTACATGAACCCAACTTGATGTGGTAATTGCACGTATAAAATTAATCCTCTGAATTTAGTGATTAATTGTGACCGTATTGCGTAGGAACACAACAATTGTAGGTCTAAATATCTCGTTTGCCTCTGGGTAACCGAGATAATTGAGAATATAATTCGAGTGTCACTATCGTGATACCGATTTACTCATCCTTTGATTAAGTATGACACGGGCTCGAACCTCGTATACGTAATGCTTGGTAGTACTAAAGACTGGGTCAAATTAATTAGATAAATTTACGATTAGTATTATAACTGTAGTACACTAGGGTTGGGGGATTGTATTCCCGTCCTATTTCTTCCATCATCTCATTTAAAAGTTCAATTCAATCCTTCATTCTTAATCTAGGTCACTTAGTTAACTGCATTTTTCATCATACTTTTATAATTGCATTTAGTGTAATCGAATCCCAAAAACCAAATCAAATCTTTTTCTTTCTTTTTAGAGTCATCGTTAGGATTCCTCCGTCTTATTCCGTCATCACAACTCTTGTTGTCCTTTTTCCCTGAGGATCGATACCCGACTTGTCGGATTATTACTTGAACGACAGGCTTGCACTTGAGCCTAGAGAGTACACACTTTAGAGACACATTCTGAGTCGTGTCAAGTGGTGAGGTTTTCGAGTTTAGAAGCCTTAACGATACTAGTTCCTTCATGAGTTAATTATAAAATATCCCACGCTTCTTTAGCAGTCTCACACGTCATAATACGTCGAAATTCCTCCGGTGTGACAGTGCTAAACAAGGTATTTAAACCACGGAAATTAAAATTTGAAAGTTTAAACTCATTCTCAGTCCATCTATCGGCCGGTTTGGGAACACGTACATTTTCCACTAAAAGAGTTGGTGGAGACCACCCGCTAACTACAGACATCCAAACCCTCTCGTTGATAGATTTAAGTACCCATTTCATTCGCGCTTTCCAATACGCATAGTTAGAACCATCGAAAATAGGAAATTTTGAAAATGGGGAAAATTCCATTTTAGCCAAAATTTATTTAAAGGATCTTAAACGAAATAATTTAACGCTTTGGCTCTGATAGCAATTTGTAAGAAGGAAAGGTCCCCAATTTTAATTTTCTTAATTAAAATATATTTCCTTGTGAACTAGATTTGCGGAAGCGTTAGATGATGGTTCACAAAACAAACAAATCCCAAATTTTAATTTCTATTTCAAATTAAAATTAAACACAAGTGAAAATTAATAAAACACACACAAATATTAATTTCACTTAAACCAATTAATTCAAGTCCTAGAATTTGCCTAAGTCATATTTTTCATTTAAACAAATTATGCTAACCAATTTTAACACATTAAATAAACTTTACCCAATATTTAATTTAGCACCAAATTAAATAAATAGTGATTAAACCAATTTTATCTTATTACCTAAGCATGTGTTCTAGGTGATTTTGCAAAAGATAAAATAAACAATTAATCCACTACGTCGTGATGTACGAGAAAAAACCCCAAGACGGGAAACAACCTCGGACGACCCTAGCCTCAAATCCACTAAGTACGGAATTTACAAATACAAGACAGAAAGGCTTACAACACACGACTTGATCCCTTTCAAGCCCCAACGCTTCTTCTTGTAGATACCTCTTCCTAGCGGATAACCTTGGAGCTCCACCACGGTCTCGGAATCCACCGACCGGACTTTATATGGTCACCGCCACCCGGACTAGGAGCCTTTCTCCAAGTGGGTAAATCAATGCAAACTTCTCTTCAAACGGTGTAGAGAAAACCGATGCCAAACTCAAAGCAAGATATATGTATATTAGAACTTGGAATAAACAAACAATTGGGTGTAAACAAGATTGGTGTATATTTTTCTCTAAAATTATCACTCAAAACTAGAACATTTTCCTTAAGCAATTTAGCTCTCAAATTCTCTCTAGGAGATGGATTAGAATGGAAAAGTTAAGTTGGAAAATGTTATTCCCGCACATAATAAAGTCTGAGAAAAGTTGGTTAAGAAACAAGTGGGGAAGTGGGAGAAAAACTGCTTAAAACTGCCAAAAACTGTTCCCGCCTGGCATCTCGTTCGAACGACATTTCGATCTCGTTCGAACGAGTCTTCTAACGAAGTTCTAGTATGAATTCGTTAGAAGCTCATTGGAAATCTCGTTAGAACGATAATATCGTTCAAACGATATTTCGAACGAAGTTCCAGTATGCCATAATGGGAAGTCGTTGGCAATCTCGTTCGAACGACTTGTGGTTCGAACGACAATCTCGTTCGAACGACACTTCGAACGAACTCACAGAATGTTTAAAAATTCTTTTTAATCCCAGAAACATTTATATATTATATATATAAGTTTTAATAGAAAACATTCTGAAAATAAAACACAGTTTTAAAAACCTAACACCCAATATAAACTGTTCCAAGCTCATATATATATATAACATTGCATTCATACCTTGGGAGCATGGAACCACTGTTGATGACATAGAAACGAGGCATGAAACTCGCATGATGATGAAGCTTTATAGTCTTTGCCGTTATGTCTTCAACAAACTCTTCATAGGCTTGAGAATATTACAATTAAATATAATCCTATGAATAAATGTTTTTGTCCGGAATTGAGCCAAAACTACAAAGGACTCAATTGGAAATTTGTGTCCTTACAGCCCAGTTAATGGGGGCAAAGCGCCTTCTTATATTCGAAGATTCCAAGCTAGTCTCTAAACAAGTAAGTGGGGACTTCAACGCCAAAGATGATAGGATGGCAGCCTACCTCACGGTGGTAAGAGGACTTATGGCAGGGTTTAAAAAATTAGACATTCAATAGTTCCCCTGAGGACAGAATAGTCACGCCGACGCCTTAGCAGCCCCGAGTTAAGAAATGGACTTTGACCTAAGGAGAACTATCCAAATTGAATTTCTCACGTGACCAATTATTGACCAAACAGTCATAGATGAGCAAGTCCTCCTCATAGAAAAGGTACCAATTTGGATGGATCCCATCATATCCTATCTACAGAGAGACATACTGCTTAACGACAAGAGGTTAGCCCATCAAGTAAGAGCCAAGGCTGCTCATTTTCACCCCACCCCTAAGGGAGAGCTTTACAATAAGTCGTTCATAAGTCCTTATCACCACTACATTCACCCACAGGACGTCAAGCAAATACTTATTGATTAAACATAAGTACTATCCTAATACCTACCAATAATGTCATTTAGTTGGTTCAAAGCCCATAATGATTTCTCAGCAAAAACATTGGTAATTATCAAGCATGGATAACGCTTGCGTTCAATACCATTTAGTCTGTTAAAGAACCCAAATGATTAGACTTAAGCCCTAGCCTAAGGTGAGCAAGTAATATTTATTGATAGGCACAAATATTATTAATTATTAGGCAGTAACTCTCTACAAATCAATTGCAAATACAAATTATTAACTCATACTTAGTTAGCTCAGGCTCAATGTATGGATAAAAGTTAGTAAGACACACTTTGCATTGATAAAAATGGGAATTTTGATTACATCAGGACTATAAAATACACTACGACCTATCAAAGACTTATACAGGCTCATGATGGTGAGCAAGATATTCTGCAATGCGCACTCTCTGACCATTATTTGGGTGTGGGGAGAACTCCTCAGCTTCATCCCTTAGGTAATCTCTCAAGAGTTGGAAAATGATGGCATTGAAAGGAATCCACTTGTCATTCTTCAAGAAAGGATTCTGGCTGTAAGATGGGTACTCAACTTGGTACTTGTACTATAGACTTGACTCCTTAGGTGTTTTGACCTCTCTAAGGGCACTGAGCCACCGCTGACCAAAGGTAAGATTCTCAGCGTCCATAATACACGTTGGGGAATCAGCCCAGCATTGGTTATAGACATCCGCATAAGGCTCCCGAGGTCCCATTCTAAATAGATGCCTCATCCTGGTGACATCTCTTTGAAGTCCTGTAGTAATTACGTATGCTCTCTAAACATCCCCTTTAAGCTCAGTGACCTCTTTCTGCAAAGTTTGGTCTTCTGCTTAGATTGGCCCAACAGGTGATGAAGACCCTGATGGAACCTTCCCTTTGAGCCTCCTCAGAGCATCATTTTCTCTTTGGATCAGCTCGCCCACTTGTCTCACATCATCTTTCTTAATCAATTGAGCATTGAGATAACTCACCTCTTCTTGTACTAAAGCCACAATATTTTCCATGACTTGAAGATCGTCCTTTAACTTGGTAACTAACTTAGATTAAGGCTTAAACTGCTCATTTATAGTTCTTAAAAACTTGTAAATTTTTATAAATGCCTTGTGAGCTTGCGCACTGATATTGGGCCAAGGATCACACCCAACCTTGAGCTGGAAGGAATGATATTCTCATCAGACTATAAATAAATACAAGGCAAGGAACACACGTATACATCAATATATAAATAGAGAAGCTGGAAAAAAGCTTCTTTTATTAATAAAGGACGAATAGTTCTAAATCAGCAAGGGCCCCCATAACTTTTAAGGACTGGTCCCAACCCTTTTTGAAGGCCACCTTGCTCCCATACGTGAGTTGGTCCTTAGCATCATCAAAGACCTTGTGAAGCCCTCGAGGTAGCTAGCATCGACCTTTTGAGGAAGATCCACCTCCAGCTTCTTCACTTTGGAAGAAAGATTCTTATTCTCCTCGGCTAGCTCCACCTTTTGAGCAACCACCTTCTTTTGGGCCACCTCCAAGTCTGAGATATTTTTTGGCCGAACTCTCTTTCTCTTGCCCCCATGCCAGGAGAGCATCAGAGAAAACCTTCTTCTCTTTCTCCAGGGCATCTTTCAGCTCCTGGTTTCTTCTGAATTGATTGGCATGATGATCCAGAAGGGTGGTAAAGTCTAATAGAAACTACATCAGATAAGAGAACAATAGTTTAGCCCAAGAGATGGGAAATGTGAAAGAGAAAATTTAACAAAGGAACTAGGAAGCTTACTAGAGAAATCCCTTGAGCATATTTGTGGGCAAGATGGGACGAGCCCAACTTGGATAAAACCCCTCAATCAGTTACGAGAACTACCCCTTCAGCAGATTGGGGGAAAGAGAAGGTTCATCGTCCATGCTAGCCCCCTAAATAGTAGAACCATTGAAGGAGAGCACAAAGGGCTTCAGAACCAGTCTTTTCTTTTTCTCCTTCCTCTCTTCTTCTCTCTTTTTTCTTCTTCCCCTCTTCTCTCTTTCTCTTTCTTTTTCTCTTCTTCTTCTCTCCTCTTCATCTTCGCCTTTTTTAATGGGATAGAACCGTCAGGATTTGGAGAACCCACTTAGGGCACATTTAAAAGCTTGAGCCGATCAAACAAGACTATATGATCATCATCTTCAAGGAGTCCCGGTTTCCTCCTCTTGATTGGGGGGACATGACTTCTTCTTCCTCCTCTTTTTTCTGACCATCCTTAATTCTCAAGTGTGGAACTTAGTCAATGGGGCGAGCAGTAAAATTGGTGGTGGTATTCTTATATTCCAACAAGTAAAGCAGTGACCTTGGATGCTCGCCATTAGGCAATCTCTCCTTAAAGTTCCATGCCTTTAAAACTTCATCATCTTTTACTTCATTGAAGGATGGCTCAAGATTTTTATCGCGAGCTGTAAAACACAGGAAGAAGCATAGATATCATGAAACAATAAAGAAGAAGAAAAAATCAAGAACAATATGAGATAAATAGAAAATGGATAGCATCCACCTATGCGCTTATCCCCAAAGTCTGAGATGATTGAGCTTCTCTGCCTCTTGCCCTCACATGCAGGAGGTCATTGTCAGTTCCTAGCAATAAACCCATAACTCCATTAGTCTTTATGGGAATCAAGGAGGTTTACTGATAAACACCCAAAAGTGTCTAATTTAAGCCCCGAATAGATGCATTTTAATCACTCGTTTTAATTAAAATTGGCCTTATGTTTGTATTTTATCATTTTACAGGTCAATACATAGTGGCGGTACAAATAATACTAAATCAGTAATTGCGACACAATAGCGGTCAAAAACATGCATCAAAGAAATCAAAGAGACCGCGAAGTCAAAAGTCCCATTGAGCTTGCCTAGAAGAAGTTATCCGAAAGACAAAAATTCCATTCCAAGTTACAAAGTCAAACTTTTGAATGTACATGCTTCTAATTCAATTAAAAATTATTGTCCCAGATTCACAAGCCCAAAATTTTAAGGGAAAATTATGGAAACCCATTTATTAGGATCGATGAGAGTAACCGATTAGCCCACAAATTTGTCGGTCCAAAATCAAGTATCTTATTTGATCACGTGTGTTTTATACACACTAGGAGACATGTGGATATATTCAAGTCAATTGACAACAATCTCGAAGTCAGGTATTCAGCACCCCATGAATTATCTACAAGTCAAAGGAGTTACTTCAACAACTCAATCTCTACTTTTATGCATCTATAAATTGTAAACCCTGACCTGGGGCAAAGGGAATATAATCAATAATATTGAGAGACACTATAATAAAAATAATAAGCTCTTTCTGGACATAGGCAAGTTTCCAAACCACGTATATCATTGTTTAGTGTGATCTTTTACTTTCTATTCTTTTACGATTGTTTTCGTGGAATTCCTTATTGTGATATTTATTGTACTCACTGTTCTTATTGCATAAAAGATGAATTCGTGATCTAAAATTTAGTCTGATCGGACATCGTTAAGGTAAATTGCTTTGTGAATCTTTCTAGCAGTGACATAATGGAGGTACAAGAACAAATTCTAAATTCATAGTTATGAATTGAGGTATGTGATTATAATATCATTTTGTGTTCTGCATAATGATTGTATGTGATAATCATGTTGATTTGAGATTCTAACGTTAAATATATAATGCATAAAGTTTTGTATTATTAAAGAACAAATAACATGTATAATTAGATATATTTATGTGTTAGATTTATAGATCCATATAAAACTGTTAATTATGTGTTATTTTGAATATCTTTACAATGTGAATGCGATTGTACTACTAACTCAATGGTAAATGAAATGCAATTGAGTGTTTAAGGAACTTTTGTGATAACATTTTGTCTTTAAATTTGTAAATATCCCATTATGATTTAAATATATAAAAAAATATGGTTATGACAAACCATACAGATGAATAAAAAAAACTATATCTCATTTAAAAAAAATCTTATCAGATCAATACTTAAAGAAAATTAAATAATTAAATGATTAAATGACTATTGGGAAAACAAGGATTAATATTTAAAATGCGAATAAAATTCCAGCCATATAATCTTTGATTAATCATGCATTGAAAATAAGTCAAGAACTAGACTAAAATAGTAAACTTGGGTGTTAGAATAAAATACTACAGCGAATCATGTGGTGATTTGTATGAGTAGTAATAGGTTCAAGATTATGTAGTTCTTGTTGCACTCCAAAATTTCTAAAAAACTTGTTAGAATACTTCAAAGATCTCGAATCTTCTAGTAATTGATCAACCCAAAGTAATCCTTATGTATGGATGTGTCCATCCCGAGGTTTATCTACTTCCCTTTCCTCTCCTGGAGCGCTTCCTGGGTGGATAACGGAGAGAGGGAGGAGGACAAACAAAAGGTCCAGCACCCCGGCACTTCTATTTAAAAGATGAAATGCTTCGGTCGTCATGAATGTGGGGTTATGTAAATACATGGAGTCGCCGGCCTATTTTGCACAAAATAGGCAAAAGAACATGTTGTCGCCTCAAGAGATAGCATCTAAGACTAACTGATGCTTACGAAACCAATAGTTCAGAGGTTCGATGGCTAGGTTACGGAATGGGAACGTGTTAGGCACCCATTCCTCCCTTTTGATCTCTCTTGGGATTGTGTTACTATTTTCCTTGATTTCTTTGTGAAATGTGCATGTGTGTATATATAAATGAAGATTAGAATCACTCGTGGAAAAGATAGAGTGATGTCATCAAACGAATGTTCCTAAAATAATTAAAATTATGAGAAATGATGTGTGCGCTTATCGAGACATCCATCGTCATGATGAAAGAATAATATATGTTGGAAAAGATGCGATAAACAAATGATAAAATATGGTATATATGAATAAAGAAACACGAGAAATCATAAATATGAATAAATAAGAAATAAGACTCGAGTCTCAGGTTTTACCTTGAGATGCCTACGTAGCCTATAAAGGCATCAAAGTCCACGTAGTTCGCATGCAGCATAAGGGTGGGGTTTATCCCATAGATTCGAACGGGTTTTTATGATATATGTGTGTATAAAAAGATATGTTTAGTTTTGGAAAAGTGTGATGAAAATTCCCGTCGAAATTTATGAATATAACCCTCTTTTTGTTTGTTTTTAGGTTTTTTTTTGTAGAAAATAACTTTATGTGCAATATACTAACGAATGATGAATATTATTATGTGTGATGATCTAAAACAAAAGACTACTTTGAAAATTTATGTAACAAATGCAAAAAGTAAAGAAATTCAAAGAGAGGGAAGAATGTTATACCTTCTTTAAAGACTAGGAGGATAGATATTAGATTCATGGAGAACTCCCTAGAAATAGATGGAATGTTGGGGGATTTCTAGTAGATTTGAAAAGAATGGGAATAAAAGGTGGAGATAATTTCCACACGAGGAAACTTATTGATCGAAGGGGAATGATGCGGAGATCACTGATGTTGATGATCTTTGGTGTCTTAGGAGTGAGATCATGCTCTCCTTTTATAGGTTAGGGGGACTGTCGATCGACCATGTACATGCAATACCTATCGGTAGGTAATCCAGGCACATTACCGATAGGCAGGGAAATGGACCTGCCAATTTATTGTCTCGTGTAGATTTTTTAGGAAAAATGGTCATAGAACACAGTCCATTGATCCAAATAATGCACGGGGAATACCGTTAGGAAGGTAATTTATAGACATTCAAAAGTCCTTTGGGCTGCTCTTGGGTCTGGGAGTTGACTTTAGGTTAAATGTGGCTTGGAAGCCCTCGTCAGTCCTCTGGATAGGAGATCGTTGGATGACGATGGACCGTTTTTTTGTATCGTATGTCCAAATCGTGCACGAGGTAGATCATTGGAAAGTTTATGAGATATACTTTGATTTTCCAGAGCATTTTACTCGGTTTGAAGAGTTGACTTTGGTCAACCGAGGCTCGAAAGCACCCGATGACCTGTTGGAGTAAAATGAGTTATTCGTCCGTACCATAAGGTTGATTCTCACATGGGATGGATATTTGGAAAGGGTATTATGTTCCCTTCATAGATTCATTAAGTCTCGATCGAGCTGAAGAGATGACTTTGCTCAATTGGAGTTCAAGAATGCCCGGAGGTCTTCGGACCATTTTTGGATAACAACAGACCCTTCGTCCAAACTGTTATGTCATTTCACATATGGGGTAGACAATTGTAAAGGGGTTTTAGTTCCCTTCAAGTATTCATTGAGATTTTTCTCTGATGATGGATTCGATTAGGGTGAAATCGGGGCTCGGGAGCTGCCGATGGCCTCTAAATAGGTTTTTAGTGGTAAAATGGTTCATTCGTTTGAATGGTGATGTCGATTTATGCGCGGGGTGAACCATTGGAAAGGAAATTTAGAGCCCTTTGAAGATTCATTGAGTTTATAATCTGATGTTAAAGTTGATCGGAGTCAAACGGGGCACAGTAGCGCCCGATGGCCTCTAGATCGGTACTCAAAGTATGACCTAGGGATTCTGTTGAATGGAGAGGTGCTAAGAACCTAGGGAAGGACTTAGGGGGTCCTAGAATCAGGTGTCTACAAAACCCCTTAATGGGTGAGGTTGTAATAAGTGAAATTCGTCGAATAGACACCGCATGATTTTCAGGGAATCAGATCGATTCTGAGGACCTAGGACAAATGTTGGGGATGGTCGTTTCTGCGGGTTGAAGCCAATTCTGAGGGCTTAAAGTAGAGATGACCAATTCTGTGAGTTGAAGATAATTCTAAGGGCTTTAAGGTAGATATGAAAAATTCTACAGGTTGAGGTTAATTTTAACCTAAAAGAGGTGACGATCGAGATTAGAGGTAAATTCTAACCTAATAGAGGTGAACACTCGGGGATGAGTTCAATTATTACCTAAAAAGAGGTGACGATTGAGAGCCGAGGTCAATTATTTCCTAATCAAGGTGACGAATCAGGGCCGAGGTCAATTCTGACATAAAAGAGGTGACAACTGAGAGCCAAGGTCAATTCTGACCTAATAGAGGTGACGACTCGGGGATGAGTTCAATTCTGACCTAAAAAGCTGAGGATCGATAGCCAATGTCAATTCTGACCTAATAGAGGTGACGACTTGGGAACGAGGTAAATTTTAACCTAAAAGAGGTGACGACCTAGAGTCGAGGTCAATTCTAACCTAATAGAGGTGACAACTCAGGGTCGAGTTCAATTCTGACCTAAAAAGAGGTGACAACTAAGAGCCAAGGTCAATTCTGACCTAATAGAGGTGACGACTTAGGACTGAGGTCAATTCTAACCTAAAAGAGGTGACGACTCGGGGACGAGGTCAATTCTGACCTAAAAGAGTTTACGAATAAGAGTCAAGGTCAATTCTAACCTAATAGAGGTGACGACTCACTGCCGAGGTCAATTCTAACCTAAAAAGAGGTGATGGATGAGAGTCGAGGTTAATTCTAACCTAATAGAGGTGACGACTTGGGGCCAAGATCAATTTTAACCTAAAAGAGGTGATGACTCAGGGCCGAGGTCAATTCTAACCAAAAAGAGGTGACGATCGAGAGCCTAAGTCAATTCTAACCTAAAAGAGGTGATGATCAAGAGCTGAGGTCAACTCTGACCTAATAGAGGTGACGACTAAGAGCCAAGGTTAATTCTGAACTAATAGAGGTGACGACTTGGGGCTAAGGTAAATTCTGACCTAAATAGAGGTGATGACAAAGAGCCGCGATTAATTCTGACCTAATAGAGGTAACAACTGAGAGCCGAGGTTGATTCTAACCTAATAGAGGTGATGACTCGAGGCCGAGGTTAATTCTGACCTAAAAGAGGTGATGACCAATAGCCAATGTCAATTCTAACCTAATAGAGGTGATGACGCGGGGTTGAGGTCAATTCTGACCTAATAGAGGGTGTGACCAATACTGTAGGTCTAGCGCAGAGACGTAGTGTATAGCTTTACTGGGGAATTTTTGACACTCCACTTGGGAAGAGATATCTGGAAAGGATTCCTTGCTGGAAGTATTTTTGAATTCTGCTGAGGATTTTGGGGTTTCTTTAGGGAGTGTGTTTTTTGAAGAAATCTGGTTGGATTTAAGTCCCATTGGGGGATTTTAATTTGTATTTTTCACTGGGGATAAATCGGGATTCTGCTGGGGAATGAATATGTTTCTGAGGAGACATCTGATTCGCTTATACTGAGGAAAACTGGATTTGGGAATTCCACTGGGGAAATGGTTATAGGATCCTTTTAAGGGATTTTGTAGAGTTTAAGGTGGGGATAAAAATTTAATTTTAATCATGTTGGGGATTATGGGAGTTTGAAAACTGATTTTCCTGGTTCCAATATGAATTTGGAAATTTTAAGAATTTTTTGGGAAATGTTTGGGATTTTCTGGGATTTTTTGTATGAAATTTTAGGGGGGTGCTGATCGACATGGTGTAGGGGTACCAATCGGCAGTGGCACGGTCTTTTGAACTACCTCGGGCAGGTGAAGGTATAGTGTTGATCGGTACATGTCAGGGGACAGTCGATCGGCATGCCCCTTAGCCATAAAAAGGGGTGAACCTCCTTTATTTTGCACAGCCTCTAACCTTCCTATCTTCTGTTTTTCTCTTCTGCGAATTGTTTTAGCATTCTTCCCTCTTTTGAGATTAAGAAATTGCAAACTTTTCTAGCAGTGCGACCCACATGACGTGGTTAGAACTTGATGATTGGGCACTTTTGGAGTGGCAGGCTAGGGTGCCCCTAGTGTTGGTCAATGAGAATGCCTTTGAGTTGTTCAAGCCAGTTATAGGTGACCAGGATCTTCTTCGTGAGGGGGCACACCATTGGTCTTCTGGATATGTAAGTGAAAATGACTTTTGGTATTCCTTTTGTGCATTTCCTTATTTTTTTTTAATTTTGACAAGGTTTTTCTTTGTTTTATTTTGCTTTTGACAGACTGACATATCCGCATCGAGATGCGCTCCTGGGCGACGATGGGATCCAAGGAGGTGTAGGAATAACTTTCGGTTGCAGTGAGTTAAAAGGTTACTTCCGCAAGCATGGGCCGTCTGGCGGATGTTTTCGATGGGATGACCCGATCTACAGTTATACTCTACGCATTGCGGGAGAGGTGGTGGGACACTACATGTACCATTCATCTGGGTTTTAGGGAGATGATCATGACTCCTATTGATGTTCAGCAGCTGTTGGGCATTGACTGTGTTGGCACACAGATTGAGGTAGACTAGACTCTACAAGTGACGTCGACGTTGGTGGAGGTGGCGTTGGGGGATGGCAGGCGTATAGTCTTTGAGGACTCCATTTGTCTTTCTTCTTTGAAGAAGACTTTACTGAGTAAGCAGATTGATGAGACCGACGGGTTGTGGGTACGGAAGATGGCCCGTTTATTTTTTCCTCCATTGTTGGGAGGGTTCTTGGTGGCGACGAGTGGAGACATCGTCTACTTATGGTTTTTGCCATATCTAAGGGTGTTTTCAAACATCCCTCTGTATGACTGGGGATGACTTTGGTGACCCTTTATTTTTCATTTCATGCATTCAGTCGATGTTGCCGGCAGACCTTTAGTATGGTCACGTATTTATTGCAGGTATTTTTCATTTTTTGCACTTATCCTCCTTTATTTTCCTGTGATTTTTTATGATCGTTGACCCTCATCCTTTTACAGACATGGTTTTATGAGGTAATTAGGCATAACACCCATTTGATAGCTTTGAAGGATGAGTTCGTGGGGGACTACTGTAGTATGGACCAGTGGAGGAAGTCCAACCGGCAGTCCCGATAATCTTTTTATTTGGTTGCTGTACGTCAGGTTCTGAATGGCCTGATGAGCGCTTAGGTTTAAATTCTTCTTTTCTCTTTTGAGGATACTTTTTTTTTTTTTTTAAATGTTGACTCTTTGCTGGGGAATTGCAGGTGACCTTTTATCTTTGGGAGATCGCCATCCAGCACACAGGGGTGACTGGGGGGAATTCGCAGTTACGATGACTTTTGGTGCATGAGTTCGGCTACTCCTGGTACTTGGGAGAGAAAGTAGTCCAACATGTGATGGAGGATGAGGTGATGGTTCCACTTATGAGCCCACCTATGTACATGAGACAGGTGCGAGAGATATCGGAGGATGGGAGGGTTGCGACGATGGTCGATGAGTCGTACTCATCATACACTAACACAAAACTGACGTATGATTACATGGATTTTGTGATAACCTGGTTGATGTCGTTAAGCATATATGAGGTGATGAATATGCCTCCTCCTCCTGTGATTCCTTATAAGGGCTCGAGTCAGTCGGTGTGGTCTTCTCACAGTGCTGGTAGTGCCTTGTCTTCGGTGGCAGCGGTGTAAGAGGCTCCCATTCCTTGGCTTTCACATCTATCTTATAATGTCAAATTGGCTGGAGGGGGATGGTGAACATACTATATTGTCCTAATGCGACGAATCCGATGGTGTTAGTGCTGACGGAGGATGTCCTTCGGGCGGAGGTATATCTTTGTCTTTTGACTCTGTCTTTGTGGTTTCTTCCTTTACTTTAGACAAATATATTTGTCTTTGTCTTCTCTTGCAGCATATCCAAGGGTCGATCAACTGGCAGAGGGATATCTGGGACTGGGTGTCCTTCGCGACTGCTCATATTCGGGAATTGATCCTGGTGCCTTCCTGCTTGGTGTCGTCTGCTTCTTCCAAGGAGGGGTTTAGATCAGGTAGTAGGGGTTCCTAAGCTCGTCGCCAGGAAAAGCATGTACACCGGAAGGACGGGGGGTCTTAGTAGGCAGAGAGAGAAAGATATGGGGGTTCGGGCTAAGTCCCATTATTTTTATGTTTTTTTAGATTTATGTAATGGAAGCACAAAATATATGAAATTAAATGGCTTTTATTTGTCTATTTGTATGTCTTAATCTATATGCACTTTTTACTTTGATGCTGAGACCGTAAAAAGGATTAAAAGTAAGTTTTATCTTAAGAATGAGTGAGTAAATATGTTTTTAAAGATAAATGGGATTCGAATGAAGAAGGAAATTTTTCTTGATTTTTAGAATATTTTTGGAGTTTTTTATTTTGGTAAAAAGGCATGAAAGGAATTTTTTTCGAAAAGGTGAGGTTTACCGATCGGCATACCCCTTGCTCTGATTGCACTTTTTCATCTACTTTGTCCTTTGATGGGGGTCAGGTTTCATCTAGATTCTGCAGGGTGTTATATCTTTAGCCAATGGTTTCAAGTATAAAATGAGGGTAATGTGGAGTGCTTTTATTTAACTTTCCTTTCTCTTGCCTTGTGTCTTTGTTATTACTACCATGGATTTTATCATAAGCGCGGAATTTACCACGTACCTCGAGAATTTAGAGCTTATGTGCTCATATAATGTGGACTATAACGCCTTTAACTTATGTTCTGTGGTGCAACCGGCCTCGTGACTGGGACATGTTGACAATGGCGGCCCAATTCTGGTACCCCAAAAACTATGTTTTTCGTTTACACTTAGACGAGGTCTGCCCGACTTATGAAGAATTTTTTATTATGCTAGGGATCAATCCCAGTGTGGCGGCGGCCTTTACTAAATTTTCTCGATCTCCTCGGAAACTATTGGCGGGGTTTCTTCATATTTCTTCCTATTTATCTCAGCCTCTAGTCATTGGCAGGATGATTTCTCTCCCGATTGTACTGCATTCGGTGCGACTGCAGGAGATTACTGATGCGGGGTATGCTATAGCTATTGCCTTAGGCCTAACTTTGAGGATGCTACTTGTGACAAGGGATTTAATGGTGGACCCTCAGCATGCAGCTATTACTGAATAGATGTCATACCATCGCAATCCTACTGCGGTGATATTGGTAGAGGCATAAATGGTCTGGATACTTGGCAGGAAGGTCGTTCTGACTTTCTGAGGGGACCTCGATAATGTTGTTCATGTGTCTATCTGAAAGATTCTTCTTTACAATCCCTCCAGAATACTCATTGAAAAATTTCTTTAACCGTTATTTCATCAGTTTTGGACCTTTTGTAGAGAACTGGGTTCATTGGTTTATGGAGCATGGGGCTCGATGCTTGAGCTGGTCCGTACCCTGGTGGGGGGGAATTGGAGCCTATTCTGGAAATAGGGGAGTACCGATAGGTGCGGCTAGTCAAACTGTGCCAGACTTCTTTTTACTTAACTTGGAAACTTCTGCGTCTGGTCGAGTGGGAGCAAATTGTGCCTTCCATTACCCTAGATTTCTTTCCTATGGAGGATTTGACTCAGGGCTTGCTCATGCGACTGGACTATCTATGGGAGAATCATCGACCATCACCCCATCATTCTCAATTTACTAGTATAGTTGTTCATGTTTCAGGGGACTATATGAAGTGGTTATGGAGGAGAGTAGTGGACAAGATTTTATCTAAGGAGACTAACCAAATATGGTGTGCCATGTTTAACACTATGAAGGGAGGTGTGGTGGTTTTCCCTATGATGGTCCGAGTTTATCGCTTTATGGAGCACCTTCGGTATACCATGCAGTCAGGGGAGGCTTGGGGTCCTCAAGATGGAGGAAATGATGATGGAGTTGTGTTCTTCGGTATCTGCGGTTAGGATTTTCCTAGGAGTTTTGTTTGTGAAGTTGTGTGTTTGGTTTGTCTCCCTAGGCTGATACTTTATGTAATTTGTACCAAATTTTTCGAGATGGAAATAAAAAATATTTTTATTACATTATTATGCCTCTCGATGAGTTTTACTTTTGAATTATCTGTACCGATAGCTAAGGCATATATAGTCCTTTTGTTCATGTAAATGATATAGATGAACTGTCGTTCACGGAGGTAAGAAAAGAATATCATTTTGTGAAAAAGAAGGGTACCAGGCCCATGTAAGGCGTATGAACTGCCTACGTACCTCTGGGGGTTTCGAAAAAAAATTTAGATTCATTTTTTGAAAACAAAAGTTTTTAGAAGATCAGGCCCCATGTAGTTCTTGGTAGAGGGAAATGGAGATTTTTTTAGAATAGAAAGGGGATAAGATGAGTCGTAGCGCACCGAGATTAGGTATATAATTTTTAGAGATGATCCAGGTTGTCTGAGCGTATTGTATCTTCTCCATTGAGGTCTATGAGCATGGCGTCACCACCAGACAGTATCTTCTTCATGGTGTAGGGGCGACTCCAATTCGGCTTAAATTTCCCTCTCGGGTCCTATAAGGGTTCTATGATTTCCTTGAAGGCTAATTCCCATTCCTGGACACCACGATTCTTAATTCTCTAATTGAATTATTACGTTATCTGGTGATGGTACCCTTGTATATGTTATAGAGCCTTCAACCTCTTTTTATCTAAGAGTGAAAAGTCATCAAGATGACTCTGATGCCAGTCTTCTTCTCTGACTTTTCTCTCAAGCATGATGCATAGTGAAGGTATTTTTAGTTCAACGGGTATGACTTCTTCCATGACGTATACTAGAGAGCAAGGATTAGCCCCAGTAGATGCTCGAATCAAAGTATGGTATCCCCAGAGGGCATAAGGGATCCAGTCGACCCAATCTCGATAACTTTCGGTCATCTTGATGATGATTTATTTGTGGTTCTTATTAGTTTCAAGTGCACCATTAGTTTGAGGTTGGTATGGAGAAGATTCATGTCTCTTAATTCCATACTCGTCAACTAATTCTGTAACTTCTTCCACGAAATGTAACCCACTATCTGATATCACTTCATGCCCATTGGAGAAATCCGTATCACTTCCGAAAGTTATCACTCCATATCGATACGACAAATGATATTAGTTTCAAACTAATATCACTTCAGTACTACCGTATCGACAAATGCACCATTAGTTTCAAGTGCACCATTAGTTTCAAACTGATATCACTTCCGTATCGACAAATGATATTCTTTCAAATTGGTTACCTTTTTGGCATTCAGTACTACGTATGACTCTGCTTCAACCCATTTGGGGAAGTAATCAATAGAAACCAGGATAAGCTCGTGCCCATTGGAGGTTTTAGGTGTGACTTTCCCAATGATATCGATGCCCTGGGTGGATAATGGCCATGGAGAGGTCACGTTGTATAATTCTTACGGAGGCAGGTGCTGGAGATTGGAGAACTGTTAACATTTCAGGCATCTCCGTACATGGGCGGTGCAATCCTGAACCATGGTGGTCCAGTAATAATCCTATCGGATAATCTTCTTGGCAAGCATATGGACATTTATGTGGGGTCCGCACTCCCCATTGTGGATTTTCTGCATCATTTCTTAATTGTCAGTCCCTGTGATGCAATGTAGGTGGGTTCCAATTAAGTTTCTCCTGAACAGCGCTTTATCATAAACGATATACTAAACAACCAGGTTTTGGTTTCTTGTTGGCATCTTGAGGGTACCTACCATGTTTGAGGAGGCATCAAATTTCATAGTATTATCACTCGGTTATATCAAAGTCTTCTTCTGGGATGAGCTCGATGTGGTAGCAGTGGGTCAGTTTATCTTGTTTCTAGACTAGGAAAGGGGCCATTGTTATTCCCTCGGGAATGTTGACCATGGAGGCTAGGGTAGCCAAGGCATTGGCTAAGTTGTTATTTGCTCGTGGTAGGTAATGAAAGGTGATATCCCAAAATTAAGAGGCCAGCTCTTCTAAGTGCGCATGGAAGGTTAAGAGCTTTTCCTCCTTGACCTTCCATTTTCTTAGGACCTGGTCGATGTTGATGGCAGAGTCTCCATAGACATCGAGGCATTGAATACCTTTCTTGAGTGTAACTTTGAGACTGACAGTGCATGCTTCGTATTCGGTCATATTGTTGGTGGGGGAAATCTAACTTGATGGCAGTGGGGTGTGAGAGTCATCCGGGGTAATTTGAAGTATCCTAATGCCGTAACCTTTCTTGTTGGCTGCACCGTCAAAAAACATTTTCCACCAAAGGTCTTCTTGAGAGGTGCAAAGGATATCTTCATCTAGGAACTCAGAGATCCATATGTCGGCTTCTTCCGTGGGGTAGTCATCAAGGTAGTCGGAGATGGCTCTCCCTTTAATGTCCTTGCGTGACATATATGATATCAAATTTGGATAGCAGCATCAGCCATCAGGCCATTCGGCTAGACAGGGCGAGTTCTCAAGCTAGTATTTCATAGGATCCATTCAGGACACGAGTCTGATAGGAAAGACGAGCATATAGTGTCATAATTTTTGAGTGACCCAAATAAGAGCGAAGCATGCTCTCTCTAAAGTAGTGTAGTTGACTTTGTACGCTGCCAATTTTTTACTGGTGTAATAGATGGCCCTCTTTGTAGGTTTCTTCAAGGTATTGGACTAGCAAAGCCCCAGTTGGAGTATCTGTTATGGTTAAGCCGAGAAGTAGAGGGAGATGAGGCTAAGTTGGCATGAGTATCGGAGGTCGGGTTAGATATTGATTGATTCGATCAAAGGCTATCTGACAAGCTTCGTTCCAAATTTTGGTGGATCCTTCCAAAGGATTTTGAAGATGGGTTCACAAATAAAAGTCAACTGGTTGATGAATCGACTGATATAATGTAACTTTCCTTAGAATCCCCGTACATATTTTTCCATTCGGGATAGTGGAATTTAGAGTATGGATTTTAGTTTGGTCGGGTCTGCATCGATACCTTTCTCGCTAGCCATGAATCCCAAAAGTTTTACTTTGGTGGTGTCAAAGGCACACTTCTGTGGCTTTAATCGCATCGGGTATTACCGTGGCCGTTCAAAGAACTTTCGAATAGAGAGAACATGACCTTCTTGAGTCTTATACTTGATGATCATATTATCTATGTAGACCTCAACTTCTTTGGGTATCAAATCGTGCAATATGGTTGTAGTAGCCCCTGCGTTCTTAATCCCAAATGGCATGCATGTGTAACAAAAGGTCCCCCCAAAGAATGATGAATATGGTCTTTTCTTGATGATTATCTTGATCTGATTATATCTGGTAAATCCATCAATGAATAACTTGAGAGCATGATTGTCTATGTTGTTGATAATCATGTCGATGTTGGGCAGTGGGTAATCATCTTTCAGAGATGCTTTATTCAAGTCTCGGTAATCAATGCACATGTGAACTTTCCCTCCAAATTTCAGCATGGGTACAATGTTGGCTAGCCATGTAGGATATTCGATCACCCTAATGAAGCCTACATTCAACTGTTTGACCACTTCCTCCTTAACCTTGAGTGACCATTTGGTGTCAAGCATTTACAGTTTCTACTTGATCGATTTTCATTCTGAGAGAGTTAGTATCTCATGCTGAGCAATCTCGGGATTAATTCCAGGCATATCATCGTCAGACCATGCAAAGACGTCTATAAATTCCTTCAGTAGTTCTTCGAGTTGCGCGGGATCAAGATCGTCAAGGGTGGACCCTATCCTCATCTCGTGCAGTTGGCTACTAGAACCGATATTAATAACAACAATTTCATCATCATTAATTTGAATGTTCTTATGATATTTGTTATTAACCATATTAAGATCTGTCAAGAATTTTTCATTTGCAAAAGCATTATCATCAAGATTTTGGTTAGAATCAAGATAGTTAATGTAAGGCACATCAAGATACTCAAAATCCTCATTTATTTCATTCTCAGGAAAAGTAGCATTGAGAACCTCGTCAAAGGAGGTCTTGGTTATATTAATATCAGAGAGAGGGGAAACAACTGGAGAAGAAAAGATAAGATAAACAGTTGAGTTGGGTTGGGTTGTATTTCAGCAGGAGAGACTAGCATGGCATTCCGATTAAGGAGAGGTTTATTATCACCTTTGATCAGGATGGATGGATCTGACGGTGCGATATTTGAATAGATCATTCAGAGTGTCAGTGCCAGTGTTTGCAGGACAAATGAGCCCTCGAAGTCCCTTTCCTCATAATTCTGGGTAGTAGTTGCTGTCTTTTTCATGAGTGGTGGCACATGATGCTGGGAATGTTTGGCCCATAAATAGTTGTCTTCGAAGAAGATCTCCATTCCTGGATTTATCTTCTTATCCACGTGGTCATACCATGGCTCGAGAAAACCGCAGAAGGGGAAGTGTTTGCCATCTCTTATGAACCTCCCATTTAAGGAGTCTCTTGAAATAGTCTCAACATTTTCTAGCCTTCTCTTCAACCAGGGTTGGAGGAATAAGCGGAGTTCTTTTGGGGTTGGTTAATAGCCTAGGCTGTATGGGGGGAAAGCCTTCTTCAAGACAATGGGTTCCAATATCCCATGTTGGCATTGCCCTAGCCCCAATTCAGTATGAATTGCATGATCTTGAACATATGTATCACGTTAGCGTTGCCATGAGAGTTTTGCTCTGGACAAACCCATTCCTTAAAATCTTCCCCTGCTGGGAGTAGGACTGGTTTAACTAGGAAGCCGAACAGAAGCATGCCATTCGCTCTGTGTTGTATTTCCAAAACTGGGTTGCTGGTACTTGCATTTTTTGTGTCATTATCGTCACCCAAGATGGTGGTGACCTGCCCTTTGGCAAATAATTTTAGTTTCTGATGAAGAGAGGAAGAGACCCCTTTGATGCTATAAAGCTATAGTCGTCCAATCAAAAGATTGAAGCCGGATGGTATGTTAATGTCTTGGAACTCAGTGACTGGGTTTATAGGGCCAACCCCTACTATAAGCTTTAGGGATGCCATCACCTCTCGATGGGTGTTGTGATAAGTACGAACTGTGATGGAAGTCAGAGCAAGGTCACTCACTTTTAATCCCAGGAAATTTAGGGTTCTTAATGGATAAATATTCAGGGTTGACCCATTGTCGATGAGCGACAATGGGAATGTCTTCCCCATCACTTCGACAGAGATATTGAGAGCATAGTTGTGGTTAGGACAGATCTTCGGGATTTTTTCTTCAGATAAAGAGAGAAATATTGTAGTGGTGAAGGATTTGACTAGGTTCATGGCTTCTTCTGGTGTGGTAGAAGGATGAACTGTAGGTCTAGTGAGTAACTTGATCAGAGCATTTCGGTGTAACTGAGAAGATATGAAGAGTCCCCATAAGGTTATGTTATATTGAGTTTTCTTTAGATTATCGAGGATCTTACTCTCCTCGATGGTCATTTCTAGCATAGGTAGCTCTTGGACGGCTCCTTTTCCTTTATATGTTACTATTGACTAAGGGTTCGTCCCCTGATAGTGTCTTTTGGATCTGATCATGTTGTTCACGGAGGAGGGAAAGAACAGAAATCATGTCTCCTCATCTACTTCGAGCTCTCCAACTATTCTATTAACTTCACATAGTAGGTCTTCTAAAGATTTAATTCTAAAGGCATTAAGTATCGGGCTAAATTTTTCTTGAATCAGTTCTTTATCTAAACTATCAAACTTATCCCCCATCCGGTGGAAATAATGTCGTCTTTACAGAAGAAGTCGATGCATTCCACAACTTCCATAGCTTCCTCATATAGATCATCCCACTCAATGGGGATATGTGTAAGTGAAGGGACCAATTGCCTTTGTAGCTTCAAGGAGTCAAGAAGTTCAGACATATTATAAATTTCACTACTCTATTGGAAGAAGTCTTCCACAACATGTATTGCATCGTCTTGACTGACTTCATCAATGACTACAACCCATTTATCTGACTCGCGAGCGCACTTTTGGGTTTCCATGAATAGGATACTTAATATCTAGCAGTCCACGGTCATTTTAGAGGGCAATTTTAGCCCGAACTCTAATAGTTGATTTAGTACTGCGGGTAATTCCATGTCTTTTCCTTTGGAACGGGTACAAATGGCAATACATCCCCATGTAAGGAGTGGAAGGGACTGATCAAAAAAATTGGTAGGGTATAGGAGAAAGTACGGGTAAAACTTTAAGGGTTTAGGTGAGTATATGGGTACAATGGGTGATTTATTGGGTACAATTTGGGTGGATGGGTGGAATTTTGGATCATCTTCCAAGAAGATAGCATTAGCATGATTTGAAGTGGATTGCAAGTGATGTTGTGTTTTGGATTGGCTAGTGGAGCGATGGTACCACGGTCAATTAGACCTTGGATTACATTTCGAAGTTAGAAACACTGATCGGTAGTATGGTCAGCAGTTTGGTGAAAGTTACAACGGGCATCATGTCTAAAATTTTTGGGAAGTGGGTTTGGTGGTGGACGAGGTCCATTGACTTGATGAGATTTAGGTTTAATGAGGCTTGATAGACTTTAGAGAGAGGATCATGAAGCTCGGTGTATTCTTTTCTGACTGAGTTACGATGACTCTTCGGTGCTCAGGAGGTATCAGGTTGTCAAATGTTGTTGTTGGTTGAGACTGCAATACTAGCAGGCTTATCATACTTCCTCGAAGTGAATTGCTTGGATGCTTTATTTGGCTCAATTTCTGTCTTAGTGATACCTTCTTTAATCTCTACCCCAGCTTCTTGGAGGGCTCGAAAATGAGGGTAATATTGTCCTCCCATTATTGCTCAGACATGGGTAGAAAATTCTTCTTCACAATGCCAACATGTTCATCCTCGGAAGGTTGGTTGGTCATCGTGGTTGTTTTTCCCTCCATATTTTTATGAAACTACTAACATTTTCTCTCGAGTTCTGCTTCAGCAATTCCAAATCACAGCGTGTAACCTCTAATTCCTTATTGTATTTATACTGTGACATGAACTCATGGGCCACATCCTCCCAACTGCGGATTCTGGATTCCTCAAGGGATAGAAACCAACAGAGAGAATTGTCTTTTAGAGTCTGATGGAACATCTTGGCCATTATTTGCTCGGAGGCACCTAGAAGAGTCATGGCTCTATGATAACTTCAGATATGAATAATTGGGGGCCCGTTGGCCCCGAACTTCTTAATGTTGGGCATCATGAATTTCCTCAGCAACCTAGCCGTGGGATAGGGAGACATATAGGTGTAGTCCATGTAGTTCTCGTAGATTCAAACTTGGTCAAACTTCTTGGTAAACATCCTAACATATTCCTTGGATTTGTTCAACTCCTCCTCTCTCGGATCAATAAGCACTGGCAGGTTAGCCCCTGGCTGGGTAAGATTTGGCATGGGGAGTTGAGCTAGAGGTGGTCCATTAGCAAGAGGGGAACATGGAGCATGTTGATACTCTTTGGGGATCTAAATAGGTCCAGGTTCGAGCGGACCCATAGCACAAGGGAAAAGGACCTCGGGCCCTTTGGGAATAGGGACCCGGTTTTGCTACATCTTATGGACCTCGATTCGAAAGTTATTAATCTTGGCAGTTAACTGGACTAGGACCGACATCAAATCAGCTTGCATGATTGGTTCTTGGTCTGTGTTCTCCATGGGGAGTTGGTGAAGATGGATTTCGAAATCGAAGTTAGTATCGGGAGGACTGAGGGAGCCTCAGGGAGATTCGATGGAAGATCGAAGCTAATAGGGAGCCAGGCCAAGAGTCGGGTATACGATTGACCTGAGAGGAAAAAGATTATAATTTATTTTTAAAAGAGAGAAGAAAGACTTCTATTATTTGAAAAAAAAGGAGGAAAATATTTTTGATATTCTTTTGGAAAACGTAAGGGGAAAAGTTTTTTGACTCTTAAGATAAAAAGATGAAAAATGTTTTTTGTATTTTTATAAAAGAATAGAAAATTCTTTTGACACTTACGATGAAGAGGGGGAGAAAGATGAGGTAACGGTCCCAGCATGATTATTATTATTTATTATGTTTCCACTTGTATTAGGTTAGACTAAATAACAAAAGAAAATGTCGGACAGGACCCAAGCCTGGGAAAATTGGGTTTGAGAAAAATATGTAAATTAAAATAAAAAATAACAGTTTGGACTTGTTACCAGGCTCGTGAAGAGGGTCCCATTTTGTAAAAAGATGAAATCGCAAAAAAATTTAGGGGGCATGCCCAGCATTTCGGTAGAGTTTCGGGTAGTAACTAGCAAATTAAATATGAGTGCCCTAGGTTTGACACCTATATGAGGGTATGCAGTTATTGGGTTAATTGGAAAGGGTTCCCCCTTTGGCATGACTTCCACGATATACGTTTTTCTTTTGAAGGCAATCGGTATGTGTAGAAAATCCATTCGATATACCTGAGTGTACGTGAATTGCCTCACTATATACCTCATGGAGACAGTACGTGTGGGATCGAATTTGATATACTCGGTGTACGTGAATTAGTTCCTTGCTATATACCTCTCGTCATAACTTCGGTCAAGTGGTACAATACAGGGAGAACCATTGGATATACTTCGAAGGTACTTGCCCAATGGAATTTGGGATTTATATTGCTTAGGCTAATTGCGACCTACCAGACCAGCACCTATCACCAAGTGACCCCCCAGTACGGGTTAATAATTTGGTCAATATCCATGCTCTTGGTGATGTAGTGTGCAAAAAAGCATGATTCTTATTGAGTATATTATGGAGAGAATGTTTTATTCATGATGAGCTTTATACTAAGAACAATGTACAAGTAAATCTATCATGGATATTATGCTAAGAATGGATAACTGAGAGTGTGTGATGTGTGATTATTTACAAGTGAGTGTGTGGTAGTGAACCTAATCATGGATCAACTACAAGTGGTGTGTGAATATGGATATATCTGACAAGTGAAGGTGTGTGTTAGTGACACCTAAGCAGGGATATTCTACATGGTGTGTGCAATATATGGATATTAGTAATCCTATGTGTAAGTGGTGTCAGGTGTACATGAAGAATTATTTAGAAGTGTGTGAGTGGGGAGTGACATAAGCATGAGTTACCTATACAATAAATAATAGACGAGAAAAAAGGAAACTTACATGCAGGTGCATACGCACACAAGAAAAATGATAACACCCGTGTAAACATAGTCTAGCCCTCTAAATCAAATCCATAGCAAAGTCTACATTGTGGCCATCCCTAGGTTTATATCCATCCCTTTCCAATCCTGGGGCGCTTCCCGGGTGGAGAATGGAGAGAAGGAGGAGGACAAACAAAAGGTCCTGTGCCCTGGCACTTTTATTCAAAAGAGGGAACGCTTTAGTCATCGTCAATGTGAGGTTATGTAAAGAGATGGAGTCGCCAGCCTATTTTGCACAAAATAGGCAAAAGAACATGGCGTTGCCTCGAGAGATGGCATATAATACTAACTGATGCTTATAAAACCAATAGTTTGGAGGTTCAGGGGCTAAGTTATGGAATGGGAAGGTGTTAGGCACCCATTCCGCCCTTTCGGTCTCTGATGGGCTTGTGTTACTATTTTCCTTGATTTCTCTATGAAATGTGTGTGCGTGATATATAAATGAAGATTAGATTCGCTCAACTCGCATCATGGAAAATATAGAGTGAGATCATCGAAGGAATGTTCCCAAAATAATTATAATTAAAATATATGATGTGTGCGCTTATCGACACATCAATCGTTATGACGGAACGATAATATATAGTGGATATGACACGATATATGAATGATAAAATATGGTATATATGAATTATATATGAATAAAAAACGTGAGAAATTAAAAATATGAATAAATGAGAAATAGGACTCAAGTCTGGCGTTTTACCCCGAGACGCCTACGTAGCCTATAAAGGCATCAAAGTCCACATAGTTCACATGCGGCATAAGGGTGGGGTTTAACCCATAGATTCGAACAATTTTTTTGAGACGTGTGTGTATAAAAAGATTTGTTTTGTTTTGAAAAAGTGTGATGAAAATCCCTGTCAAAATTTATGAATAATACCCTCTTTTTGTTTTTTTTTTTCAGTTTTTTTGTAGAAAATAACTTTATGTGCAATATACTAATAAAGGATGAAGATTATTATGTGTGATGATCTAAAAAAAGACTACTTTGAAAATTTATCTAACTAATGCAAAAAGTAAAGAAATTCAAATAAATGGAAGAATGTTAAACCTTTTTTGAAGACTTGGAGGATAGATCTTTGATTGATGGATAACTCCCTTGCAAGTGATGGAATGTTGGGGGATTTATACTAGATTTGAAAAGGAGGGGACTGAAAGGTGGAGAGAATTTCCACATGAGGAAACTTGCTGATCGATGGGAAATGATGTTGAGATCACTAATGTTGATGGATCTCTGGTGCTTGGGGAGTGAGCTCATGCTCTACTTGTATAGGGTGAGGGGGACTATTCATCGGCCATGTCCTTGCATTGCCTATCGATAGGTAACCCTTGGCACATTGTCGATAGACATGGAAACGGACCTCTCAATTGATAGTCTCGTTCAAGGTCTTCTAGAAAAATGATCGTAGAATGCAGTCCGTTGATCCGAATTGTGCACGAGGCACCGTTGGAAAGGTAATGTAGAGACCTTTAAAAGTCCTTTGGACTACTCCCGGGTTCGGGAGTTGACTTTGGGTCAAATGTGTCTCAAAATCCCTCATCGATCCTTTGGACGGGAGATCAATGGACGGTGACGGATCGTTCATTCATACCGTAAGTCTGAATCACGCATGGGGTGAATCGTTGGAAATATTACGATACGTACTTTGACGTTCTAAAGAGTTTTGCTCAGTTCGAAGAGTTAATTTTGGTCAACTAGAGCTCGAAAGCGCCCGATGACCTGTCGGAATCCAACGGGTCATTCGTCTGTACCGTAAGGTTGATTCACACACGGGATGGATCGTTGGAAAGGGTATTATATTCCCTTCGGAGATTAATTCAGTCTCGATCAAGCTAAAGAGTTAACTTTGGTCAAATGGAATCTGAGTGCCCGGGGGTGTCCGAACTAGTTTTCGAACAATGACAGACCGTTCGTCCGAACTGTTATGCCATTTCACTCAAGGGGTGCCCTTAGAGGATTCATTGAGCTTTTTCTCTGACAGTGGACGAACGGTCATACTCCGGGAGCGTTAGGTGGCCTCCAAATAGGTTTTTCGTGGTAAAATGGTTTGTTCATCCTAACGATTATTTCGATTCATGCATGAGGTAGACCGTTGGAAAGGAGATTCAAGGCCCTTCGAAGATTCATTGAGCTTGTTCTCTAATGTTGAAGTTGATCGGAGTCAAATGGGGACCAAGAGTGCCCGATGGCCTCTAAATCGATACTCGGAGTATGACCTGGGGTTTTTATTGAATGAAGAGGTGCAAGGAAACTAGGGAAGGACTTAGGGGCTCCTATAATGAGGTGTCTACAATAGGCACTCTTAGAGATGACACCATGGTGAAACATGATAAAATTGGCCTTCTCTCCCCTCACCCCTTCACAAAAATGTGAAACAGTGTTTTTTCTCTCCCTCTTTAACCCTCCATAATGGATAATTAACCTAAAAGCCTACCTTACACTTATATAAATAGGTATAAGTCATGGGCTTTAGCCAAACTGGACTTCTAGAGAGTTTCGTGCCTACTACTTGGGCAATGGATTATACTAGGTACCCAAGACATATAATTAAACCGATTTTCAAATAAATGCTCAAAAATCCCAATTACAATTTCGTAATTATTTTCTTTCTTTGTTCAATTGCGATTAACTCCACTAAATAATCACGATTGCACTCTAATTCGATCATTTCTAAATCCCTCAGAATAAAGAGTATTATTTAAAATTTTGATCATGGTACATAATGTGATTCCACGCGTTAAGTGTCTGATACCCATTTGTTCAAATCAATTTATCGTTAATCTATTTTAACTAACATCTAATAAGTTTCTTAATTATAAGACTTATATTATTTACTGCTCCATGAGGATTATAAAACAATTTGTAGAAAGTTACCCCCCCCCCCCCCCAACCTCACATAAAAAAGGTAAATTTGAGCATGAGTGAGAGACAAGTGAGGACGGTCCAAGCGAGGATGGGCTAAGTTAGTGGGTGCTAAGTGAAGGGATATCAAAACATAAGTCCAAACAAGGGGCATGCAAATAACCCCTCATTCACACACTTATACAGTCCACTCTTAGTAAAATAAGTGAGCAGCCAAGGCTTTACTCACAAAGTATTTTTAGGTAATAAGAATTAGCATGTACCCTAAAGTCCACTCGCAAGTTTAAAAAAGTTTGTTTACCAAAGTAACCGTTTGAAAATATTTACATAATTGTACTTTTTGGCAATATGCCCGACATATTTTATTTTAGACTTTGGGCTTCACTAAATGTCGTCTGTCTTAGTGGAAATATGACAAACAATAAAATAGAATAACAAGTAAAACTCATATATTTTCGTCAAGAATATCCATTTGGTTCACACACACGAAATCAGCCATGGTATTTACCTATAAATAGATCACTTGTCCAAGGTCAAAGCATATAATATAAATGAAGTACTGTTACTCTGCAAAACATTACACTAAAAGTATTCTCTCCATACTATCTCCTTGGTACTTGAAGTTCTTGTCTCTTCACTCCCAAGAATCATCACTTCCAAGCGATCCCTTTTCCCTTTTGTTCATAATGAAAAACTCATATTCAATAATTGTCTTCGTCATTCAGCAATCATAAAATTGCCATTTAATCACAAAAGTTAGCTCTCAACCCCTCGATGATCTTGAAGCTTTGAATAGCTTGAAGGAAACTTCCATTGGAGAAGGTCACGTCTCACAAAATTCAGTATATTCATTAACCCCAGAACCATTACCCTATTATATTTGGTGACTATATTGGGGAGGTATTCTCTCTACCATGGATAAAGAAGATTACAATGTTTCAAAGTAGCTAGTTTTTAAAGATACTCTAATTGGTAATCGAGTTCAAAGTGACGAGGCGATAAAAAGAAGGTCATGGTTATAGGAATAAGTGCTCATGCCCCTCAAACGGCGAACAAGTGCAATAACGACTATACCGTTGAGTGGAATGAAGTTGATGAATTTTTTTAAAGGTTTTGAAATAGCACAATGTGGATATGACCTTCTTGGTTTAACCTTGTGTGACGCCTATAATGGTGCACATTGGAGGAGCATGTGCAACAGAGACAGCTCTGTCCAGAAGAACGGAGACAGAGCAAGTGTTGACGCTAATGAGTTTACCAGTTGTGAAAAAGGTGTAGATGGAGGAATCACTCGCTAAAGATGTCACTATAGATGAAGTTAAAAAGTTACTCTCCTCCAAAAAAGATCCACCTCTTATCTATGAGGAGTTACAGAACCCATACCCAGACATTATTAATGAAAAACCATACCCTGGGGGGCATGTTCCTCCCAAGTTCATGAAGTTCAATGGAAGGGGTGAGAATCCTAGGGAACATGTCAAAAGGTTTGTGGAGTACCTCGATGTTAACGATAATTGTAACACCCCGTATTTTTGTGCATTTAATATTTAATTAATTCGGGAAATTTAAAATTACTTGTGTGTCATAATTTAATTGAATTAATAATGGTAATATTTATTTAAATATTAATCGGAGAGTGAATGGATAATATTTAGGGAAATTTAATTACTAAGTCAATAGTAATAATTTATTTACGTCATAACGTGTATTAGTGACGTGGCATTTATTTATCTCAGACGGGAGTCGGTATAGACTAATTTGGGTGTGAGATAAGGATTTTTATAAATTAATTCGGATGTCTATTCTGAGTACACAGTTGAGTCCGTATGGGTCGAGATAGTCAGAAAAGTGTACCGGGGGTAGTAAACGGGTCACGGGGCATTTTTAGGTATAACGGGGCCCACACGGAACTATTTGGGTCACTTGGGCTTGGCCAATAGGCTAAAAATGGGATTTGTGTTTTAAGACCTAAATCTAAGAGTGGGGAATGATAGAGGAATGAAAACCAAAATCTAAGAATTTGGGGAGAAAGTGAGGGAGCAGTTGGAGCCAATTTGGGGATCTTTTGGAGATAAAGCAAGGAACGGATTGGGTGCTCATCATCAAGCTTGCCTCTACACTAACGGATCAGACCCTACTAACCCCAAAAGGAAATTGGTTAACTTGTTGTGATATTTATTTATGATATCCAATTCATATTTTTGTGATGTGTACATCAAAATTCGTTTTGGGTGTAAAAGGGTACAAAAGGGGGGGTTTTGTATATAGAACACTTGAATAAAATTAATGGGGAATTAATGTGGGAATTAATTGTGTTACATAGTTCTAAAACAATTCATTCAGATGTGAAAACCAAGTAGAAATTTATGAACGAATTTGGGTTAAACAGATGAAATTGGGACTAAACGAGTAAAACCTGAAAATTCCCCATATTCGAAAAAGTAGAGATTTGTGAAATTTAATTTGTGTTGAAGGTTCTAGGGGAGGTCCTGATCACGTTCCCATATAGTTATAATGTCGTGCGTTCTTGAGATGAACCAAAGACAATCTTATAGAATGGAGGTTTTCGTTAATGGTAGAAACAGGAGGTCGGAGAAGAGGAGGACATGTTCGATCGATCGATCGATGGTTGGGAATCGATCGATCGATGGCTGGGGATTTTTGGCAGTTTGGCCTTGGGATATTTAGGTGGAATTTCCTTTTTAGTTTAATTTGCACCAAGTCTAATTATGGGAGAAAATTAATTAGGAAAATTTATATCCCCACAATTATTAGGGAATAATAATTGGGAGGGGTGGGGGAAAACTTAGTGCGACACACGAATGTAAATTTGGAGAATAATTTATGAATAGTAATGTAACGGATTGAGTGAATAAGTTCGGGTATAGTAGTAGGGCGACACTACTCTCTTAAATTAATTATGGATGAAAAATAATTAATTCATAGTCGGGGATTAGAGTCGGGTATTATATTTATTTCAGACCACGAGGGCGAGTCTAAGTATATTGGTTGGGCGACACCAAAAGTAATTTAATTAATTAATGTGCAAATTAATTAATAATCAGAGTTGGACCATAAACTCGAGATACTAAGTATAGGCTAGTGTTACGAACTCAGTACACGATAAAGTCGGGATATATATATATATATATATATATATATATATATATATATATATATACGGTGTGTGATAGTATATATATGGTGTGTGCTTATAAATATCAGTGGTCAGATATTATTAATACATATACTCTACTGCTATCAAGGGAGGTTGCGCGTAGTGGGTGAATCCCCTAGATTGAGGGGTAGGGCGAGTATATCCCCAGGTCATAGCGTCTGTTATATGGTAGAGGGGCTTATCTCACTTTCAAGGAAGGAATATGACCGCCTCCATTATATTTATATTTTTGGCCAAGTTAGTGAGAGATTCTGACTTGGGGAAACGAGGTTATGCGAGTACACCTAGTGTGATATCACTTTAGAGAATACATCCGGTTAGTTATTACTCGGGAGTATGGGTTATATTTATATTCAATATATGTGTGAATGTTGTAATATGGTTCTACGTATATAATGGGATAAATAGTTATATAAGGGTCATTAAATACTTGAAGTGAATTTATTTAATTTTATATAGGTTATATTCACATTCAACATGTGTGATTATTGTAAGATAACTTTACGTACATAATGGGGTGAATAATTATATACGGAAAATTTAAATACATGGAGAAAAGTATATTATTTATATAACTACTGAATGTTAAATGGCTTTCAAGGAAAGATGATTAACTAAGTGAAAGCGATAAATAGCTTATAAGTCGTGCATTAAAAATACTCGGGTTTGAGTAGGGCAGTTGACAAGAGTTATATCAACTATCTAGTTTTGGGGTAGAGGACTAGGTGGGATATAAAGAAGGCATTGGGTGTGCACGTTAGTTGAGGGGTGTGTATGTCCTCAAGGGAGTGCGACACTAACTAAAATATGAAGCGCATTTATGAATATTTTCTTACTGCAAGTTAATCATTTGCTAAATGTTTTCAAAATGTTTTGGGTTCTAACCCTTACTATAAAATATTTTTAAAACCTTTTAGGGGTCCAGCCACAGGGACGCCAGGCTTCATTCATTCCAAGGATTCGCTGCTGCAGCATATGTGGATGTTGCATGATTTGGATAGGCGCCACTATTCCTTCTATTCCTAGTATAGGGTTTTTCTATCAGATATTCGAGCATGTTGCTCACGATTTTATTTAGTATTTATTTTAGATACTTTGAGATTTACTGTTATCTGTCTTTACTTTCGTGTTGGATTTTAGCCGATTTTTTATTAAGCCAGATTCTTATTTATTATGTGATGGATGAATTAAGTTAGCTTGTGATTGTTAATTATTTATTTATGCATGAGTATTTCATTGAGTTAATGAAAGATAAAATGCGGCACTAGTTTAATTTCACTTAGGTGGTTAGTAGTTAAAAAGCTTCGACGGTGATGCTAAGAATGAACCAACTGAGAAACCTGTTCTAATTTAATTTAGGACTGATCACCCGGGGTTTAATTAGGGGGGGTGTCACAGCTGGTATCAGAGCATTAGGTTCTAGTGTCCTTTGGATCTGTGCGGCTTTTCACGTTTCAGCTTAGCATCCTTTGATGTAGAGCCTTATTATAAGATTATTGTATTCCTCTATGTATGCGACTTACGTTCTCCTGATATCAAGTATAGTTGATGTGATTCATATACGAGTTCGATTGGGCATTGTACATCGAACAATTTTGGACGACTAGAGAGGGTCGTTAGAAGTACTGCAAGAGGAGAGGGGAGGCACAAAATGTAGACAATTAGTGGAATAGAATAATCAATCGGGGTAGTAAATTTCCCCAAGCACTGTTGTAGAGAATGGTGATATGATTTTGGACTCACTCAGCATTGTTGGAAGGGAGAGAGAGTCGGGGAGGATTATTTTCGCGAGTAACCTGAAGGAGTCCTGGAAAGAGAGGAAGTGTGATGGATCCATGGATGATGGTAATCCAAGGCAAATGTGTGGGGTAGAGTGCAGCGGTACCATAATTCAATTGGGGACAAATTGTTAGCTCATGGGAGCAGCGTTGAGGGACGAGAGTCAGTCACCACGTATGAAGGAGAATATATGGAGTCAAATGAGAAATTTTGGGTACGGTGTGACCGTAAGGTCGTCCATCCGCTATTCAGATAGGGATGCGAGTGAAATTTTAGAGTTTATGGAGTGGGTAAGATAGTGACTGACAGTGAGAGAGACGATAAATTGTATAAGCAAAATTTGTAACCGACGAAGGAGATACGGAGGATAAAGGAACCCGCAAGTGGATAATGAACCGTGTGAGAATGCACAAGGATGGATGGGAAATCCGACTAGGATGACTAGTTTTGAGGTTGTCAATATCTTTTGTTTTCCAGCTTACATTAACGCTTCTAAGATACAGGATCCAATAAGGTTAGAGAGTTTAACCTAAGAACGGAATGAGATTTAATGGTGCTAGTGAAGCACGGCTGAAGGGTATACCTAGTAAGGGACACATCTTGACATTTTAAATTAAGTAAATTTCTACCTATTAACGGTGGATTTGATTCGGGTTGTCAAGGCCAATAACGAGTCCCATAGGGCTAGGGAAGCCAAAGGGACAACAGGGATAGCACTTAGGGTCAAGACTACCAAGTACGCGAGAAGGACAACCCGAACATGGCCATTTGGGTCAGAGGCGGGGGATTGACACAGAAAGGCGTCTTATGTGTGGAAGTAGAACCACAACAATTAATTATGTCCACTGTGAGTCAGGGGATAGAAATAGGATGCCCAGTTGGGACAACAATTACGAAGTTTTGGTTTGGTCGGATGAGAATATTATGTTCAGAAACCATTTGGGCCATCGGTGGATAGGCGAGTGGAAGTATGAGTTTTATCCTCGGATAGATGGGGTGAATTTTGTGACATGGGTGGTCACATTATTCTTGTTAACACTATATTCGCGTGGGGGACGAGTTTAGTGGGCGTATAGTAGTGTTACTATTAAGTATATGTTTACCATGGGGTAACAAGGCTCTCTTTTCTTTTATCTGCAGGGAAGCAGGCATGAAAACTAAGAGGGTTATGAAAGCATGATTTTTCCTGGGTATGGATTGGTTAGCGATGGGTGTGAACTGTTACGGATAGTGATAGTAGCTTTGGTGTTCATGACACCAGGTTAAGAATGACTCCTTCTAGGTGTCACCTGAGAGGGAGCCTAGCCTATATATATGTGTGTATATAACTTGTATTATGTGGTATGATAGACATATAAGAATGTCTTGTATTATTATATTTTTCACGGTAAGAAGGGATGTATACTGAAGCGATTCAGGGCGGTTAGAATTCTTTTTGAGCATGGAGAGATAGATCGGGATTTATTTGGTGCAAGAACTAGTGATAGTAAGGGCACGGTATTTTATGTTGTCTTTTGTAGCATAAGAGTAGGCGTGTAAGCTTTTGTGTTAAGAGATAGGTATTTAGGGGTATGTGCAATGGACTTACGATCTAACAGATCTCTACGATCGACAATGTTAGGTAGTGGTAGTGTATTGGGGGGTTCCTTATTTGGATTTCTCTTTGTGAGATGTCCCACGCTTGAAACTTAACGCAACATTGGAAGTGGGGAGATGTTTGGTCGTTAGTACATAGGTTGGGTACCCCGGTTATTATTCATGTATGCGATATAACTACGGATTGGAAGTTATACTACGGGTTACAGATAGCATAGTCGGGTAAATTTCATGCGGTTAAGCACGGGGACAGGGTGTATGGGCACCCTGGTTAATTAGGGTAACCTTTGTGTGATTAAGCACGGGATATAGGGCGTATGGACGCCCTGGATAGTGTGATTTAAGAGTCATCTTAAATAAAAGGGGTGCGTAAATAAACATATTGAATGTACGCTTACGGGGAATGTCAGAAAATTAGTGGAAAGTGTAGTTAACTGAAATCCATTTGAGAAAGGAAATGATCTGACTATATGTATATCAAGGATAACTACCTCCACCGTATGGAGTGGAAAGGTGGGGGAGACCTATGTAATAAGATATACCTAGGCAAGGGAGAAACCCACATTTTGGGGAAAATAGAAAAGAGTTTCACTTAGTCTTATGCCTAGAGTGGTTTTTTTGCATAGGCATGGCGTAGAGTCCTACCTGACAAAGACTACACAAGGGTTAGAATTATTGAGCATGGAAATTGGTGATGAATGAGGCATAGTGAATTTGTCTCCAGGTAGACCATTTAAGGATGGAAAAAGGTTGATTGGAAGGTATCAACCAGGAAATTTTTAAATTTTATGGTTCCGGTGAAGGGATTTATGCTCAGATTGGTAAAGTCGTGGAGGGGTCCAGGTTTCCATCACGTTGCTGAATGGATTGACATGAAAAGGAATTGTTATCTTGGAATGGGCTATACTATCGAGTAGTATCCCCAACTTAACTATTAACAGAAAGTGGTGAAACAGAACAAGGTGTCATCCAATATTGTTGGAAATTTGGGTGAGACCTTCAGTCCCACCTCTGGTAAAAAGTGTCAGGAGATTATCGGGACAGAGTTACATATTGGGTTGAACGTGTCGCCCATAAGTCGATGGGTAAACAGGAAGCTAGGATTGTGCATTCTAGATTTTTGGGTAATTCGAGAGTAGTATTTACCACAAGTAGAGTTACGTGTGATGCCTCGTAATGGTTTGGTCTGCGTGACATCTTAGGAGACTTTGTGGGAAAAGTTTCATTGTGCACCTTTGATTGATAAGAGGTGGGGAAGTAACAAGCTTCTAGGACCCGAGATGGGTTATGGTCCATTAGTGGGAATTAAGTAAGTTGTATCCTTTCGTATAGTTCAGGGACGTAAGGAGGGGTACATCACTGTGGGTTAAAGGTTCAAGTCAGACTTGATTAGTCATGGATGATGCGGGTAATTATCCAGAAGATAATCACTCGTTTGGCAACAAGGAAATTGACACCCATACAGGGGGGAATTTCCTAACATGGAGATAGTGGAGCCGGTGGAGAATAGGCTCATCTTCTGGGACACAATATTGTCAGGGGCCATCGAGTTAAAGATTTGTGACCAGGCATTGGTTCGGGTGTCTCCTATGAAAGGAGTGATGAAGTTCGGTAAGAAAGGGGAGCAAACATCAAGGTATGTGGGTCCTTTCCCTATCTTTGAGAGGGTAGGATCGGTATCCTATCGACTGGGTTTGCCATAGCATCTTCAGTGAATACGGGATGTGTTCCACGTGGCATTGATGAAGGGATACAGGAGGAGCGATTGAGATTTTTGGGCATGTTCCACTCGAGGATAATGACTTGCAATAAGACACTTTATATGAGGGGAGACTGGCAGCTATGTGAGCGCAAGCTGCAGTCTAAGATAGTACCACCAGTTAGAGTGTAGTGGAGTGGGGTCATCACAGTATTGATGAGTATATGTGAGACCGGGAGGACTATATGTGAGAGCAGTATCCATGTATTCTCCGCAGTAATGACCAAATTTTAGGGACAAAATTCCTTTATAAGGGGGGAGTATGTAACACCCCATATTTCTGTGCGTTTAATATTTAATTAATTCGGGAAATTTTAAATTACTTGTGTGTCATAATTTAATTGAATTGATTATGGTAATATTTATCGGAGAGTGAATGGTTAATATTTAGGGAAATTTAATTACTAAGTTAATAGTAATAATTTATTTACGTCATAATGTGTATTAGTGACATGGCATTTATTTATCTCAGCCGAGAGTCGATATAGACTAATTTGGGTGTGATACAAGGATTTTTATAAATTAATTCGGATGTCTATTCTGAGTACACGGTTGAGTCCGGATGGGCCGAGATAGTCGAAAAAGTGTACTCGGGGGTAGTAAACGAGTAACGGGGCATTTTTAGGCATAATCGGGCCCACACGGGGCTATTTGGGTCACTTGGGCTTGGCCCATTAGGATAAAAATGCGATTTGTATTTTAAGACCTAAATCTAAGAGTGGGGAACGACAAAGAAACAAAAACCTAAATCTAAGAATTTGGGGAGAAAGAGAGAAGGAGCAGTTGGAGCCAATTTCGGGATCTTTTGGAGATAAAGCAAGGAACGGATTGGGTGCTCATCATCCAACTTGCCTCTACACCAACGGATTAGACCTAAGAACCCCAAAAGGAAAGTGGTTAAGTTTCTGTGATTTTTATTTATGATATCCAATTCATATTTTTGTGATGTGTAAATCAAAATTCGTTTTGGGTGTAAAAGGGTACAAAAGGGGAGTTTTTTTGTATATAGAACACTTCAATGAAATTAATGGGAAATTAATGTGGGAATTCATTGTGCTACATAGTTCTAAAATAATTTAATCATATGTGAAAACCAAGTATAAATTTATGAACAAATTTGGGATGAATTGATGAAATTGGGACTGAACGAGTAAAGACCCAGAAATACCCCTAATTCGGAAAAGTAGAGATTTGTGAAATTTAATTTGTGTTGAACGTTCTAGGGGAGGTCCTGATCACCTTCCCATATAGTTATAATGTTGTGTGTTCTTGAGATGAACCAAGAAAAAGCTTAGAGAATGGAGGTTTTCGTTAATGGCAGAAACAGGAGGACGGAGAAGAGGACGACCTGTTCGATCGATCGATCGATAGTTGGGAATTGATCGATCGATGGCTGGGTACTTCTAGCAGTTAGGCCTTGGGATTTTTAGGTGGAATTTCCTTTTTAGTTTAATCTCCACCAAGTCTAATTAAGGGAGAAAATTAATTAGGAAAATTTATATCCCCACAATTATTAGGGAATAATAATTGGAAGGGGCGGGGGAAAATTTATTGCGACACACGAATGTAAATTTGGAGAATAAATTATGAAAAGTAATGCAACGGATTGAGTGAATAAGTTCGGGTGTAGTAATAGGGTGACACTACTCCCTTAAATTAATTAGGGATGAAAATAATTAATTTGGAGTCGGGGATTAGACTCGGGTATTATATTTATTTCGGACCACAAGAGCGAGTCCGAGTATATTGATTGGGCGACACCAAAAGTAATTTAATAAATTAGTGTGAAAATTAATTAATAATCAGAGTTGGACCATAAACTCGAGATACTAAGTATAGGCTAGTGTTACGGGCTCAGTACACAATAAAGTCGGGATATTATATGTATATATATATTTATATATATATATATGGTGTGTGCTTATAAATATCAGTGGTTAGATATTATTAATACATATATTCTAGTGCTATCAAGGGAGGTTGCGCGTAGTGGATGAATACCCTAGCTTGAGGAGTAGGGCGGGTATATCCCCAAGTCATAGCGTCCGTTATGTGGGTGAGGGGCTTATCTCACTTTCAGGGAAGGAATATGACCGCCTCCACTATGTTTATATTTTTGGCCAAGTTAGTGAGCGATTCTGACTTGGGGAAACTAGGTTATGCGAGTACACCTCGTATGATAGCACTTTAGAGAATACATCTTGTGAGTTATTACTCAGGAGGATGGGTTATATTTATATTCAACATATGTGTGAATTTTGTAATATGGTTCTACGTATATAATGGGATAAATAGTTATATACGGGTCATTAAATACATGAAGTGAATTGTATTAATTATATATGGGTTATATTCACCTTCAACTTGTGTGATTGTTGTAAGATAACTGTACGTACATAATGGGGTGAATAATTATATGCGGGAAATTTAAATACATGGAGAAAAGTATATTATTTATATAACTAGTGAATGTTATATGGCTTTCAAGGAAAGATGATTAACTAAGTTAAGGCGATAAATAGCTTATAAGTCATGCATTAAAAATACTCGGGATTGAGTAGGGCAGTTGACAAGAGTTATATCAAGTATCTAGTTTTGGGGTAGAGGACTAGGTGGGATATAAACAAGGCATTAAGTGTGCACATTAGTTGAGGGGTGAGTCTTTCCTCAAGAAGTACGACACTAACTAAAGTATGAAGCGCATTCATGCATATTTTATTACTGGAAGTTAATCATTTGCTAAATATTTTCAAAATGTTTTGGGTTCTAACCCTTCCTATAAAATATTTTCAAAACCTTTTAGGTGTCCAGCCACAGGGGCATCAGTCTTCATTCATTTCGAGGATTCACTGCTGCAGCATATGTGGATGTTGCAGGATTTTGATAGACGCATCTATTCCTTCTATTCCTAGCATAAGGATTTTCTATGAGATATTCGAGCATGTTGCTAACGGTTTTATTTAGTATTTATTTCAGATACTTTGATATTTATTGTTATCTATCTTTACTTTCGTGTTGGATTTTAGCCGATTGTTTATTCGGCCAGATTCTCATTTATTATGTGATTGTTGAATTCAATTAGCTTGTGATTGTTAATTATTTATTTCTACATGAGTTATTCATTGAGTTAATGAAAGATAAAACTTGGCACCAGTCTAATTTCACTTAGGTGGTTAGTTATTAAAAAGTTTCGACAGTGATGCTAAGAATGAACCGACTGAGAAACCTATTCTAATTTAATGTAGGACTCATCACCCAGGGTTTAATTAGGCAGGTTGTCACAATAATGACAAGGAGATGAAGTTGTGATATTTTTTAAAAACCCTCACGGGAAAGGCGTACACGTGGTATTTCCATAATTTGCCAAACAGCATCCCTACTTGGGAGGAGATGCGGATGAAATTCTTATGTAAATGTTTCTTAGCATAGGATGAGCTCTTGTTGACTCACTTGGCTCAGGATCTACAGAGGTTAGGTGAGTAATTGATGCAATTCATCAAGCACTTTAGAAAAAGGGCACTACATGTACACTAAGACGTTGTGGAGGCAAGGCTATTGCAGATTTATGCAAAGGGGATACTAAAGGAGTATAAAATTCCTCTGATTAATGAGATTCGAGAAGGTACTTTTAGAGAATTTACTAGGGAAACCAATAACATAGCCATAATCATCAAACCAAGGCCTTGAGAATGGAGGGTAGGGATTTTATTGCTAGCGGGCAGGTTTTAAGTGTCCCAAAGGTAAATAGTGAATTGTGTTAAGGGGAGAACTAAAGGAAATAAGGGGGCCAAGGGTCTAAAAACAACAATGTTTCTGGGAAAAGGAAGTTTGGAAATGATGTCCAACCACCATTTATTTGCTGAGTGGAAGAGTCTATTGATTTATATCGGATGCTACTCAATGAAGGGTTACCAGGTACCCCTTATTTGAATGGTCAAGTCACCATTGTGAAAGAAAAGGCAGATGAAAATTTTGTAAGCAGCACCAGAGGTTGTAACATGCCACTAAGGATTATTACTACTTCAACATGAAAATCGGGGAGCATGTCACTAATGTCACCCTGCTGATCTCGCTAATGGATGTTAATGAAAATCCCTTACAAGCTCATCACAATGGAACACCAAATGTGGTGGCGGCATATGATGAGGAAGGAATCATCAAGTATGAAGAATTGTCAAGTAATGATAGGGCATGCAAAAAATGGGTGTCTGGTTTAGCCAAAGAAGATCACCAATATGAATGGTCAAGCATATGAGCCCCCAAGAAAGAAGTGTGGATGTGGTTCTTGACGTAGATGAGGTAGACATCTCAGAAGTTGAGTGTAAATATAATGCATATATGTATGAAGTCGAGATACACTCATAATGTGCGGTTATTGCCAGAATCCCCAAATTCAAGTGGTTCTTTAACCAAATTGGGGTAAAGCACGATACGTAAACGTTGATCACCAAGAAGATTTTGGAAGCGATCCAGGAGATAGGGGATCCATCTCTCAACTTGTATGGTCCCACTGGGAGGTTAATCAAGAGATACACATCTAAGGTGGTATTTTAAGAAGCACACATGCAGGTACCCTTCTTTCATAACAGATCTCTACATGTTATATCCTTGGTAAATGGAATTAGTTTTCTAATGGAACGTCAAGATGAGGGGCACCAATAAATATTATGATTATCAGTACTTTGTAGGAAACTAGAATTTCTTATGAAAAGATTGTGCTGGTAGCATTTGTGATCTCTGGCTTTGATACTGCAGGAATGCAGTAACTTAGTTATGTCAATGTGGGGATTAAGTTGGGAAACTTCACATCCCACATAAAATTTCATATCATCAATGTCAATGCAATCTACCAACTTCTGATAGGTTGAGTGTGGATGCACATGCACAAAATTATGTCGTCAACATTCTACTTGTGTGCAAAAGCCAATATTCAAGGGACAAAAATTGTGTTTAAAGCCACGAAAAAACAATTTTCGATAGATGATGCCCACTTAGTTGATGTGTCCTTTTACACATAATTGGATAAGGAAAGGAAATGTTTGACCAAAGGAATGGGATAACCCCACACGGTTAAAGAAAATGCTAAATCCAAAACATCAGTGCATGAGAGGCTAGTCCAGCAAATGGCCCCCTCTCAGAGTAAAGGAAAAGAAAAAAAAGGAAATTTAAAAGAGAGGCAAGGCCACCACCAACCTTCAATAAGATAATGGTGTCCAATGGTAAAGTCATTACCGCCTATAACAGTCTTTACGAGAGAAAATTTAGGATGAAAGCGTTGACCTGACACTAGAATATTTTGTGGTTAACGAGTCCCACATTATTGAACACGTTGAAGAACTAGAGGAAGCACCAAGAATTCATGCAGGATAGGCCACGTGAGAAGCTATAAGAGCTTGAGGAGATAAATCTTAGAATGGAAGGGAGTAATGATCAATACATCTTCATTTCTAAATGCATGAGTCCTAAGTAACGATAGGAGATTATTGGTTTGCTCAACAAATTTGCAAATGTTTTTTTAATGGAAATATACATAAATGCAAATGATAAACTTGGAAGTGAGTTCTCACGAGCTAAATATCTTCGCAGTGCTTTGTATGTGAGGCAGGGCACGTGTACCTATAAGACCGAGTTAGATCAGAAGATTAAGGGGGAGGTGGAGAAGTTGCTCGCAGATGGGTTTATTAACCCCATCCAACACCCAGTATGGTTATCAAGAATTATACATGTGACGAAGAAAGATAAAATGTAGATATGAGTCTATGTGGACTTCGGAGATTTGAAATGTGCTTGCTTGAAGGATGATCTTACATTACCTAACAATGATAGTTTAGTGGATGCCACTGTCGGCTATAAGCTGTTTAGTTTCATGGATGGGTATGTTAGCTATAATCAAATCCAAATGGGTCTAGTGGATGCATAGAAGACAGATTTTTAAACTTTTCCGGGTAGTTTTCATTACACAGTCATGCCTTTTGGGTTTAATAATGCAGGAGTCACCTATTAATGGACTATGATGGCCATATTTCATGATTTATTTCATTATATTTAGAATTTTATGTAGATAATCCGGTGCTGAAGAGAAAAAAGAAAGAAAGCATGTCTAAAACCTCAAAAGAGTCTTTGAACAGTGCCGAAAGTGCACAATGAGGATGAACCCCTATAAATGTGCTTTTGGAGTGACTTTGGGGGGAGTTTTTAGAATTTTTGGGGAACAGAGGGGTGCAAATTGATGCAGAAAACCAAAAGTCTATTTTAATAATCCCATTAACAAAGAGTTACAGGAAACTCAAGATATTCTTAGGAAACTTTTCCTACCTGAGGAGGTTTATACTATCTCTAGTGGCGTTCACCCACCCCTTATCCCCCTCGTGAAGGATAAGGCCAAGTGGGTCTAGAAAGAAGAGCAAAAGAAAACATTTAAGAGGGTGAAGATAATTCTGACTTCCCCTTCAATGATGATCCCACCAAAAGTAGGTGCACCTTTACTATTATATCTCACCTCAACTGAGAGGTTCATAGGAACTTTTCTCGCTTAAGAAAAAGTGGAGTGGAGAAGACAGTATATTACCTATCTAAGGGAATCTCAAGAACGAAATCCAGGTATAAGAATGTAGAGAGACATTATTTCATCATAGTCTTTGAAGAAAACAAGTTGAGTCATTACCTGCTCGTATTCACAATGCATATCGTTACAAAGTGTGACCCTATCAAATACCTATTGGCATGAATAATCCTGGTGGGGAGAGAGGACAAGTGGTTCCTAATACTCTCTGAGTATGATCTAAAGTGCGTTGTTTCAAAAGCCATCAAGATTCAAGCAGTGGTTTATCTGTTGGACAATTTTCCAATAAAAAATCACAAACCTCTAAATTTTCTAACGGATAGGGGGAAAAGTATTATCCTTTCTAATGACAAAGAAAATATCACCTTCTCCTACAAGTAAGATTTCAGATGTTCTAACAATGAGGCAGAGTCTAAGGCTCTCATACATGGCATATTATAGGCATTACGGAGGGGAATCAGAGTGCTTTGTATAAAAGGAGACTCTAACTTAGTACTTAAACAAGTCAGTGGAGAGTTTTCACTTAATCACGCCAATCTTGTCACATACAATTTAATTATCCAAAGGCTATTTGGACAGTTCTTAGAAGTGAAAATAGAGAGGCACTCGAGGGCAATGCACAGTCACCCGGACGCCCTGTAGACAATCGCATAGAATTTAGAGATTGAAGAAATAGAGGCCACCATCACTTTCTGTCAGAGAATAGTGTCGATGATAGTATGATCATTATTCCCAAGTGAGAAGTTGTAGAATTAGAGGTGCCCAATCATGAAGAAGTTAGAAACAAAAGAAGGGACAATGAAGTTATCAGAGTTGGTTAACTACCACCAGCTACAAGGCACACTTTATTTCAAAAGTCCTAGTGGATTTTTGGTGAGGTGTGTAGGAGAGAAAAACACTAAGGAAAATTTATTCGTAATGCATGACAAAAACTGTGAGGATATTGGCATCCCACTTTATCGACGGTTACAATGAGGATGTTATTATTAGCCTACTATGAGTGCGGAGGCTTTTTATATGCAAAAAAATTTCCTAAATGATAGATGAAGTTTGACCAACCAACTGAAGAAAATTTTGTAGAAACCTTTGAAGACTAAAGGAAACCCTATATTGCATACCTTAAGGATGGAGAGTCATCGATTAAAGGGAACGAGGAAATATATTTGAAGAAAATAGTTTCCCGCTTCTACTTAGTAGAGGGGTAACTCTATAGAAGAGGATATAATGAGAGGGAACTATGGTATGTGGCATGGGAAGATATGGTGATGGTGTTGAAGGAAGATAATGATCCCTCACATATGGGTGGCGCTAAGTTATATCATTCGTTGATGACCCTGGGGTATTTTTTTTACCAATAATGGAGGCTGACTATATCACCTTTGCAAAAAAGTGTAGAGCATGAAAAATATATAGAAATATGATCAATTCCCCCTCATTAAGACTACAAAGTCTAGCTACTCACTACCCCTTCCACACTTGGGCATTTGATTTGGTTGGAAAAATCATCCTAGCCTCTCATTGAAAATATTTCATCATCATGGCCATAGAATTGTGTATCAAATGGTCAGAAACAATCCCTTTGACAAGGGTTACTACTCAAGTGGTGACACAAGGTATTACAAAGGTCATTTTTACAAGCAACGGGAATTAGTTTTTTGGTAAGGAAATGGGCATCCTCATAGATAAATATAAAATCATCTATACTAGTTCAACCATCTCTTATCCTAATGGGAATGGTCATGCATGTGCTACCAATAAGATGCCAATCAACCTTTTGAAAAAATGTTGGAAGATTTGTCGGGGTCGTAGGATAAAAAGATGTCATTGGTCTTATGGGCCTATAGGACTTTAATGATAAAGACAATGGATTTTACCCTTTTTTCTCTAGTTTATAGAATAGAAGTTATCAATACCCTGAGTTTGGGTGGCTCTAAGACATAACCTTGCGCCAGACCCAAGACATGTGAAACTAGAAGCCTTGGAGGAGCACCGTGACAAATCCAAGGAGAACTTTAAGGTCTATACCGAGCAACTATCTAGAGATTATGAAAATTTAGTTAATCCTAGAGAATTTCAAGTGGGAGACTTAGTTTTATGGGAATCCACTCATCATCTCAAAAGAATGTCAGCATCAAAATTCATACCTAATTGAGAATGACCATTCGTGGTACGAGGAGTCGGGAGGTCAGGATATTGTCAGATTTCGGAGCCAGAAAGTGAGTGTATTCAATCAATTAATTACAAATGTCTTAAGAAATACTACGCCTAAGGTACACTAACTTTTTCCCTTTTTGTTTATTACAAGTCTATTGTAGAGTGGGAAGTCCCTCGGGTAAAAAAATATGGAAAATAGTTAACAGCACTCCATTGTAATAACACAAGAAACAAAAATTATATTTCCTTTTTTAGCGGTAAGTGCCATAGAAATTGTTAAGTTATGACCAGTTTTTTATTAAGATTTTTTGTAATATTGATAATGTTTGTCATTTTACATAGCCAACAAGTTCATCATGCATCCACCGGGCAAAATATGCTAGTGGGTGCATCAATCTTTTGCGCAGATTCCTCTAATAAATTTTCTTTTTTTACTAAGTAAATTTTAGAGCATCTCAAGGTTCTCACAGTATATGATAAAAGAGGAGACAATTTGAGGAGTATTGCCCACCATACTTGGGCCCTAATGACAAAGTATAACGAGCAAAGCATCTATTCTTACAAAAAAAAAAGATTTAAGGTTTAAACTCCCAAAATATTTTATATGTTCAAAAAAGAGGGGGGGGGGGGGGTGACCTCAAGTCCTATTTTTTCCTATTTTTCAATAAAAATAAATATAGGGCAAGCATTCCACAGACTATGAAAAAGTTTCATACATTACTTACCAGGTTGCGATCAGGAACTAAAAAAGGGGAGCAATATAAGTTCACAAGGAAACACTTCCTAAAATGAGGGATAGTCCATAGCATATGAATCAAACAAGTCAATAATAGAAAAATGAAAAGATGGAAAGCAAGCCAATAATAACAAAAATAAATGGGATAAGTATTTCTCATTCATGTAAAGGACCTGCTCCAAATAGAGCAGACCTAGTTATTACAAATAAAATGTACAACATAGTTTACAAAGGTCAACTGGATAAAAGAAATATACGATTCTCCTTTGATAAGAAACTCTTAAATGAGGGGTCATCCTCTCGAACAATATCGTGTTCTAGCATAGACATCCGGGAAGTCTAATCTACCTCACTAGATAAAACCTTAGCCATTTGACCTCTAGTGACTTGATCCGCACACGGATACGGTCAGCCCTTGAATGACGTCACTCAGCCTCGGCCTTCTTGAAAGACTTAGCTCTTATTAACATTCTGGCAGCTAGTCAAAAGAGGTGGCGAATTGAAGTATCAAGTCAATCAATGTTAAAGTGGTAGAAGTTATCCAAGTCCTTGATGGAAGGCAAAAATAGGATGGATTTCAATCTAGTAACTTCAGCTAGAGCAGTGGACGTGAACTCACAAACATGACTAGCAAGTGCCTTCATGTTGAGAATAATTAGGTTTTTTATATTGCAAACACTCTTGATCGTGAAAATATTGAGGTGATGCTCAAAAATCAAATTCAAGATAACACAATATATCGTTATGAACTTATTGGGGTAGTGCTAGTGCCACATGTCTCTCATAAAAATGTCTGGAGTATCCCTCTCTATGGAATTAATGCCGGTATCTAGTGAGCTAGCCTCATAAGGTGGGTACTCCTTGCTAGATTGATCACCCTCAGAGCGTGTGTCTTCATAATCATTATCCATTGACTTTTCCTCCTCGACACCCTCTGTTTTATTTGTCTCCTCCTGAAATAAAAAATAACAAAGTGGAACATAAGAAAGTGAGTAAGAAAAAAAGTATAATTTAAAAATGAGACCAAGAGCAATAAACTAAAAAAAAGACTTACTCGTAAGCCAAGGGGAGTTAGCATGATACAAGATGGTGTTTCTCCCTTTGGGTAACCACAATCTCCATAGATATAGGAGCACTAGTGACACCAACCTGAAAACAAAGAAACGGGACGTGGTCACTCGAGCACTTCCATAATAAAAGTAAGTTGTGAAAAAAACAAGTATGATAGTATAATACCTATGGAACGCTCATAATAACACTTATAGAAAGTTATCCATCCATAGGAATGCTCATGAGATTATCCTAAAAATAGAGAATTAGGCAAATTTCATTTGAGAACTTGCGCAGTAAAAGCAAGTTAAAAAAAGAGAGTTATCAGGCATGACAGAGTAATACATGAGGAGAACCTTCCTCCATTCTCATAGAAGGTTCCACGGGTAAAGGAACACTCGTAGAACTGACCTAAAAATAAGGAAATAGGAAATTAGTATTTGATCACTTGTACGGAAAGAGGAAGTTATAAAAGCAACGGGTATGCCAGAATAAATCCTGAAAAACACCAGCAATAATTCCCACTGAATAATCCACGGTCAAAGGAACATTTGCATCACTAACAAGAAAATAAGAGAAAAGAAAATAGTATAAGAACACTTACGCACTGACAAAAAGGTTTGGAAGACTAAGTATGACAAAAATAATACACGGGCACTCATAGGTACACTCGCAGCAGTAGTGGATGGAGATGCAGTGGATGAGGGGTTGCTAGCAATGCTCACTTAAATTTAAAAGAAGATAGAATGAATAGTAATTCGAACACCTAAAAATAAAGATGTGTAAGTTTTGAAAGAAAGTGCCAGCTCAAATACCTAAACCTCAGTGGAAAGAAAAGCGCTCAAATACACAACATGGATTGGAAGGATTCTCTTAATATCCTGTCAGCAAAAAAAATTATTAATAAACAAGACAAAAAAAAGTTATAAAAAATGACAAAATTATGAAAATGCACTGATTACAAAGAGTCTGAACATGGGGCCTATTGTCAAAGGGTAAATAAACCCTGGGGATAGGTGTCCTCCCAGAGGGAGATAGCCTAAGGATGATTTCCCCCGTTGGAAGAAGTACACCCTCAGTGGTAAAAGGATCACTCGATAAGGAGCCTTGTAATAAGTAAGTTGATATTTTATCTTTACGACACTAGTATGATGGAAGAGAAAAAGAAATTCTTGAGGGTACCTCTCTAGAAGTGGCCACAATGTGGACTGGGGCCTAGGCCAAGGAATTATTGGATGCAGAAGGAGTAAGTGGCCTAGAAATTGGTGTGAGTGGAGCCAGAAACACCTCTAAAAAAAGTAATGTACAAGACAATAGGGAATACAAATATTGACTTGATAAAATTCCTTTACAAAATATCAAATACCTGCACAAAGCGAACAAACACTGAATAACTCCTCATGGTGGTAAGAAAAATGGTGAAAATCTTCCAGTAACAAAATTCATAATTATGAAGGTCAAAAAAATGTAAATGAAAAAAATCGAGTGCACTTAATAGTTCCAGGTGCAAACTTCTCAGGAGAAAGCTCAAGGAAAACACCTACGTAGAATTCATCTAATGCAAGAAGGGATCTCGAGGATGTAACAACCCTCGCCTTTAAGAGCCCATTTTATACTTATTTACTATGTGGAGTAATTATATATAAAATGACGGATGTGGAGTAAGTATTAATTTGATTAAATAAGTTAATATTTACTAATAAGTTGCATAATTACCATATGTGTAAGTGATTATTACCATGTGGTGTTCTATTTTGTCATGAAAATTAAAATGGCAATTTGGTTTAAAATGGAACCGGAACTTAAAATGATTTATAAAATTTCCAAATGATAATTTTGAGGGTGTAGTTAGTTCCGGGATGTGCGAGACAGTCAAAATGTGGGCCATATTGTATTTTTAGATTTTGGGCACTTTTGACTGGTTTTGGCATATTGTGTATTAGAAATTATATTAATGCGGTATTGACATTTAAGATTGAAGACTTTTAACTTAAGGCCACGTTTTAGTCTTTCCCAAGCCTTTCATTTCTCTTATTTTCCCTAAGTGTGTTCTAGCCCTAAAGTGAGAGTGAGAGAGTGAGAGAGGAAGAAACTTGTGGAGAAAAGGAGATATATTGAAGATTTGTGGATTGATCTTGCACTCTTCTTCATCCAAGTCTGAAATTGAAGCCCCAAGGCAAGTTTTCTACTTGTTATTATATGGTTTAAGATGGATAGTTATGTAATAGTTTTGGTGTAATGTAGTTATGGTTTTGGTTGGATTTATGGGTATTAACCTCCTTAGAGGCGATTTGATGGTGTATTGAGGTAGAAAAATGTAGATGGTAGCATTTATGATCTTTTAGTATCATTAAATGAGGTTGGTTGGTTTTGATGGAGAGTTGGTTTTGCGTTTGTATAAAAAAAATAGGAGAAATAGGTCTAGGTCTGCAATGGCCGATCGACCGCGGTTCTCAGACCGGTCGATCGGGCCTTCGGAAGAGGGCACACTGCTTTCCTTCAAAGGCTTGTATTTTTAGGGTGCGGTCGACCGCGGTCCCCCTACCGGTCGATCGGCTCGTCCGAAGTGAGCTTTCTGCTTTTCAGTATAGGCCAAAATTTGAGACGCGGTCGACCGCGGTCTTGGGACCGGTCGACCGGTCCCCTGCTTTCTCTTCCAACTTTCTACTTTTGTTTTTAAATTCTTTTCTTCTCATAGGGACGTAGGAATATTCTTGAATGAAGTAAACATTGGCTTTTAGAGTCCTAGTTGAGTTGGTTGTCACCCTAGGGTTGAATGGGTTTCACTTGGGGTTAAGTCCGGGGGAGGGGTTGTCTAAAGTGATGATTAGGCATCACTTCTCTGTGAGCATCCTAATAAAGGATGGGGGTCGTAGGCCCATGCTTGGAGACTTTAGGGGCTTAAATCAGGGTATATAAGACCTTAAGTTCTGGGAATGATTATGATCCCTTGGTGACTTATTCGAGGCATACCCTAGGATGAATATAAATGAATTATCCTACAATCATGGTTTCAGATAAAATGAAACACGTAAATGTTAATGGAAATGAAAAGTATGATTTTTATAGTAAATGCTAATTTACTTAAACACACCTCTCTAAATGCTATCATAAGGGAAGCTCGCGCATGAGGTGATGTTCCCTGACTAGTGAATGCAGGGAGACTATAGTCCTCGGCCATATGCGGGTTTATTATATGTATTTTTCTGTGCTAGTGAGGTAATTCCAGGTGTGGTTATGACTCACTCGCATGCATATGGCCACTTCCCGACGTGCGTTAGGTGCCCAGGCTGCCTTGTTTGATAGGCCCCTGGAAGATGATAGTCATTTAGGGGCGCGCCCAGTGGGGAAACTCGGAGGGGCGGTCTTAGAATCGTTATATGTATAAGAAAATAACTTTTCTAAACTCAAGTGGGACTTGAGGGTTGCATATTTCCACTAAAATGTATAATGATAACTACATTCCTGCTAAGGAATAAGAATTTGAGAGAAACGAGTAAATGATGATATTATATTCTTGTTAAGGAATTGAAACTGGATTTAAGTGGAAATAGAGGATAGAAGCTTTTAATTTAATAATGCATAACTTTATTCTCTTGCATAAGTTTTACTCGTAGGCATGTCATTGTAATTGTCTCATTTATGATTCTCTGTTAAGTTAGTAGATATTTGATCAGCATTGTTCATGATTAACTGTTCATATCTATCATACTTTTTGTTCATCTGGGAACTATATAAAAATAGGGCCCTGACCCGTTCTTTCTCCTATGTTGTGCATGTTACTGTATCCGCCCAGGTGCTCCTCCGCAAGGACGCCCGTGTTGATATTCCTACCCTTTTGCTTTTAAGGAGCTGTAAGAAATTGAGGATATTACAGGATGTTTTGTTAGACGCCATCATTTTTTGATATCTAGTTATGATCGGGTCTGTCATTCGGGAGAGAGGCCCAAACTTTGTAATTGTTTAATGAATGTATTACGTAACATATAACTGTTATGATTTCTTTTGTGTAGCTGTGGACCGACAGCATATTCGGTCCTTCCCCTTGTATGTATTCGTTTTAGATGTATGATATATATGTTGCTTCGGAATTCCACTATTTTCTAGAATGGGTTGTTTAATTTGTTTTCTTAACTTAAATTCTAAATCAAATAAATTGTTTGGCAATCCGTTTTCTGAATTAATTGGTGGTTTTCCCGTATACTCTTACTATATTTGTGGTGCTGAGAATGATTTACATCCATGATTTCCATATATGTCGGAGTATCGGGTTGGCCACCCCTTATTTCGAAACGCGGGTTGTCACAGAGGAATAATAAGAAAAAAGGGATAAATAACCACTCTTGTGGGGGGAGGGTCACTCGTCCTAGTAGAAATATCATGCTCAGTAAATGAGGCACAAATGTATAATGAAAAGAAAAACTAAACAATAAACTAGATACTTACAGGGTCATCACGACGAGATTTCCATAAGGTAGAGGCCCAGTGGTTGGGTTGGTGGAGTATGGTGAGTAGATAATGGTATCATTATGATCACTAATGGAAGGCTCCAAGTTCATGACTGATCCACTCATGGTTGAGAAAAAAGGAGAAGCGTCAAGCAAGCGATCTTTGTTGAAACTAAGTTAGCCAATGTCATTTGAATAAGAACTATGGTAATTATGAGAAGGAGTGCTTCCATAATGAATAAGTTCCTCATCGAATGAACAGGGTGGAGAAAGTTCTCATAATTACATCACTCATATTTTTCTATAGGAAAAGAGGAGTAACTAGAGTACCTTCCACTGAGGGACTAGATGGTTGAGAAAGGTTCTGAGAAAGAGTGGCTTTGAGGTCCATATAGACCTGTTCGCGAACGGATTGGAATATTTTCCAATCCCCAAAGTTTTAGTCTTTGAATTTTGGTCTTCCATAAAATAGGGGTAGTAGGCTTAGATGCATTATTTTTCTACTTGGTCACTCGAGTTTTGACAGGCAAGGGAGCGGTAGTAGTTCCCACAACTAGAGCAAGGACAAAATTAAAAATGGCAGTGTCAGAGTGTTTCATCGTTGAAGGGACTTTAGCCTTGACCTGGACCTTACCTTTCCCCTTTGCCTGCTAAGGTTTGGCTTCTGGGTTATTTTGAGTATATACTCTCAACATACATAGGATACAAAATAATTGGGACTACTTGCTCGAGTGGATCCCTCTCAACTTCATTGTGATGCCAAACCTCCTTTTGAGCGCATTTAGTCAAATATTTATCATGAGGTGACACGCTCTATAACAGACTTGTGAGGGACATACCGAATGCAGTTATTTATTAACAAAATTTGTCATTGTCACAAATAGAACCATGAGCGGTTGAATCAAGGGAGGTAATCACAAGAAGGTATCAAGAAATTCCTAAATTTGACTGTTTTGTGCACCATTACCTCGGGAGTAAAGTTAGAAAATGCCTATGAATATAAGTCTTCTGACCAGAGGCTGGTGGAAAACTCTGGGTATATGTGTCTTGATTATACCCAAATTGTCTTATGATCGCTTGGAGTGATAAAATTCAACTCCTTCCCTGAGCTCTATCAAGGAGGGTAATATACAAGGAGGACAAAAGCCATCATAGAGATGTGAGGGAAGTCACTCACTGACTCAGCATTGGATGGGAAAAGAAGGTTCTAGGATAGGCATAATGGAAACACTGAAAGAATATACCACCCACTCATTTAGAGTAAAGCATGAAGGAGAATTCATATATATCATCTAAAAATAATCTAAATGAATGCTTAGGGGATTTTTTATGCCACTTAACAATTCGAACAGACTAGTTGTGAAGAGAGTAAGGATTAGGGGTACAGTTGGGGAACTGCTCAAAAAGGAAACCCGTTAATAAGAAAGAGTTAACTAAATTTTCTACATCAAAATGACCATTTGAATGCTTCATGTCAATATGGGTACGATCCATCCAAGTATAAATGGATCCTAAGGTAAGAGCGGCGAGGAGGACATTACTCCCACGAGCAACCCTGATAGTCAGGGAAAGAGTAGCTCAAGAGGGGAGTCATTTATTCTCCCTAAAAATAGAAACCTGCTCAAGAAAGTAAAAAATAAGGCAACCAAGTGGGTCCTCAAATTGATTTTTGGACCATCTTAACTCCTAGTAACTCTAGCTAAGGACCTTTTCAAGGGCATTTCCTTAAAATCTTTGAATCGGTAATGTTTCCATTTGGCAAGTGAGTGTTTTCTCACCCCACTTTAGATGAGATCAGCATAATTAGAAAAATTAGATGGGGCTTAATGGAGCTTCTTGCACATCTCTCGCTGGAGGGAGTCCTTATAACCATCAGTAAATACATGGTTTCCCAAAATATGTAAATCAGTTAGCTCGTAGAAATCCTCTAAGGTAATAGATAACTCCTCCAACTGGTGATAAATGTCTGGGAGTCCACATTCCAACGATAAAGTAGAATAATGTATGTACTAGTATGTTTGGAGATGGTATAATTCTTGAGGCATGTGATTGCTCAAGTTGGTCCTAACTTGTCAATGATAACACTGTAAGTTAGGATGTTGATAACGCAATCTACCCATATGTCCCACTAGTCTAGTCCCCCCTCCCCCGCCATAAATATTAATATTCATATTTGAAAATGGGAAGTCACCCATATCCACTCAAACTCGCAAGATAATACCAGTGAGGACTGCACAAGTATCTTCATATTCAACAAAACCCACGAGAAGTCACTCGTTGATTTTCTCCACAAACTCAGTCTCAAACTGCTCAAGTGAGGATATAAAGTTATTGCCATTACCAAATAATGGAGAAATGAGGTGAATTGAAAAATCCCTTTCTAACATGTTCTCCATAAATTACCTTTGACCCTTTGGCAAGGCAAAAAAAACTCGTGGAAGGTACAACTCCAGTAGAGACGGTGGAGACACTGGTGGGTAAGGCTAATGATGATGTAATAGTGGTGGCATTGGTGCTGACGATGGCCTGAAGGGATAAAGACCCCATAAAAACCTCACTCATGGAGGTGGAAGACGCAGAAACAAAGTTTTGAGCAGCTGAAGCCATGGAATCAAAAATGATTTAGAGAAAGAACAAAAATGGTGAAAAAGATTTTTTTTGGAAGGGAAGAAGTTTCTCTCTCTTGCTCTCTTTGTAAATAGGAAGAAAATGGTGAAGTAAAATTTAAAAAACCTTCGGAGAGGGTATTTATAGCGTGTTGTAATACCCCGTATTTTTATGCTATATTAATTTGGGGATTTATTAAATTTAATGTGAGTTATTAATTTAATAAAAATCCGGAAACTAATCACTTTATAATTATTAACGTGATGAGAGTTAGTAATTATGGGAAATTTGTTGAATATTACTAATGAGCAAAGTAATATATAATATTAGTTATATTAAATGTCACGAGTGAATAAAATGACAATTTTGAAAATTTAAGTCGGGACGCGCCCGTGTCGCATCAGGACTAAATATTGATGAATAAAAGTGAAAATATTATAAGTTGCTCGTATGGTCGTTTTGAGTGTGCCAAAGTGTCCAGAAGGGTCGAGATAGTCAGAAAAGTGTACCCGGGGGTTTAGTTTGGGTCTCGGGGCGTTTTTAGGCTTAATTAGTACCCCAGGGGGCATTTTGGACATTTTACATTTTTGGGTAATCAAACCCACGAAATTTCAAGGGTTATATCATATGTCTAAGGTTACATTCTAGGGTTAAAACAACTCAAACTTTAGAATGGCCATAGGAGAGGGAAGGAGGAAGCTTTCCAAGCAATCCAAGGCCAAAAAGTCACCCAATTGCACCGCCACCACCACCAATGCGTAGATCGCGCGACAAGGAACGCAACCACACCAAAATTATCCGTAAAATAGAATTATGAAAATCCCAGGCAAGTGTTTATCTTACTTATTTTCGTTAATGCATCACTTATGTTAGTCTAGGGATGATTAGGATCAGTTTTATGGAAGAAAACCCAAATTTGAGATAGGAAATCGCATGTAGTAATGATTTGATTGTAAATCTGGAAACCCCTCCACATGTAGAGGATTAAACCATGAAATTTTGATGTTTTAGAAGAAGAAAATTCTGGAAAAGACTGATTAGAACCATGTTAAAGAGATTTCTAGGGTTCTTGAGATTTACATGAATTTTGGCCTGTTAATCCATGGTTATTAATGGAAATTTGCATGCTTTACATAAAAGATGAATGAAATGGGTTTATACTATTAGTAGTACAAATTTTTGGGCGATTGGGAATGAAAATTTTGGATTTGGATGAAGTTACGTGATAGAACCCGTAACTGGTTAACTGCAGAATTCGCCATACCTGCTTGATCGATCGATCGAGCCAAGATCTTCGATCGATCGAAGGTTCAATGGATCAAGCCCCAGACCTCGATCGATCGACCCCTTCTGGCAGACTCATATTCCCCTTTTTAAATTAATTGAATTCAATTTAATGAGAAATAATCCTTGGACACCCTTATTAAAATGTTTTGGGAGACAAAGAAGACCAGTAGGATTTATAGATAATTATGGGACCTTTAATGTAAGACAAGAGTTGTATTTTGGGGATATTTACATATAAGGGACGATGAAATTATGTATTAGGGGGATAGACACGTAAGATGGTTACGTTGGAAATTAGATGAGCACCTACAGAATTCTACACTTGGGAGGATAAAGTCTATGAGTGATTACGTAATAAGTTGAAATGATCCCTCAAATGAAAGTAAGAAATGAACGGTTATACGTGAGAACTAAATAATGAGATATGAGGACAAATGTCGTAATTATGGGATTTGAGATGTACCTAAATTGATATGGTAATATTAGTATAGTTATATGACTGTGTTTATGCATATACTATCTATGTGTGAAAATCGTGCCCGCGCTACTTGCTATCCCTGAGGATACCGCGCTGGGACAGTCTTATCTTGATGGGACCTTTATGGGGGATATTGACTCGTACCCTAGAAGATAGAAATCCTTGGTACAGGCTATCGAATCGATAGTTCAGATGGTCCTAAGAGACGTGGGGGAATGTGCTATCCTCTTAGAGACTTGGAATCTATGCTTCGCCTCAATATTGTTTGTGTATGTGTTAATACAGTTCGAGAGTGATTCCGAACTTGTATTTCCCTTAGTACGAGAGATACAGGGGTTGGATAGCAGAGTATGCACCATAATTTTTATATGGGGTGCTGTTAGAATATATATATTATACGATTATTTAATATATATATGAAATTCTGAAATTTGGAACTGCCTACTGTGCTATGGTAAGTAAGAAATGGATTTTGAATTCAATTTGGAAATACTTGTTTTGAAAAGTATAATATGACACTGGGAAATTTTATTAATAAATAAAGTTAAAATGGGAGCTTTGTTACTAAATGAAATTTACTTCTTAAATAGTTAAATTGTTCAGTCTAAATCTTACGAGTAACCTAAGATGAGATGAGTTAAACCGTTGGGAAGGTTAGTGCGATAGGTGTGCACATTAGAAGAGAGGTGAGAAATTCTCAAGAGAGTATCGCACTGATATGTTGTTGCATTGGCCTGTAAACATTTTAAATACTTGTTAAACGAATTTTAAATCATTTACACTATCGGGCTTTGACCCGTTTCTATTTTCCTTTCTCTCTTGTATATATATGTATATATTACAGGTGCCCAGCCATAGGGGGGTCTTACATAGGATCCTTTGGAAGGAACGCGCTGTAGCCTAGGTGGGAGTTGCAGGTTTCTTGCTTAGACGACTTCATTTATTTGACTCCACTCCTAGCATATTCATTTAGTTGGGAATGTGTAGCCCTTTCCATTAGTCAGTTGTTTTATTGGACATTGTGACTCAGTTACTTCTAGTATTGTCACTTTAGGATTTATTACAGTCTGGATGTTTTACTTTAAGTTTGAAATGTTGGGATTTAGTTGTTGAATGTTTAAATTATTTGGATTATATGTTCCAGGATAATTGTGGTGTGATTCTTTAATATTGAAGTGTTGTAAATATTTAAATCTTGGTTTATAAAATAAAATTTGGAAAGAAATGTTTAAAAATGGTTTTGACACTTAGCTTAATTAATTAGGGTGTTTAAATTGGAAAAGTTATTTTCGACAGTGATGCTAAGAATAAACCAACTGTTCACCTTGATTTAATTTAATAAAGGAGTGATCGCCCAGTATTTAATTAGGCGGGGTGCCACAGGTAGTATCAGAGCATCAGGTTCTAGTGTCCTTAGGATCTGTGCGGCTTTTCACATTTCAATTTAGCAATCTTTGATATAGAGCACTATTTTAGGTATGTCGGTATTCTTGCTTTTACATTTACGTCTTCAGATATTTGAGATTTGATAATAACTGTAGACTAATAAATTTCTTCACGTTTCAGATGCCTCCGAGACGTGCACCAAAGGATAGGAGTGCCCAAGCCGAGCCGCCAGCATCTCCGGCACCGGGTACTATGAATGCTAATGAGGTAGCCGCTATTGTTGCTCAGGCGGTGAATGCCGCGCTAGCGGTGGTTCAGTAGGCTCCACCCCAGATTCAGGCAGTGGCGTCAGTACCTGCACAGCTTCCATCTGCGTGGGAGCGGGTTAGGGATGCCTTTCAGAAGGAGCATCCCCCTGAGTTCTCTGGTAGTTCAGATATAATCATCGTCAGCCAATGGAAGAAAGATATCCAGTGGCATCTTCGTATGTATGAGTGCACAGACGTGCAGAAACAGTTGTTGGCTTCCTTTAAGCTGGCGGGGGCTGCTTTGCAGTGGTGGGAATCCACCACCACCTTGGAGGAGAGGGATACTATGTCGATTCAGGTATTCTGGGAGCGGTTTGACCGCAAGTACTTTCCACCAGTCGTGCATACTGAGATGAGGCGGAAATTACTGAACTTGAAACAGAAGAATTCTACCATTGCTGAGTATGAGGAGGAGTTCACGAGACTTCTCACCATAGTGCCAGATGAGGCACCCACTCAGGGTAAGAAGATAATGCTGTTTGTGGACGGGTTAGCTCGGAGGATCCGTCAGCACCTTATAGGGAATCTGTCTCTGAGTACTTTCACTGATGTACTCAATTCTGCGTTACTACATTGCCAGGATCACCGCTTCCATCTGCAGGGAAGCAAGAGAGCATGAGAGTCCAGCCAGCAGGGCAGGACTGGGGGTAGTAGTGCTAGTGGAGCACCGACATCTCAAGGACAGACTCGTCAGCACGAGCAGAGTTCCCATCAGGGGGACCCTGCTAAGCGATTCCGTTCAGGTGATTCCAAACAGGGATTTGGGGGCTATAGGCAGGGCCAGCCTAATCAGCAGGGCTAGCAAGGCCAACACCGACAGCAGCAGGGTCAGCAGCAGGGCCAACAGCATTTTCACCAGGGCCAACAGGGCCAGTGGCGGGGTGGTAACGGCCAGCAGGGTCGTGGTCAGCAGGGTCAGAGGGGAGGAAATTTCAAAGGCCGATGTTTTGGGTGCGGTAAGCATGGACATAGGCGCCAGGATTGTCCAGAGGGAGAGAGGGCCCCACAACATCAGGGTGCCCATAATGAGCCACAAAGGCCACTTTTTCCAGCTGCCCTCCCAGCACCAGCCCAGGTGCCAGCCCTACCAGCCGTTCCAGCATCTCCAGTGCAGCAGGGGCAGTTACAGTATGGACGTGTCTATAACGTCCACCAGGCAGCAGCTCCACAGGCACCACCCGCGATTGAGGGTATGTTTCCTATCCATGGTACTATGGGTCAAGTTTTGTTTGATACTGGCGCGACGCACTGTTTTATAGCTACGCATTTTGCGAAGGCCTTAGGGTTGTTAGCCACAGCAGAGAGCACTGTGACGTGTGTAGACTCACCACTGGGGAATGGTTCGCTTATTTTCTTTATATGCCGGGGTGTGGGGGTAGAGATTGGTAGCTTGGTATTACCAGCAGACATGTTAGTCTTAGATATGCATGAGCACGATGTTATTATCGGTATGGATTGGCTCGCATCTTACAGAGCCATGATTTATTGTTTCGGTGGGAGTATTGTCTTTGCCATTCCGGGGCAAGAGATGTTTGTAGTGGCGATGACTCGCCCAGAGGGAGGCTCGATCGCTCATTTATATTATATAGCGGAGGATACCTCTAAGGAGGTTGTGATTTCCTTAGATTCGATCCCAGTTGTTCGTGAGTATACCGATGTATTTCAGGAGATACCAGGCCTACCCCCCAGTCGTGAGATAGACTTTGTCATAGATTTATTGCCAGATACGAGACCTATAGCACGCGCTCCATACCGTATGGCTCCGGAAGAGATGCGAGAGTTACGAGATCAGATAGAGCAGCTGTTAGGTCAGGGATTCATTTGCAGGAGTACCTCACCTTGGGGCGCTCCAGTCTTGTTTGTGAAGATGAGAGATGGTTCACTGAGGCTATGTGTGGATTACCGGGAGTTGAACAAGGTCACGATACGGAATAAGTATCCGTTTCCTCGAATCGATGATCTGTTCGACCAACTGAGGGGAGACACTTTCTTTTCGAAGATAGATCTAAGGTCGGGGTACCATCAGCTACGTATTAGGGAGAATGATGTTTCAAAGACTGCCTTCTTGATGAGATATGGGTCTTACGAGTTCAGAGTGATGCCATTCGGCCTCACAAATGCTCCAGCCGTGTTCATGGACTTAATGAACCGAGTGTTCAGAGAGTTCTTGGATCAGTTTGTCATCGTCTTCATAGATGACATTTTGATATATTCACACTCCGAGGAGGATCATACCGAGCACTTGAGACAGGTTTGCTCTACGAGAGCATCAGTTGTATGCTAAGTACGAGAAGTGCGGATTTTGGTTACGAGAAGTACAGTTCTTGGGGCATGTTGTTTCTGAGCAGGGGATAGCAGTTGACCCGAGTAAAGTGTCAGCGGTGAGGGAGTGGAGACAGCCCACGACACCGATGGAAGTGCGAAGTTTCTTGGGGTTAGCTGGATACTACAGGAGATTCATTAGGGGATTCTCTAAAATAGCGGGCCCATTGACGAACCTAACTCGCAAAGGGGTACCATATGTTTGGGATGATGCTTGTCAATTGGCTTTCGACGAGCTGAAAGACAAGCTTACTTCAGCACCAGTCCTTACTTTACCGAAGCCGGGTGTGGAGTACCTGGTTTACACCGATGCCTCTTTACGGGGACTTGGGGGAGTACTTCAGCAGGAAGAGAAGGCTATAGCTTTTGCCTCCTGCAAGCTTAAGCCGCATGAGAAGAATTACCCCACCCACGACCTGGAGTTAGCAGCGGTCATTTTTGCATTGAGGATATGGAGGCACTATTTATTGGGGGAGAAATTCCGTTTGTTCACAGAACACAAGTCACTGCAGTACCTGTTCACTCAGCGAGAGCTGAATATGCGTCAGCACAGATGGTTAGAGTTTGTGAAGGACTATCAGTTCAACATACAGTATCATCCGGGGAAGGCCAACGTAGTTGCTGATGCGTTGAGCCGTAGACCGGTAGACGATGTAGCGAACGTCTGGAAAGCAAAGTGGAAGGAGTTGGGTCACCAGGATGCAGTAGCCCGTTCCTTCATACCTGTTATGACAGTGACACCCGAGATTGTTACGAGGGTGATACAGGCACAGACCACAGACCCATTTTGCCAGGAGCAGATTGTACGACTTTTAGCCGAGGGTGTTGAGTCCTATTCTGTTAGTTCTGATGGGGGTTTGAGGTTTAATGGGAGATTGGTAGTGCCTGAAGGAATAGAATTACGTCATGTAGTGATGACCCAGTTGTAATACCCCGTATTTTTGTGATATTTATTTATGGGATTAATTGAATTAAATGTGTATTAATTGGAAAATAATCCGGATTAAAATACTAGCGAGATGCGAGTTGGTATTTGATTTTAATGAGTATATATGGCTATATATGAATATTGAACTATGAAACTTGTCGTGAGATTGAAATACGGCAATTTGGAAATTTTGTTGAGACGCGTGTCACAGTCGCGTCAGGAATTTTATTATTTAATTAAAAAGTGAATTTTAATTATATTAACCGTATGGTCATTTTGAGTGCGCCAACGCGTCCGGAAGGGTCGAAATAGTCAGAAAACACTAGCCGGGGGTTTAGTTTAGGTCCCGGGGCATTTTTAAGCCATACCGGCAACGAAAAAGGGTAGTTTGGAAATTTTAGATTTTTGGGAATTAAAACCAACGAAAATTAGGAAATAAAAATCTGATTTGGTAATTACCCACTAAACCCACTAACTACACCTTATGACCTAATGGGCTACGGGGGTTATTAGAATTAGTTCCAAGAGTTTCCTAAGGCAAACCCTAGCCACCATTGTCACCTTGGAGAAGAAGATCTTGTAGAGAGAAAAGAGAGGAGAAATCCTGCAGAGAGAGAGAGAACAATTCATCAATTCAACATCAAAATCAGAGAAAGACATAAGGCAAGTGGTTTAATTTCGTTAATTTCATTGAATGTTTTCTCCATGCTTAGACATTTCTGAAATTCCATTGTTGTTGGGAGATTGATAAAAACCCATTTAAATTGGAATTAGAACTTACAGTTTGATGAGGAATTGCATGTAGAATTGTATTTAGGTGATTATTCTGATGATAATATACCTGGTATGAAACAAAAACGGATTTAATTATGCCTATTGGTGACTTTAAAATTTTAGGGTTCATGTTCATGGGATTTGGGGATAAATGAGGGGAATTGATGATTTGATGATGTTTAGGAAAATTTAGCCCTATATAATTGTTTAATTATGACCTACGAATGTTTGGTATGGATTAGAAACCTTAAAATAATGTTGGGACGATTTTTATGTGGGATTAGATGTGAAGAAAAGATGGAAAAATGAAAAAAGGGAAATCTGGGCTCGAAACTGGTCTCTCGTTAGAAGACCTACCCAGGTCGTTCGAACGAGCTCGTTCGAACGAGCTTCTAACGAGTTGACCTTTGACTTCTAACGAGGGGGATGTTCATTCGATGCCTGTCGTTCGAACGAGATCTCGTTAGAAATCCCACTTCGTTCAAACGAACTCTCGTTCGAACGAGACTTCTAACGAGCTGACAGTTTAGGCTTTTTGGCCTGTTTTGATTTCGCGTGTCCCGTAACCTTGTTTAAATGTAGGGATAACATTTCCTTGATGATTAATTGATATATTTGGGATATAATCAGGAGTAAAACATAGAAGGTGATTTGAACCAAATGGAAATTATGGATTAAGACGTGAGTGTCTATTACGACGTGAGAACAATTGACGGCTTGAATAATTATATTAACCGGGAATATGTAAATTGTGTAACATTATATGTCGGTACGAGAATAAGAAGTGTACCACAAATAAATTATGGTGATTACTAAGATGTGTCCATACTTAGTATATGTATATGATTTTATGTGTATGACATACCTACCATACTTGCTATCACGGGAGGTTTACGTTCTCTTAGGGCCCTCTAATCCTTGTGTTGCCAGGATTTAGATTGGTACCTCGAGAACATAGGTCAGAGAAGGAATTATTGGGATATTAATAAGTCTGCTGATCGTGCGAGCGTAGGTATGTGCGTGACCCATGTGATGTGACTGTGTTCGCCTCCATTGTTTGTGATTGATGTTATCTGAGAATGATTCCTGAGAGATTCGGAATGCGTGATCCTTATGTACGTGATGTACCGGGATGGATAGCAGAGTATGTGTGCACCGCAGCTTAGTGTCGGGGTGCCTGTATTGTATATTTATGACGTGAATAATATACACTTAAATAATAAGAACTTTCATGTTAAGTATTATGAGTATAATTATGGTAATGTTTTGAGAAGTTATAACGGGATAACCGGTAGAGAATTGTATTGTTATAATTGAGAATCCAAGTTTAAGTAATGCCCTCTATTTAGTTGATAACTCTAGGATGCATAATGAGAATCAAGTAGTAAGGGGTAGAACTTATTACGTTTTGGTTAGTTACGTATATCACTTAGATGGGTATGGTACGTTAGGAGTGCACAATTAGTCGAGAGGTGAGTATTTCATGTGAGTGCATGTCCTAACATGTATTTTGCATTCATTGTTTTAATGTTATTAAAACACTTGATATTTTAAATACTCTCCACTTTCGGGCTCTGACCCGTTTGCTTTCAAATCTATTTTTGTAAAAACCATTTTAGGTGCCCAGCCACAAGGACACCATGCTTAGGATCCTCATTCAGGTGACGAGCTGTAGCTGTTTATGGAAGTTACAGGACTTTTCTAGTAGACGCTTCATCTATCTTGACTCTATATTCAACTTTCATCAGTTGTAGGGCATGTCGCCCATTTCTATTAGAAACATTTCCTATTTCAGACTTTCAGACTTTTGGCATGTAATTAATTCAGGATATATTGTTTTACTTATTTCAGTTGTGGGATTGTTGTGAGGAGTTTTCCTCCGGACTTATTATTTTGTTGGTTATTCTATTGCTTTGTTATGGTGAATGGTTGTTATTCTTTCATTATTCTTTTACTGTATGTTAATCAGACTTAATTTAAAATTTGGCAACTTACTTTTTAAATACTAGGTGGTTAGTAATCATTAAAATGTTTTCGACAGTGATGCTATTAACTGAACCAACTTGGCATTTTGTATTGATTTAATAAAGGAGTAGCTACCCGGTATTTAATTAGTCGGGGTGTCACAGGTGGTATCAGAGCATCAGGTTCTAGCGTCCTTTAGGATCTGTACGGCTTATTATGTTTCCGCTAAGCTTTCTTTGATGTAGAGCCCTATATTTTAGGACTGTTGTATTCTCTTGTATATGCTACGTTCTTCAGCTATTTTGAGTTTATAACTGCGAACTTATAGACTTTATTCTTATTTAAGAATGCCTCCACGACGTGCACAACGGGTTCCCAGGGATGCAACGCCAAAACCACAGCCCGCACCAGTTCAGGGCACGATGAATGCCGCCGAGGTTGCAGCCATTGTGGCCCAGGCGGTAAATACCGCACTAGCCGTAGTTCAGCAGGCACCACCTTAGGCGCCAGTAGCCGCGCCAGTTCAGGCACATGCATTCCCGTCTGCTTGGGAACGTGTACGTGATGCTTTTCAGAAAGTACACCCACCGGAGTTCGTAGGTAGCTCCAATGTTGTGGTTTTGAGTCAGTGGAGGAAAGACATTCAGCGGCATTTGAGGATGTATGAGTGCAGCGATGTCCAAAAGCAGATACTAGCTACCTTTAAGCTAGTAAGGTCTGCACTGCAGTGGTGGGAGTCTGTTACCACCGTGGAGGAGAGAGATACTCTCACGATCCAGGAGTTTTGGGCGCGGTTCGACCGCAAGTATTTTTCGTCAGCTGTTCACACGGAATGAGAAGGAAGTTGATGAGCCTTAGACAGGAGGGTAAGACTGTGGCCGAGAATGAGGCCGAATTTACAAATTTGCTGAATATTGTTCCAGATGAGATACCGACAGGGGAGAAGAAGATACAAAAATTTACAGACGGGTTGACTTGGAGGATCCGTCAACATTTGTTGGGGAACCTATCGTTAGCCACTTACTCTGATGTGGTTAACGCTGCACTGTTACACTGCCAGGATCACTGCTTTCACATGGCTGAGGGCAAGAGATCGGGAGAGTCCAGCCATCAGGGCAGGACTGGAGGACATGGTGCCAGTGGGGCCCAATCTGTTCAGGGGCAGAGACAGGGTGACCAGGGTTCCCAGCAGGGGGATCACAAGAGTTTCAGATCGGGAAATTTCAGGCAGGGACAGGGAGGTTTCCGGTAAGGCCACCAGGGTCCGAACGGCCATCAGGGCTAGCAGGGTCAAAATGGCCAACAACAGTTTCAGCAGGGCCAGGGGAGGAACGGTAACGGCCACCAGGGTCGGGGGCAGCAGGGACAGAGAGGGGGGAACTTCTCGGGGAAGTGTTACGTTTGTGGCAAGACTGGCCATAAATGCCAGGACTGTCCTGATAGGGGCAGGGCCCCGCAGCAGCAGCAGGGTGCTCGACATGAGCCACAGAGGCCACTTTTTCCACCTGCCCTCCCAGCTCCAGCCCAAGTGCCAGCCCTACCAGCCATTCCAGCAGCTATAGTGCAGCAGGGGCAGTTACAGTATGGACGTGTCTATAACGTCCACCAGGCAGCACCTCCACAGGCACCACCCACGATTGAGGGTATGTTTCCTATCCATGGTACTATGGGTCGGGTTTTGTTTGATACGGGGGCAACACATTGCTTTATAGCTACACATTTTGCGAAAGCCTTAGGGTTGTTAGCCACAGCAGAGAGCACAGTGACGTGTGTAGACTCACCATTGGGGAGTGGGTCACTTATTTTCTTTATATGCCGGGGAGTGGGGGTAGAGATTGGTAGTTTGGTATTACCTGTAGACATGTTGGTATTAGATATGCATGAGCACGATGTGATTATCTGTATGGATTGGCTCGCAGCTTATAGAGCCATGATTGATTGCTTTGGTGGGAGCATTGTTTTTTCCATTCCGTGGCAAGAGATGTTTGTAGTGGCGATGCCTCGCCCAGAGGGAGGCTCGACCGCTCATTTGTATTACATAGAGGAGGATACCTCTAAGGAGGTTGTGATCCCTTTATATTCGATCCCAGTTGTCAGGGAGTATTCCGATGTGTTTCAGGAGATACCAGGCCTACCCCCCAGCCGAGAGATAGACTTTGTCATAGACTTATTACCAGATACGAGACCTATAGCACGCGCACCGTACCGTATGGCTCCGGCAGAGATGCGAGAGCTACGAGATCAGATAGAGCAGCTGTTGGGTCAGGACTTTATTCGCAGGAGTACCTCACCTTGGGGCGCTCCAGTTTTGTTTGTAAAGAAGAGAGATGGTTCACTGAGATTGTGTGTGGACTACCGAGAGTTGAACAAGGTCACGATACGGAATAAGTATCCGTTGCCTCGAATCTATGACCTATTCGACCAGTTGAGAGGAGCTTCTTTCTTCTCGAAGATTGATTTGCGATCGGGATACCATCAGTTGCGTATCAGGGAGGAGGACGTCTCGAAGACTGCGTTCTTAACGAGATATGGTTCTTACAAGTTTCAGGTTATGCCTTTTGGTTTGACCAATGCTCCTGCCGTGTTTATGGACTTGATGAATAGGGTGTTCAGAGATTTCCTAGATCAGTTTGTCATTGTCTTCATTGATGATATTATGGTTTACTCCCAGACAGAGGAGGAGCGCGCCGAACATTTGAGGCAAGTTTTGCAGACGCTACTTCAGAACGAGTTGTATGCAAAATATGAGAAGTGCAGGTTTTGGCTGAAGGAGGTCCAGTTTTTGGGGCACATTATTTCCGACCAAGGGATATCTGTTGATCCGGGAAAGGTATCCGCGGTGAGGGAGTGGGGACAGCCCACGACACCGACTGAGATCCGTAGTTTCTTGGGCCTAGCAGGATACTACAGGAGGTTCATTCGGGGATTTTCGAAGATAGCAGGTCCTTTGACACATCTGACTCGTAAAGGTGTGCCGTTCATCTGGAGTGATGCCTGTCAGTTGGCATTCGATGAGTTGAAGGACAAGTTGACCTCAGCACCTGTGTTATCATTGTCGAGACCGGGAGTTGAGTATCTAGTTTACACCGATGCGTCCTTGCAAGGACTTGGAGGTGTATTACAGCAGGATAGTCAGGCCATAGCTTATGCTTCCCGTAAGCTTAAGCCTCACGAGAAGAATTACCCCACCCATGACTTGGGGTTGGCGGCAGTGGTATTTGCCCTTCGGATTTGGAGACATTACCTTTTGGGGGAGAAGTTTTGATTGTTCACGGACCACAAGTCCCTACAGTACCTATTCACGCAAAAGGAGTTGAATATGCGGCAGCGAAGGTGGCTTGAGTTTGTGAAGGATTATCAGTTTGATATCCAGTATCACCCGGGGAAGGCTAACGTGGTAGCAGACGCGTTGAGCCGTAGGCCAGTAGATGAGGTGGAAGGGGTGTGGAAGGCCAAGTGGAAGGAGTTGGGACACCAGGATGCAGTGGCCCGATCATTCATGTCTGTGATGACTATTACGCCGCAGATTGTCACAAAGGTGGTAAAGGCCCAGGCAAATGACTCGTTCTGTCAGGAGCAGATAGTTCGATTACTAGCAGAGGGAGCCGAATCCTATACCGTTAGCTCAGACAGAGGATTACGCTTCAATGGGAGATTGGTAGTTCCGGAAGGGGAGGAATTGCGGCATGAGGTGATGGCAGAGTCGCACGTCTCACGGTTCGCGGTACATCCCGGTGGGGACAAAATGTACCAAGACATGAGACGACAGTATTGGTGGAGCGGGATGAAGAGAGATATTGCCGTGTTTGTTTCTAAATGCCCCACTTGTCAGCTAGTAAAAGTGGATCATCAGAGACCGACAGGACTTCTACAGCCATTGGAGCTCCCGATGTGGATGTGGGAGAGCATATCCATGGATTTTATCACGGGGTTGCCTACGTCACAGAGGGGTCACGACTCCATTTGGGTAATTGTGGATAGGTTGACCAAAGTCGCTCATTTTCTACCCGTAAGGACAGACTACACTACGGGACAGTATGCCCAGCTCTTTATTGCAGAGATAGTGAGACTTCACGATGTGCCCCTAAATATCGTGTCTGACCGAGACAAGATATTTGTTTCACGGTTTTGGGAAAGTTTTCAGGAGTCCATGGGCACAGAATTGCGGTTGAGTACGGCGTATCACCCGCAGATCGATGGGCAAACCGAGCGTACAAACCAGATGTTGGAGGACATGTTGCGTATGTGCATCATTGATTTCGGGGGTGGATGGGAGCAGTATCTTCCACTGGTAGAGTTTGCTTACAACAACTCCTACCAGTTCACAATTGGCATGGCTCCATTTAAGGCGTTGTACGGTAGACCTTGTCGTTCTCCAGCATGTTGGTTGGAGGTGGGGGACAACAAACTACTTGGGCCGGAAGTGATTCAGGATACTTCAGCGAGGATAGAATTGATTCGGAGTCGCATTCGGGTAGCTCAGGATCGACAGAAGAGCTATGCTGATGCGAAGAGGTCCTTCAGGGAATTTGAAGTGGGGGACCAGGTTTTGCTCAGAGTATCTCCTATGAAGGGGATTATGCATTTCGGGAAGAAAGGGAAGTTGGCACCAAGATATGTGGGACCATTTCCTATTATTGAGCGGATTGGACCGGTTGCGTATAGACTTGGGTTACCGGAGCATTTGCTTCGGATTCACGTTGTGTTTCATATTTCCTCGCTAAGGAAATATCTTAGAGACGATTTGGCTCATTTTCACATTGCTTTGGAGGACATCGATCTCCAGTCTGATAGCTCCTACGAGGAGGGGCCGATTGCTATTTTGGACCGAAGTGAGCGGAAACTGAGGTCAAAGATAGTTCCGTTAGTGCGTGTTCAGTGGCGACATCATAATGTCGAGGAGTCCAAATGGGAGCGCGAGGATGAGATGCGCGAACGTTATCCGGAGTTGTTCTTACCAAGTACTTTCTAGTTCCGAATTTCGGGACGAAATTCTGTTATTAGGGGGGAAGTATGTAATACCCCGTATTTTTGTGATATTTATTTATGGGATTAATTGAATTAAATGTGTATTAATTGGAAATTAATCCGGATTAAAATACTAGCGAGATGCGAGTTGGTATTTGATTTTAATGAGTATATATGGCTATATATGAATATTGAACTATGAAACTTGTCGTGAGATTGAAATACGGCAATTTGGAAATTTTGTTGAGACGCGTGTCACAGTCGCGTCAGGAATTTTATTATTTAATTAAAAAGTGAATTTTAATTCTATTAACCGTATGGTCGTTTTGAGTGCGCCAACGCGTCCGGAAGGGTCGAAATAGTCAGAAAACACTAGCCGGGGGTTTAGTTTGGGTCCCGGGGCATTTTTAAGCCATACCGGCAACGAAAAAGGGTAGTTTGGAAATTTTAGATTTTTGGGAATTAAAACCAACGAAAATTAGGAAATAAAAATCTGATTTGGTAATTACCCACTAAACCCACTAACTACACCTTATGACCTAATGGGCTACGGGGTTATTAGAATTAGTTCCAAGAGTTTCCTAAGGCAAACCCTAGCCACCATTGTCACCTTGGAGAAGAAGAGCTTGTAGAGAGAAAAGAGAGGAGAAATCCTGCAGAGAGAGAGAGAACAATTCATCAATTCAACATCAAAATCAGAGAAAGACATAAGGCAAGTGGTTTAATTTCGTTAATTGCATTGAATGTTTTCTCCATGCTTAGACATTTCTGAAATTCCATTGTTGTTGGGAGATTGATAAAAACCCATTTAAATTGGAATTGGAACTTACAGTTTGATGAGGAATTGCATGTAGAATTGTATTTAGGTGATTATTCTGATGATAATATACCTGGTATGAAACAAAAACGGATTTAATTATGCCCATTGGTGACTTGTAAAATTTTAGGGTTCATGTTCATGGGATTTGGGGATAAATGAGGGGAATTGATGATTTGATGATGTTTAGGAAAATTTAGCCCTATATAATTGTTTAATTATGACCTACGAATGTTTGGTATGGATTAGAAACCTTAAAATAATGTTGGGACGATTTTTATGTGGGATTAGATGTGAAGAAAAGATGGAAAAATGAAAAAAGGGAAATCTGGGCTCGAAACTGGTCTCTCGTTAGAAGACCTACCCAGGTCGTTCGAACGAGCTTCTAACGAGTTGACCTTTGACTTCTAACGAGGGGTATGTTCGTTCGACGCCTGTCCTTCGAACGAGATCTCGTTAGAAAGGCCACTTCGTTCTAACGAACTCTCATTCGAACAGCCTCGTTCGAACGAGACTTCTAACGAGCTGACAGTTTAGGCTTTTTGGCCTGTTTTGATTTCGCGTGTCCCGTAACCTTGTTTAAATGTAGGGATAACATTTCCTTGATGATTAATTGATATATTTGGGATATAATGAGGAGTAAAACATAGAAGGTGATTTGAACCAAATGGAAATTATGGATTAAGACGTGAGTGTCTATTACGACGTGAGAACAATTGACGGCTTGAATAATTATATTAACCGGGAATATGTAAATTGTGTAACATTATATGTAGGTACAAGAATAAGAAGTGTACCACAAAAATATATTATGGTTATTACTAAGATGTGTGCATACTTAGTATATGTATATGATTTTATGTGTATGACATACCTACCATACTTGCTATCACGGGAGGTTTACGTTCTCTTAGGGCCCTCTAATCCTTGTGTTGCCCGGATTTAGATTGGTACCTCGAGAACATAGGTCAGAGAAGGATTTATTGGGATATTAATAAGTCTGCTGATCGTGGGAGCATAGGTATGTGCGTGACCCATGTGATGTGACTGTGTTCGCCTCCATTGTTTGTGATTGATGTTATCTGAGAACGATTCCTGAGAGATTCGGAATGCGTGATCCTTATGTACGTGATGTACCGGGATGGATAGCAGAGTATGTGTGCACCGCAGCTTAGTGTCGGGGTGCTTGTATTGTATATTTATGACGTGAATAATATACACTTAAATAATGAGAACTTTCATGTTAAGTATTATGAGTATAATTATGGTAATGTTTTGAGAAGTTATAACGGGATAACCGGTAGAGAATTGTATTGCTAATAATTGAGAATCCAAGTTTAACTAACGCCCTCTATTTAGTTGATAACGCTAGGATGCATAATGAGAATCGAGTAGTAAGGGGTAGAACTTATTACGTTTTGGTTAGTTACGTATATCACTTAGATGGGTATGGTACTTTAGGAGTGCACAATTAGTCGAGAGGTGAGTATTTCATGTGAGTGCACGTCCTAACATGTATTTTGCATTCATTGTTTTAATGTTATTATAACACTTGCTATTTTAAGTACTCTCCACTTTCGGGCTCTGACCCGTTTGCTTTCAAATCTATTTTTGTAAAAACCATTTTAGGTGCCCAGCCACAAGGACACCATGCTTAGGATCATCATTCAGGTGACGAGCTGTAGCTGTTTGTGGAAGTTACAGGACTTTGCTAGTAGACGCTTCATCTATCTTGACTCTATATTCAGCTTTCATCAGTTATAGGGCATGTCGCCCATTTCTATTAGAAACATTTCCTATTTCAGACTTTCAGACTTTTGGCATGTAATTAATTCAAGATATACTGTTTTACTTATTTCAGTTGTGGGATTGTTGAGAGGAGTTTTCCTCCGGACTTATTATTTTGTTGGTTATTCTATTGCTTCGTTATGGTGAATGGTTGTTATTCTTTCATTATTCTTTTACTGTATGTTAATCAGACTTAATTTAAAATTTGGCAACTTACTTTTTAAATACTAGGTGGTTAGTAATCATTAAAATGTTTTCGACAGTGATCCTATTAACTGAACCAACTTGGCATTTTGTAAGTATTTAATAAAGGAGTATCTACCCGGTATTTAATTAGTCGGGGTGTCACACCAGTCTCACGGGTCCCGATTTGCAGTACATCCTGGGGGAGATAAGATGTACCAGGATATGAGGCGGCAGTACTGGTAGAGTGGGATGAAAAAGGACATTTCAGAGTTCGTGTCCAAGTGTCCTACCTGTCAGCTGGTAAAGGTGGACCATCAAAAACCATCAGGGTTGCTTCAGCCATTGGAAGTACCCGCGTGGAAGTGGGAGAGTATTTCCATGGATTTTATTTCAGGGTTGCCTACATCACAGCGGGGCCACGACTCTATCTGGGTGATTGTAGACCGTTTGACCAAGGTGGAACATTTTTTGCCGGTGCGGACAGACTATACCACGGTTCAGTATGCTCAGTTGTTCATTGCTGAGATTGTCAGATTACATGGGGTGCCCCTGAATATTGTGTCAGATAGAGACAAGATTTTTGTGTCCCGTTTCTGGGAGAGCTTTCAGGAGGCTATGGGTACTGAGTTGAGGTTGAGTTCAGTTTATCACCCATAGACAGATGGACAGACAGAGCGTACTAATCAGATGTTGGAGGATATGCTATCAATGTGTGTTCTTAATTTTGGAGGAGGTTGGGAGCCACATCTCCCACTAATAGAGTTTGCTTATAATAACTCTTATCATTTCACGATTGGCATGGCTCCATTCGAAGCTTTGTACGGCAGGCCTTGTCATTCCCCAACTTGTTGGCTCGAGGTGGGGGATAACAAGTTGCTAGGACCAGAGGTGATTCAGGAAACCTCCGCGAGGATTGAGATGATCAGGAGTCGCATTCGAGTAGCACAGGACAGACAGAAAAGCTACGCCGATGCGAAACGATTCTTCCGGGAGTTTAATGTGGGGGACCAAGTGTTACTACGTGTATCTCCTATGAAAGGAGTGATAAGGTTCGGAAAGAAAGGGAAATTGGCCCCGAGGTACGTGGGACCATTTCCCATTATCGAGAGAATTGGGCCGGTAGCATACAGATTGGGACTGCCAGAGCATTTACATCGCATTCACGATGTATTCCACATCTCGTCGTTGAGACGATATCTTCGGGATGACATGGCCCATACTCACATCGCGATAGATTAGATAGACTTACAGCCTGACAGCTCTTACGAGGAGAGATTAGTGGCTATCCTAGACCGTAGCGAGAGGAGATTGAGGTCGAAGGTAGTTCCACTTGTACGGGTCCAGTGGGAACATCATAATGTGGAGGAATCCACTTGAGAGCGTGAGGCAGATATGCGCGAGAGATACCCAGATTTATTCTTACCAGGTATGCCTTACTTTCGAATTTCGGGACGAAATTCCGTTATTAGGGGGGAAGTATGTAATACCCCATATTTTTATGCTATATTAATTTGGGGATTTATTAAATTTAATGTGAGTTATTAATTTAATAAAAATTCGGAAATTAATCACTTTATAATTATTAACGTGATGAGATTTAGTAATTATGGGAAATTTTTTGAATATTACTAATGAGCAAAGTAATATATAATATTAGTTATATTAAATGTCACGAGGGAATAAAATGACAATTTTGGAAATTTAAGTCGGGACACGCCCGTGTCGCGTCGGGACAAAATATTGATGAATAAAAGTGAAAATATTATAAGTTGCTCGTATGGTCGTTTTGAGTGCGCCAAAGTGTCCAGAAGGGTCGAGATAGTCAGAAAAGTGTACCCGGGGGTTTAGTTTGGGTCTCGGGGCGTTTTTAGGCTTAATTAGTACCCCGGGAGGGCATTTTGGACATTTTACATTTTTGGGTAATTAAACCCACGAAATTTCAAGGGTTATATCATATGTCTAAGGTTACCTTCTAGGGTTAAAACAACTCAAACTTTAGAACGGCCATAGGAGAGGGAAGGAGGAAGCTTTCCAAGCAATCCAAGGCCAAAAAGTCACCCGATTGCACCGCCACCACCACCAACGCGTAGATCGCGCGACGAGGAATGCAACCACACCAAAATTGTCCGTAAAATAGAATTCTGAAAATCCCAGGAAAGTGTTTATCTTGCTTATTTTCGTTAATGCATCACTTATGTTAGTCTAGGGATGATTAGGATCAGTTTTATGGAAGAAAACCCAAATTTGAGATAGGAAATCGCATGTAGTAATGATTTGATTGTAAATCTGGAAACCCCTCCACATGTAGAGGATTAAACCATGAAATTTTGATGTTTTAGAAGAAGAAAATTTTGGAAAAGACTGATTAGAACCATGTTAAAGAGATTTCTAGGGTTCTTGAGATTTACATGAATTTTGGCATGTTAATCCATGGTTATTAACGAAAATTTGCATGCTTTACATAAAAGATGAATGAAATGGGTTTATACTATTAGTAGTACAAATTTCTGGGTGATTGGGAATGAAAAGTTTGGATTTGGATGAAGTTACGTGATAGAACCCGTAACTGGTTAACTGCAGAATTCGCCATACCTGCTTGATCGATCGATCGAGCCAAGATCTTCGATCGATCGAAGGTTCGATGGATCGAGCCCCAGACCTCTATCGATCGACCCCTTCTGGCAGACTCATATTCCCCTTTTTAAATTAATTGAATTCAATTTAATGAGAAATAATCCTTGGACACCCTTATTAAAATGTTTTGGGAGACAAAGAAGACCAGTAGGATTTATAGATAATTATGGGACCTTTAATGTAAGACAAGAGTTGTATTTTGGGGATATTTACATATAAGGGACGATGAAATTATGTATTAAGGGGAGAGACACGTAAGATGGTTACGTTGGAAATTAGATGAGCACCTACTTAATTCTACACTTGGGAGGATAAAGTCTATGAGTGATTACGTAACAAGTTGAAATGATCCCTCAAATCAAAGTAAGAAATGAACGGTTATACGTGAGAACTAAATAATGAGATATGAGGACAAATGTCGTAATTATGGGATTTGAGATGTACCTAAATTGATATGGTAATATTAGTATAGTTATATGACTGTGTTTATGCATATACTATCTATGTGTAAAAATTGTGCCCGCGCTACTTGCTATCCCTGAGGATACCGCGCTGGGACAGTCTTATCTTGATGGGACCTTTATGGGGGATATTGACTCGTACCCTAGAAGATAGAAATCCTTGGTACAGGCTATCGAATCGATAGTTCAGATGGTCCTAAGAGACGTGGGGGCATGTGCTATCCTCTTAGAGACTTAGAATCTAAGCTTCACCTCAATATTGTTTGTGTATGTGTTAATACAGTTCGAGAGTGATTCCGAACTTGTATTTCCCTTAGTACGAGAGATACGGGGATTGGATAGCAGAGTATGCACGCACCATAATTTTTATGTGGGGTGCTATTAGAATATATATATTATACGAGTATTTAATATATATATGAAAATTTTGAAATTTGGAACTGCCTACTGTGCTATGGTAAGTAAGAAATGAATTTTGAATTCAATTTGGAAATACCTGTTTAGAAAAGTATAATATGACACTGGGAAATTTTATTAATAAATAAAGTTAAAATGAGAGCTTTGTTACTAAATGAAATTTACTTCTTAAACAGTTAAATTGTTCAGTCTAAATCTTACGAGTAACCTAAGATGAGATGAGTTAAACCGTTGGGAAGGTTAGTGCGATAGGTGTGCACATTAGAAGAGAGGTGAGAAATTCTCAAGAGAGTGTCGCACTGATATGTTGTTGCATTGGCCTGTAAACATTTTAAATACTTGCTAAATGAATTTTAAATCATTTACACTATCGGGCTCTGACCCGTTTCTATTTTCCTTTCTCTCTTGTATATATATGTATATATTACAGGTGCCCAGCCACAGGGGCGTCTTACATAGGATCCTTTGGAAGGAACGCGCTGCAGCTTAGGTGGGAGTTGCAGGCCTCTTACTTAGACGACTTCATTTATTTGACTCCACTCCTAGCATATTCATTTAGTTGGGCATGTGTATCCCTTTCCATTATTCAGTTGTTTTATTGGACATGGTGATTCAATTACTTCTAGTATTGTCACTTTGGGATTTATTACTGTCTGGATGTTTTACTTTAAGTTTGAAATGTTGGGATTTAGTTGTTGAATGTTTAAATTATTTGGATTATATGTTCCAGGATAATTGTGGTGTGATTCTTTAATATTGAAGTGTTGTAAATATTTAAATCTTGGTTTATAAAATAAAATTTGGAAAGAAATGTTTAAAAATGGTTTTGACACTTAGCTTAATTAATTAGGGTTTTTAAATTGGAAAAGTTATTTTCGACAGTGATGCTAAGAATGAACCAACTGTTCACCTTGATTTAATTTAATAAAGGAGTGATCGCCCGGTATTTAATTAGGCGGGGTGCCACACGTGTAACACACGAACACTTAACGACTCAAAAGTGGGGGTAATCATTACCCAAATCATGAAAGATGAGTTCCCAATAAGACACGTGTCTTTTAAAGACAGTAAAAGATGCCTAGGTATGGCTCCTCTGACATAAGCATTAAATGCATATAGAAGTAATGATTCCTTTTTTTAGTCCCCTCAAATTCCTAAAGAGCCCTTTGAATTTGTACAAAACTCTTCTTTTTCCACCCAAATGAACACTTTTTCATGAGAGGACTAATGCATAAGGATATCCCCCAACCTCACATAAAAAAGTAAGTTTGAGCAAAAGTGGGTGCCAAGAGAGGGGGTGCTAAGTGAGGAGGTGCCATGCGAGAAGGCACTAAGTGAGTGGGTGCCAAATGAAGGGATACCAAAACAGAAGTCAAATCAAGGGGCATGCAAATAACCCCAAGCTAACTATGGAATGTTAGCTAAATGGACCCAAGCCATCGAGTGGGTGCCAAAAGAGTAACCTTAAAGCAGTAAGGAACTGCTCTTTGAGCATCCCCAAGTTAGAGAAGTGGTTTTCTGCGAGCAGCCCCAAGCCTGTGTTATAAACAAAGTTTACCGAAATAATATTTTCTAGCACTTTGTTAGTTTTTGTACACATGAATACTTAGTAAGAAGCCTTATTTGAGAAACCAGGGCTCGAGCAGATGGCTAGTAGGGATCCCTTAGGAGTTTTCGTTTGGAGGCTGAGAGGCAAGTCTTATTGGGAAATCTAAGGCCCAAACACTTCACTACTTTAGGAAAGAGAGAATACTAGTAAGAGGAACCCAAGAGGTCTCTCACACACTTACACAATCCACACTTAGTAAAGTAGGTGAGCATCCAAGGCACTGCTCACAAAGTATTTTAAGTTATAAACATTAGCGAGTGCCGTCAAGACCTTTGGCAAGTTTTAAAAAAGTGTGTTTACCAAAGTAACCATTTGAAATTATTTATAAAATCATACTTTTTGGCACTACGCTTGACATATTTACTTTTCGACTTTGGTTTGCACCAGATATCGTCTGTCAGAGTGGATAGATAATAAACAATAAAATAAGACTAAAAGTAAAACTTAGATCTTGTCACAAAGAATATCCTTTTAGCGCGGACACACTAAATCAACCCTAATATGTGTCTATAAATAGAACATTCAATAAAGTTCAAAGCATATAACATAACTGAAGCACTGTCACTCTGCACAAATTTACACATAAAGTATTATCTTCATGCTCTCTCATTGGTCCTTGAAGTTCTTGTCTCCTCACTCCCAAGAATCATCACTTCTAAGTGATCCCTTTTCCCTTGTGTTCTTACTGAAAAGCTCATAGTCAGTCATTGTCTTACTCATTTATCAATCATAAAATCACAATTTTACCATAAAAGTTAGCTCTTAACCATTTGTTGATCTTAAAGCTTTGAAGTCCTTAAAGGAATCTTCCATTGGAGTGGGTCATGCCTCACCAAATTCAGTATATTCATAAACCTAAATACCACTACCCTCTTACATAATCCACGGATCGAGTTTTACTAGTAGAAACAAAACATATAAGTCTATTAAGGGGTATCGCAATCCAAGATATCTCTTAAACGTAGATTCCTCTCAATTATTATCTCAGACCTACCCACATAATTATTTCCCAACTGCGGGGATCTATTCATTACATCATTTGAGCCGAATTTTATCGGTCCTTCACCATGACAAAATGAATTGTTATAGTCCGGGAATGTGACAATTTTAGGCATGAAAATAGACCATGTCACGGTCCTTGTAACCCTAAACTTTTTGTCCAACATAAAGGGCGACTATATATTTTCAAGGTCAAAGATTGTCGAAACATTTGGTTTTGCATGGCCTTGTCATGATCAAGGACCGTGACAACACAATACTTATCATGGTCTAGGATCGTGACAAAATTATAACCTCAAAAAAATTATTGGGAAGTAGCTATTGCGCAACAGAAAACTTTCTCGAAACATCTAAAAATAACCTATTTTTGTTCGAACAGAATAGAAACCACCAACCACAATGGTTTATATGCAATTAAAAATGTAATGCCCCGACTCGGGTTTGGGTCACCATTGGGTCAACCCACACCAAGTCAAGGAGTTAAAAAGGGGAAGGGGAAAGTTTATTTACTTCAATTAAGAAAAATCTTTAATTACTCCATTACTTAAGGACTAAAATTACCAGTGTTAAATTGAGAAAAGAAGTGATCACTTTAAGTAATTAATTAATTTACAACATTAAGTATCATGAGTTCAATATGAATCTAAACAAAAATAATTGATTGACTATAGAGATGTATTGATTTTGTGAATCCTTATGTGAAATCAAATATCAAGTGTGAAGGTGTTAACAAACAACACTTAATTCAGATCTATTATGTACAATTAGAACCAACTAAATTGGAATTGTGTAGATCCACAAACTATCCATATTGCTTAACAATATGAATGAAGAGAAATCCCTATAATCTTAACTCAACTTCACCAATCAATACATTCTACAATCAATCTATGACTAATTAAACACGAGTGATATTGAATTCACTATCCTAACCATATAGATCTAGCAGTTAATAGTTGAGAAATGCAAAAAAAAAAATGGAGATGAAGTAGAGAAATGAAGCCATAGATATTGAATGAAAATAGGCTTTAATCTTCAATTATTTTCAAGTTTGGTACAAATCCTTTGTTTCCTCCTCTTTCTCTCTCTCTAGAACTCTATACGTACAAAGTATATACTATCCCTAAGCTAAGAATGATGTAAAAAGTCCTTCCAAAGGCTTAAAATAGGTTATCTTAAAACTAAAATCTTATAATGACATTGTTATAGTTTTCTGGTGAAGAAAAATACAAACTGCGAGGGCAAAATAGATCCTGACATGGAAAAATACATTTCGAGAAGTAAATTACGTCCTAACAGGGCAAAATACGTCCTGACAGGGGCAAGATGTATTTTTCTCTGTGTTGTCCAAAATGCCCAAAAATTATCCAAAAATTCTATAATCCTTCTTTGAAGAGTTGGACATCCTCTTTTAAAGTCGGGAAATGCCTTTTGGTAGGAAATGAGCTTCGCTTCATATGAAGAATGCTTCCTTGACCCAACAAAAGCATTCATTTAGTGTTAAATAATATATAACATTCAAATAAAATCTATGCACATAAAAATATCTCAAAGGTGGAAATAAGGCCCCAAGAAGATGTATTACCCATATATATCACTACATATGTGCAATAATGGGCTCTAATCACCCAACAACTTTGACCTTTCTATACGAGAGCTGACACCCTGAGTACGGCCTTTTTTATCTTAGTCCAGAACATGGCCTAGTACATTCGTAATCATGGATGACTTATCATCATCCCTTTGGATGTTGTGAAGTGCCTTCATCTATCCTGAAATAATATAAAAACATGTTATTAACTTTGAAGAATAACATTAATAAATTAATAAAATTAACAATATAATTTCAATTATAACTTACCAAAGTCTCGATGGCCTACAGATTAACACTATCTCCCTTCTTCAATTGAACTTTTACATAAGAGTCGATCTTATGTGGATTTCCCCTGAGCCACTCCTAAACTCCTACATCACTTAAATTAATAATGAAATTTTAATTTAACCATTAAACAAACTGTGCTCAAATTATAGCAATTTACTTACCATCTTATTCTCAGCCTTTGTGTAATATATCCTCTCGGAGTAGTGCACATTAACCATCCTTGACCGGTTTGTCCTCGTTGAGCCGCGGGTGGAAAATTATCTCTGAAATGCCTCAAAATCCACAAACCTCTGCCAATTGTACAAGGTGATTAACTCTTTCTCCGAGATGGTGTTCCGACATCATAGCACGGATTCTCGATCCTTCCCAAAATGACAGGTGTGCATGTTCTTCCATGTCTTCCATTGCTCGCGTATAATGACCAATACATTATCCCGCGATTCCGGAGGCAATTTGAATTGTTTGTGTCCAATAAACATACAATATAATAAAGTTAGAGCATTAACATTAAACAAACATATAATAAAATCTTATATGAAAGTCATATATTTAATACAAATATTGAGATTTTAATAACTCTAGGGCCCCCCAAATGGCTATCTTTAGGTCCTCACAAACATTTCTCCAATTATATATTCGTGGATACTAATACCCAAGAGTTGTGGTTGTCTAGACAAAGTTGTGGTAGAGAGTGACAGAACTAGTACTGCCAAGGTTGAAGGCTCGAAACGACAATGAATTGTGGTTGTGGTCAAATCACGGGTTGTAAGTCATGTATTTCCTTTTTTTTAACCCTAAAACTTTTTGTACTGGTGGGCTTATGTTTGGGGGTGAGTACGTGTGATTTTTTCCATGCGGATTTCCACATTAAATGATTGTGTCTCTTTTTGTGTGATTGAATTTTTTTTTCCATTATTAACTTCTATCACCTCATATGAAATTTGGACCTAATTAATTAATTGGTAAATTATAAAATTTTAATTAAGCTAATTAGGAATAAATTAAATGGGTTATTAAATTTGCACAATATTTACCTCGTTTTAATGGTATAAAATTGGAATTGATATATTTACCTTAGGTAAATAATTAATTCGGATTAAAATTGGCTACAACTAATTGAAGATTAATTTAATTTATCAACCCATAGGATACCGGAGTGTTTTTTCAGCATCTCTATCAAATTGGTGATAGGAACAAACTACTTTAAAATACAAAACTTATGATAAGCATTTCACTCAACTATTATAAATACCCGAATAACGGCCTTTAAATATAACATAATGTCCATCATCACCCAACTAAATTCTACAACCTTTTTTGTTTATTATTGCATATTGTTTGGAGTATTACAATTTAGTTCATGAAAGTCCTTAATGGGGCAACAGTTAAACTACCATAGGAACACTCGTGGTAGTTAAGCTGTCGTGCCATTTGGACTAACCTTAAAAAACCTATAATTTTGAATGAGAGTTTGCGATTATTTTGTAAGTCCTACAATTTAGAAGGGTGATAATCTTTAATGCGCGGAAACACACAAATATGTCATTTTTTACTATTGAAACTTTTGATCGTCATCTCTCTTACTAGAGGGTTAAAATTTTGTGGAAATACTCTACGTGATGAGACTCTCTACACTACATTTTATAAAAGAAAAAAATTTATAATTTAAGTGCATTCATAACAGATTAACCGAATTGGCCTTTTGAAAACGTTATTAATTGAATTTTTTACAAAACTTGGTTAAGATGATTTCTAAAAGTTTAAGATCTTTTTGCATTTTCAACTATTTATCTGATAAAGGTTGATAAATTCAGGCAAAATGATCTGCTAACCGCAACCATTATCTTTATTATGTTGTAAAATAAAGGGACAAAATAGAGAATTCAGAGGGAGAATTATTTTCATTACATTATGTGTTATACTCAAGGGGTATCATTCGTATTTATAGTGAAAATAATGGTATCCTAGGAAACCATTTAATAATAAGGGATACTTGTGGACATCTATATAAATAAATATTTAATAACACTCCCCTTGGGTGTACACTATTTCAACTATTCAATGATTGTTGTCTCATTAAAATTGTGCTAAGGAAAACCCCAGTAATAAGAATAAGGTGAAGGAAAAGGAGTACAACTATTATGACGGTTGAATAGGTTGGATGCGCTTAGTGCTACCTCATTAAAACCTTTAACAGGAAAACCCAATAAAAAAAACTAGAAGGAAAAATAGTACAACGTGCATATGTTCATAACTATCATGTTCTTATATTCTCCGCCTGATAAGATGCTCCCTATGAATTGATAATCCCCTCATTATGGAATTTCTCGGATGATTGAGTCGACGTATATCAGCTTCATAAACAAACTTCTGAAATTTTAATTTCAGAAATAATTTGGTGAAGAGATCAAATAGGTTGTCACTTCGATCTCATTTTTCTTCTGAAGCTCGAATTACATATGTCTTTGGTGAAGGGGGATGAACATGTCGCTTTGTCAAATATATTGGACTTTAATAACATTAACTCTTCTAGACTTTATTTGTTGCATAAATCTTCTGGAGTTCAATTGTGTAGAAGAACTGAAATGTGTTGGTCATATCTCCATTGATGTAGAATGCTTTATATTAGCTATACACACACCGTTACCTTCATAGGTAGTGGTAGTAGCATGCTTTTATAGGGTCAAGTCATAAGTGCTTTGATTGTTCCCTGTGATGATCACATAGATAACATATATCTTATAACTATCTAGAACGTGGAACATTAGATTTAAAGTATCAAATCATTAATTCGACGAATGTATCATATAATATAATTGTTATTAGTCACATGCTTTGCAAGTCAATAATAATTGTTTGTTGCTAAGATATTGACTGAAAATATTATGTCCGATATAATGCATTCGGTTATGTATAAAAATATACTAACAATGTACGAGTATGGTACTTCTGGAATATTTTAACAACATAATAATAACATGCAATTATAGTACTTTTTGACCAAATTTAATTTTGTCATCCTCTTTCAGATGATATGGATATTTTAATATTCAAAGATCGGAGACCATGGGTATAAAAAATGGTGTTTACAATATATGCTACAGCACGGTACGACTTTCAATCCGTTTAACGGATAGATCAGTGTTTAACCAAAATTATTCTTGATCTGCAGGAGGAGACAATAATTAAATACCCCAAGGTCATTCATTTTTGAATTCCTTATAATTGGGTATTTTGCATATCAATTGAGCTCTTCGGGAGAACATACTTTTGATTATATTTATATAATTGCACATTAGTATATATGATTGTTTCCATACCCTTCTGACGGTTGTACCAATATTCATTTAGATTGCTCGTTGTACAATGAATGTCTTAGCATATTTCAGTGCATACTCCATATATTTGTTTCAAGCAAAGGAAATCCATTTAGGATTCTAAGATGTATTCTTTGTATAAGTCTCTTATAAAAAATAGCTATAATATTCATGAGTTTCATATATAATATATTTCAAAATCTGCTAGGCAATTCAGATATTTAAAAAGTATTTATGGTCGTAACGGGATGGTAATTCATATATAATCAGTTTTGATTTATTCAAAAAACTTTGTGCCATAGGTCTTGCACTTTTTAATGAGTTTTAACACTTCTCATTCTTATAAACACTGATCTATAATCTTCAAGGTTAACATCTTATGGGGATTGTACTATATGTCAAAATACACCACAAATATTAAAAGACTTAAATTATGCCACCATAGCATTTTCTCATTTTACCCAATATATTTTTTGTCGACATTCATCTATAATACATGGATTTGTATCATTGCCCTTTTATTTTTATGCAGTATAAATATATATAATTATGTCATCGATGATCATCTTTTTCGGTCCCACTTTTTCTTGTATATGTAAAAACATAGAGATCTCTGAGAGTGCGCACGAATTAATGGATCGATTTATTTAATTAAATTCCCCAACACACAAATCCAAATTTGAATTATGGTGCATGAAAATTGTGTCCAAATATACAATTACAATTATCAAACCAAACATGCAAAAGCAAACAAGATGAGGAAAAAACCCTTCATAGGGTAAAACCTTTTATTCAGCACTATTGGAAGTTTATGAATGCAAGCGACTTACAAGACACTTAGCTACGCTAAGTTAGACGCTTAGATCTTCAAAACTCCAACATTGTAAGACTTAGCTCCATAGTCGTCAATAGGTAGCGGTTTACCCTTGGTATCCACCGATTCAACCTTGTCTTCTTTAGCAGTGAAACCTTGTTTCATAAATTCAGCGGTAGAGAAAAGTCTCTATAAAAGGTGTATCAATAAGAAACCTTCTTGTGAATGATAAAAGTGATCTTGAATAATTCCCCGGGGTGAAGAATACGATATGAGGTGTTTGATCACAAAAGGAGAACTCAAAAAGTGTTTTCTTTCTTCAAAAATAGTTCTTCTGATATCTGATCTCGTTCAGCCTTTTTATAAGAAGGAGAGATAAAAAGGATAAACACAAAAGATATTGGGAAGATATACTTTAAAAATTCAAAACTGTGCCCATTTGTTCAAACGATAGCCTTATTTCGTTTAAACGACTTCGAACATGGACTTCGAATAAGATCTCAGTGTAACCCATAAGACAACTCGTTAGAACCTCATTCGAACAACAATCAACCTCGTTCGAATGAGGTGTTGTTTTCTTCGGTGCATTTTCTTATAAACAAATTAAGTTTCTTATTGTAAAAAATAACCTCATAAAATACAACTAAACCCTAGAAAATTATAAAAAAAACTTTTACCACTCATGATGACGTACTGCGTCCATGATTATTGACACTACTAAACCTTCCAATCTTTAATGTCTTCAACCAAGTCTTCGAGTATCGACAAGTTGTGATGGTAACGTGTTTAGGTGTTGTGTTTGTGTAACGGGATACACAAAACCAAATTAAAATAAAAAAATGAGCAATCATAATTTTTTCTCTTACAAATCTCCCCCTTTGGCTATTCTGGTATAAAACACAAACCAAAAGCAAATTGAATCCGATTGACTAAATACAATAAACAATCCTCCTAAAATACTAAAAAAAATGATGTAGAGTTCAATCATGAAACTGGATCTTTCATTTGGATCGTATTGTCATCATCTTGTGTGGTTAGAAACGATCATCATCCAAGCGGAACATCCTACACACATGAGACAAATAAAGATACCATGATGCATATAGTTTTAAACAGAAAAAATAAAAGTCCCTCTCAATTTGTTCTCGCCCTTTTTGTCCGTAATAGACAAAGGAGTTGAAACTAAACATGAAATATAGGCATCACAAAGAAGTAAGATATCAACACGTGTAGAATCAAGGAAGCATAGGTGATGGTAATCTCAAAGGCAAACAACTATTTTTGACATTTTCAAAATTTTCAAGTATAAATTTTACAAATACAACACAACATGAATTAACACTAAAAAAAATCTGAAACATGAATGCGGGATGATGGGGTGTAAAAATTTTCCATAGGTTAGTCAACATATATAGTCATAGCATGTATGCATGGAGTTTTTGAGATACTTCTAATGAAGGAGCTCAAAGTCTACCTTAGGTGTTAAAATTGTAACTCGTGTGAAATTGGCTTAACCTAATCAACATGTCACGAGCATAAGTGATTCTCACAACCAAACTACGTAATGTTGTTTGAGAATTTTTAGTTTGTAGAAACCCATTAATATTTAAATATAACTCCCACAAAATCTCACATAACTAAGAATAAACTCTCAATTATTTTTTAAGAAATTAATGCTCATGTGTAGCGAAGCCTCAATGTATCAAAATTGGGCCTGGAACTTCTATGTTTATTTGCCTCTAATATTTTTAGTATCTTTTATGAAAATGGTGGCTTTTAACGCAAAGATATTTTATCTTTCTTAGCCCGTTTCAATTTCTTAAAATTTAATAATTTTTTTGAAAAAATGATTTAAATCTGGCCAATGGTTCTTACATGCACAACTTTTAATATGGTTTTACATTTGGTTCATTTAAAGCAAAACTGAAATGAGAACATCGTGTTCAACAAGTGATAAGTAAGTGCAATGTTCAAACAAGTTCGTGCATGTGTGCATTAAAGGTGACTAGGAGTTAACACATATAGAAAGTGGTCATCAAATATCATCGTAATGACACCACACATTATTAAGCACACAATAGAAATCACGTCGTGCGTCAACATACTATAAAAAATGGACGTGGAAATATGGAATGAATGATTGATCTGTACAACTTAAATGTTCATCCATATATGGTGAAAAAAAATACAAAACTTTTTTTCGACTTTTTCAAAAATTTATAAAAATAAAATAATTTTGCCTTTTCACCTTTTTCTTAAAATCGAAAATCTTTTTATATTTTTCAAAAACTTTATGAAAAACAAATCTCTTTTTGGATTTTTCAAAAAATATATCAAAATGAAAAATATATATACAAAGATAACACAATGGTAATACAATCTAGAAATAGGTATAAAAGATATAATCATGAAAACCATCCTACACTAGATAAAGTATCTGAAATCAGTCAACGGTACGAATACTTAAAGATTTCCTAAGATCCTCAAATCTAAGTGCATATAAAGGTTTCATGAATATATCAGCTAAATGATAATCGGTGCTCACAAAGTTCAAGGACACGACCTTCTCCTCAACTAGGTCTTGTATAAAGTGCTAGCGTATCCTAATGTGTTTTGTGCATGAATATTGGAACAAATTATGGGCAATATGGATTTCACTCATATAATCACAAGACATAGTCATCGTACCTTGTGAAATTATATAATCCTCCAACATTTTCTTCATCCATAAGAGTTGCATGCAACAACTCCCAGCGACAATATAGTCAGCCTCCGTTATGGACAAAGAAAATGAGTTTTGCTTCTTGCTCAACCAAGAGACAAGAGAACTCCCAAAATAGAAACACCCACCCAACCCACAACCATCTAAATCCTTGACCCAATCTGCATCTGAATAAGGGACCAAACATTCATTGGTATCAAAGGAATACCAAATATCGTAGGAAAGAGTTCAACTCACGTATTTAATGATACGTTTAAGTGCGAGTAAGTGTACCTCTTTCGGGGGTGCCTGGTATTTTTCATAGACTCCAAAACTAAAGGAAATATCAAGATGACTAGTGGTTAAGTAGAGAAGACTAACTATCACACTCTGATAAAGGGTTTTCTCTATATCCTTGCGTAAAGCATCTTTGATAAGCTTATGTAATAAACTAATAAGGGTGCCTAAGTGCTTAGCAGAATCTAGACCAAACTTCTTCACAAGGTCTCTTCCATATTTGGATTGAGATATCAATATCTCATCCTCAAGCTGACGAACCTGGAAACCTAGGAAGAATGTAAGCTCACTTACCATGCTCATCTCAAACTCACTCTTCATCCCCACCTCAAAGGTGTGATCATGGAGGGAGCACATAGATCCAAATACTATGTTGTCCACACACACTTGGGTAACTTAAATAGCACCACTCTGTCTCCTCACAAATAACGTCTTATCCACTCCCCATCTCTTGAAGCCACGAGTTAAGATATAGGAAGTGATCCTCGACCTTCTTAAAATAATAGACGTGTCTCGGGTGCTTAGGGTCTTCGAACCCTTTTGGTTATTCCATGTAAACCTCCTCCTATAGAATACCATTTATAAAGGAACTCTTGACATCCAACTGATATAACTTGAAGAGCATATGACATGTTATGGCGAGTAGTAATCGAACGGACTCAAGCCCAGCAATAGGAGAAAATGTCACATCAAAGTCTACACCATCAATCTGTGTGTAGCCTTGAGTAATAAACCTACCCTTATTGCAAACTATGGTACCATTATCATACATTTTATTCTTATAAACCATTAGAGTACCTATCAGATTAGACTCGCTAGGTAGAGGGACTAACTCCCAAACATTGTTCTTTCAAAATCGAAGAAACTCATCTTGCATGGAGAATATCTAATGCTTGTCCTAAAGTGATTTTTTCACATTCCTGGGTTATACCAAGGAGGTGTATCATAGATATCTAAACATATTTTCTAGTTGAGAATGAGTCTTGACACCTAGTGTTGCATCACCAATTATAGCTGAAGGCTCATGACTCTTACGAACCCAAGATGGGGCCTCCCCTAAGTCAGGAATGGGGTCCACCATAGTAGCACGAGGAAGGATAGGATCATCACCAAGGGGTGCATCATCCTCTATAATACCCCGACTCAGATTTATGGGTTACCCGTGGTCAACCCGATTCGAACCGAGCGTTAGGTGTGAAGTACAATGAGATAACCTACATAATGTTACTAGTCTAGTTTTATTTAATTAACATTTTACTTGTTTAGCATGCGATTTCCATTTTAAATCAAGCTATGTGGGCGACACATGGTAAACGTCTCTGGAATCCAAGCATACACGGCTACTAAACTAAAATGAAAAGAATACTTACATGAGCAACGCTCTCAAAACCTAACTTTTCCTAACAAAGACGAGGGAATGAGCTACATGCCCAGTGGGAAATTACAAAAATGCAATATAGAATCAAACAAAAAAAAGAGAAACCATAATACGTTATATCTACGTGCACATGCAACTACCTTACATATATACTTTAATGCATGAAGCTGCTTCTATTACAAAAATGTTACTTATGTAAGAGAAAATTTTATGATCTTTCTCATAGTATAGGCCTTGGATTGTTTTAGGCTAGTTTGGCGTATCCTGTTACAAACTTTCATGGCAAACCGACATTAACACTCGATACCTTCGACATCCCATAAAGATATAAATCAATTTAGATTTTAAATTAATTCACGGACCTTATTTTTTGGATATTTCTTTTTATAAAAAACTAATAGGGGTTTTTAAATTTTAAAAGGAAAAATAATTTTATATTTTTAAACTCGTTCAAATAAGAATGGGGTTTTGTTCAAAGTTTTATCTAACGAGCATCGATCGTGGGCTTATTGTTTTAGCTCGCCAGAAGTTCGTTTGATTTTCGTTCTAACGAGATTGGATCTCGTTCAAACGAGATTGGATTCTTATTCTAATGAGATGGGTTTCTCGTTCAAACGAGATTAAAACACGTTCGGAAGAGTCGCAACCTCGATAATTGTGAACGCCCTATAAATACATGTTCCGTGTTCAGATTTTTTAAGACTTTTGACAAAACATTTTTTGAATATATTTTACAAAAGTTCTTCTTTGTTTAAAGTTCTAAAACACTTTTGATTCACATCATACATCCTGAAAATATTTTCTGTGAATCGATTTAAACCCTAGATAGTTTAGTATCTTGCATACCCTTGTGGAGAAGGCATCTCATAGCTAACTTGTGATTCTCGAGGGAACTCACTTCTGAGAACAAAGGCTAATCGGTGGATACTGAGCGTAGAAGGCGGTGTGTGGATTGCTCTGGACTAAGTGGTATTCATTAGAGATTTGCAAAGATTAGGGTGTTATACTTGTGGTTGTGATCAAGTAGTCTGTAATTCAATTGTCTTGTATAAACTCTAGAGTGATGAAAAAGGTTTTGTTCGAAAGGGATTTTTCCTCAGTTTTTCCTTTGTTATTTTCATGCTTGATTTTATATGATGAACCACATAGATGCATGGCATAGGCAAATAAGATTAATTTATTTGCAAGTGGTTTTGTATGCTTCAGAATTAAATTGATAAAAATTCAAAATTATAATTTTTTTTAGAACCATCCTTGCGTTCTCAAATTGGTATCATAGTGGGTTACCCCAAATTATCGTGTGATCCTAATTTTTCAAAAATATTGTTTTGGGGTGGTTGTTTTGTTTTCTCACTTGTTTGTTTATCTTGATGGATTTCCATAATAATGATGACATTATTAATCGAGAGGAGTTTAATAAGCTTCATGATCGTACTGAAAAATTGAATCTTTTGAATTTTATGTTTGTAAAAAGAATTAAATTTTTGGAAAAAGAAAATTCTCATTTTAAATCCGGTATGGATCTTTTACAAACAGTTTAAAATCAAATAGATTTCTTTCATGAGAAGCTTGTTGTCATGGATCGTGATTTTAAAGATTTAGAATTGTCCAAGAAAGAGAGTGATGATAGAGACCTAGTTTTATAAAAAGAGATAAAGGACCTAAAAAACTCTAGGGTTTGTGAATGTATCGTTGAGGATAATGATAAAATAATTAACAATTTTAAGGCACGAGAGAAGACTCTTAGGGATAGGTTTTCTTTCAATGAGGGGGAGCGAGATAACCTTCTGGGAATGATTGATAAGATGAATAAGGAGTCCCTAAAATTGGAAGAGTTTAATTCTTTGCTTGAGTCTACAATTTTGAATTTAAAAGACTCGAGTAGTGTCGATAGTAACGGTAGTACTGCCTCATCTTGTTCTAATGCTTTCGTTGCCAAAACCACGACCATTGTTTGTTTTAGAGGATCAACTAATTCCAAGGACGTTAAAAAAGTTCAAACCTTAGGTAACATTCCTTGTGTTTACACATGTTCTCATTGTAGTAGAAAAGATCACCTTAGATCATTTTGTTATGATCTTGGAAGAGGTCCTAAGAAGTTGAAGTCTAGTATTCCCTTAGTTCCCAAATCCAAACGCATTAGGTATTCATCAATTTGGGTTAGGAAATCAAATTTTGGAGGCACTAGATGTTAGACTAGTGATTCTCACGTGCTTGCACATGATTCCTCACATTCTATATCTTATGGGTGATTGTTAGCATGTTTTTGTTTGTCGTACTCTAGTTATGCTCCATGATATATGTTTGCTAGTGTTATAATATTTGTATCTTTTGTATTTACATGCTTCTTTTATTGAGTCGTATTGGAAAAATACAAAAAGATTTTATATTGATAAATGTTTTTAAAAAATACAAACGGATTTTCAATTTTTGTGTATTTTAGTTTTACACATTTTGTGTTGAATATTGGTGTCTTTGAATCCCATTCACTCAGTACTTTCCATGGGCTAGGGCATTTGGTTATGATTTTAGATGCTTAGATTGTTCTTAACCATTTTTATGGAGTTATTTCGAACTTGATATGCTTTATAGATTCGACTTTGTATATGCCTCCGCACAAACATGCACGATCTTGTTGAATTTTGACTTCATATGTATATTTGAGCTTTGTGAGATGTCCTCCCATCAATATTGTCATCTGCATGTTTTGTGACAAAGAGAGATATGTGCATGTAAGAACCATTGTTGTGAGCATTTATTTGATTAGTTTTTAAAAATATGAGTGTGCACGAAAAAGGGCTACGAAAGGAGAAAATATCCTCTTCGAGAAAGCCATCATTGGCAAGAGCCCAATAAAAAGTTTAAAGGGAAAAAAATACAAAAATTGCCAAAAAAGGGGCCAACTTAGTGTTGTTTGTTTGATCTTTGAAAAGCAACAACTTCAAAAAATTGAGAACAAAAAAATATGCTATAAGTTTATCTTTTAAGGGTGTTTAGTTGAATATCAACGGGGTTGCACAATGAATCCTAGTTATTTTTATATTGTCATGACGCTATTAATTTGTAAAATCATAAATAATCTAGGTTTGTGTGTATTGTGCTTGTTTGTTCATTAAGTTCACTTTATCTTGTCACTTGAGGATAAATCTTAGTTTGATAAAATTTTGCGGTCAATTAGAACTTCTTGAACATATTTGAGTGTTAGGGTCATAATTCATTTGTATCTAGTTCACGCCCATTCATTCCACCCCACATGTTTAGACACATCGATATTGTGCTATTGTTTAAAGCTTATGTGTTTGTGTTATGTTTTGTGGTCGTTTATACCTATATATATGTACCGAATTTTCTTTGGTATAATTTGCATATATTATATATGGTATTTTGAGCTCTAGTTACATTTAGTCCATGTTTGAAAAATGAATAAATCGATTGGATTATTTGTTATTAAGTGGCCATATTGTTTGTTGTACTACATACTTTGTAAATTTTATATTTGCCTTGAAAAATGAAAAGGTACAAAAACAGTTGGTTTGGATGGACTTTGAGATTATCATTACATGCGCATGATTTATATCTATTTGCGATTATATCTTATCTTCTACGTGATGCTTTATATTTTATGATTATGTTTTACTCCTTTGTCTATTACGGACAAAAAGGGGAGAACAAATTACAGGGGTATTTGTATGTTTGTTTAAAACTTGATGCATCACAGGGTATATATTTTTGTCTCATGAGCGTAGGTACATAAAACAAAATTCAAGACACGTTGGATGAAGACAAATTTTATGGAAGTGAAGAAGAAGAAGTTTGAAGACAAAGAGACTTATGCCATTCCATTTTAGGGTTAGGGAGGGTGTTAGCTTTCTTTTTGTCATTTATAGAGTTATGTTGGTGTAATTTGTATTTGGATAGGTTTGTTTATTTTTGTACTGTAATAGCAAAAGGGGGGAATTTGTAAGAGCTAAATTTTTTATATTGCTCATAGTATAGGCCTTGTAATATTTTAGGCTAGTTTGGCGTATCCCGTTACAAACCGACACGATAAACCGACATCATCACTCAAGACTTATCTCCATCCCATAAAGGTATAAAGAAATTTAGAGTTTAAATTAATACACCGACCTTATTTTTGGGATGTTTATTTTTATAAAAAATGAACAGGGGTTTTTAAATTTAATAAGGGAAAATATTTTTTATTTTTAAACTCGTTCAAATGAGAATAGGGTTTCGTTCGAAGTTTTATCGCACGAGCATCGATAGAGGGCTTACTATTTTATCTCACCAGAAGTTCATTTGAACTTTGTTCTAATGAGATTGTGATCTCGTTCAAATGAGATTGGATTCTCATTCTAAGAGATCAGTTTCTCGTTCGAACGAGATTCAAACTCGCTCGAATAAGCCACCGCCTTAAAAATTATGAACGCCCTATAAATACATGTTTCGTGTTCAGATTTTTAAGACTTTTGACAAAATGTTTCTTGAATATCTTTCACAAAAGTTCTTTTTTATTTAATGTTTTAAAACACCTTTGATTCACATCATACATCTTGAAAATAGTTTTTTTGAATCGGTTTAAACCCTAGATAGTTTAGTATCTTGCATACCCTTGTGGAGAAGGCATCTCCATGGCTACCTTATAATTCTCGAGGGAACTCACTGCTGAAGAAAAAGGTTGATCGGTGGATACTGAGCGTTGAAGGCCACGTGTGGACTTCTCTGGACTAAGTGGTATTCCTTAAGGATTTACAAAGATTAGCACATTATACTTGTGGTTGGTATCAAGTAGTTTGTAAGTTGACTATCTTGTATAAACTCTAAAGTGCTGAAAAAGGTTTGCCTGAAAGGGACTTTTCCTCAGTTTTGCCTTTATTATTTTCAAGATTGATTTTATACGATGAACCACATAGATGCGTGGCTTAGGCTAATAAGATAAATTTATTTACAAGTGGTTTTGTATTCTTGGGAATTAAATTGATAAAATTCAAAAATAAATTTTTTTGCTTGGAACCATCCTTGCGTTCTCAACTTATCCCGATTAAATCACCCTAATCTTTTAAAAGAATGTCGTTTTACTTAACTTGACATTCATTCCTTGATTTAACACACCCGGTTAAATACTTAAAGAAAATGCACTTTGTTTAAGAAAAATTCTTTCTTTCACCAAAATTACCCCTTTATTCATACCCACTCACTTTAGTATTTTTATTGAACATCACCCTTTCAATGCATGCAAACACCGTGTTAGAAGATACTAATTTTTCCTTTGAAAATATTTCATAAACACACCCGTGTGTTAATTATGTATTACACCTCTTTAGGTTTCTTAACTACCCATTTAGCCAATATGCATTATCGTTCCTTTACTTTATGGACATTAATCAATTATCACACATCGACATGTTCCATTTTCATAAACATTTATTAATTCATTCAAGTTAGGTTCAATTCATCACACAACCCATTTCTCGAGATGTTCCATTTTCATTATCTTTTTCTCGAAATCTTCCAATACCCACATACTTTAACGGGCTTCACACAACCGACTATGCCACCATATGCTCTGGCCAGCGATTTTGAGTCTTTTACCCCATGGCTTCGGGACCTCATAATTATTCCGATGCCATTAGAGTCCATAATAATACATTTTAATATTTTAAAAATATCCACATTATTCCACTTTTGCTTTATCGGCCGAAGCCAAAACCCAGGGTTTCACCCCAACTTGTGTTACTCTTTAAAATCATCATCTATTTTCCTTTTTCCTATAGCATTGATTTTATCCCAAATCAAGTTCATTCAGGACCATTGTGTGTAACACCCTTTCCAACATTTTTATTTCTCAAAATTGTTTTGCTTTACTTCAAATTACCATTTCACCCATTTGTTTTCAAACTTGTCCTTTTATCCATTTTCATAAGTGTTAATTTCCCAAAACATCATTAAGTTACCCACACTAACTTCTTGTGTGTTTTTAACTCATTAACACTTTGGAGTAACATTCTTCTTGAGTTGGAATGATCTTTATTTCATAAGTTTATTTCTCTAAGAAATCATTAAACATTTAAAGACTACTTTATAAGAAAAGCACCATTTCATTTATTAATGCATGTAGGCTTGAAACCTTACACTTATCACATTTTCAACACCTTTTTCGCACACTTTAAGGGCTGAAATTTCTATTTTCTTTATTTCTTGTTTAAACAAAATAAATATTCATAAAACTTCTTTATATGTTCATCATCAAAATACTACAAGGTTATATGCATGAGACAATGGAATTTAAGTCTAAAACGCTTATTAAAAGGGTCTAACATACAATTTATTCTAGAAATTTCATAATACTTGCAAAAATACACTTTTCAAGACTAACTGATATTTTTATTCTTCAAACTTAAACAAATGTCCGACTTTATAAAATCTTCATTTTTGCAAGAAACTTTAAAACATAGTTCACCCAAAATATATTTAGCAATATAATTATTATTTCAAAACATTTTATTCCATAAAATGTTTAATACCCAACTTCTTAAAATACATCATTTATTCAAAATTCTGGAATCGTAGTATTTTTCTCAAAACCTTTGAACTTATTTATAAACCATTTACAAAAAAACTTAATAAGTCATCTTCTTGACTCATGTATGGATTCCACTCTAACAATTCTAGCTACAAGACTACTAATGTGAAAAATAAAGTCTAAAACTAAAAGTAGAGTTTTCCCACCTCAAATGAAGCTCCAAAAATGGTGGATGAAAAAGAAGATGATGGCTACCCAACACCTCCTAAGGTGTCCTCAATGAGGTTTCCTAGCTCCCCAAGCATGATCCAAGAAATCTTCAAGCAAAACCCCTTCAAAACTCCATAAACTTCTAGTCTTCTTCTTCTTCAAAAACCCTCCTAACAATAACCCCCAAATTCGTAGCTTTACTCAACAATGGAGGATACGGGTGTAGAAATCTTGTTTGTTGTGAAATACTAGTAAGATATGGTGGAACAAGGTGGGGATATGGTGTAGAATTGTGGGAGGATGGGTTGGGGAAGAAGGAAAGTCTTCACATTTAGAGAGATGGGTAAATTTGTTGACAAGTGTGGGACAACCCAACCCCATTTATCTCCTTTTATAACCCACAAACAACCCCCCACAAAACCCTTATAAAAATAACCCCAAACCTCTAAATCTCGATTTTGACCATCTAGGTGCACCAGAGCTCGACACCTCATCAATCCAAGGGTAAAAAATGCAATAACACATAATGGAAATTTGATGTAAAATTTTCTAAATAGGTCATTCGAACGAAATTGGGACCTTGTTCTAATGAGATTATGATCTCGTTCGATCTCCAATAGAATAACCTTCTAACGAGGTAGGGAAACCTATACAGAGACATATCGTTAGATCCTAGTGAGAATCGAACTTCGAACGGCATGGAATTACCATTTGAACCAACTAATTCTCATTCCAGCGAAACAATGATCTCGTTCGAACGACTTTCAAGTTCGCTCGATCTTTCAAGATTCCTAGAATCTCCAATTTCACCCACTAACTTCCAAAAAAATACCATCAAGGCCACAAGGGTAAATCAGATATATAGGGAAAAACCAAACTAATGATCCAAATCTCAAGATTGGCACGAGAAAAATAATAAAATATTAGACATGAGCCCCATTACATTCTTCCCTCCTTAGGAGATATCATCCCCAATATTATTAATCCGTCAATTCATCAACTCCATGGGGTTTACCAACTCTTATACCTAGTTATAGGAATCCTCCAAGACAAAGTCATCAAAGTCCTCAATAGCTAAGATCATATCATAAGCCATACTGGCCATTGACGTCACATAACAGTCTTCGAGTCTCCACTCACTTAGGGATCACACTCAATTGAGTCCCAAGATTACTTTACAACTAACCAAATCATGTTCACTCCCCTACCGAGTAATTCCATTTAGTGATCAACACTTACCCAAGTGTAAACCGTAATACCACCCAAGATCAAATTTATCTTCAAGAACCACTCAAATCTCAGGACCACACATTTTACATCTGCCCGAATTCTCGGGTCTTTCTGGCCCAAAAAATATACTTAGCCTCAATACTAACCTAGCCTCATAATTCCCACATAGAGGGGTGACATGCCACTAAGTTATAAATCATGTGTACAACCAACACCATCCCATAGCACCCCTTCATGAACCTGGGGACACTCTAGGTATAATACTGGGGAACACTTGATTATGCATTAAGCCTATCAACCTACTATGGTTAACAACACTTAGTGATATGTTACCTCGAGTTCTAACACTATATGGTGTCCTCAAGTCATCATACTTCTCTTTACAACCACAACCTTTGACTGTCATGTCGGCCAATCGTAAGGAAATTGATTAATATCAACAACCCGTGCGATCAAAACCGTATCCACCCATACATTGAACTTTGTATAATAGTAAGGATACCTAAGATAGGGGCGTACCCAGTTACTGAGTTGCATTGACCATGGCAGGTTCACCCACACTCAACTGGGCCAAACCGCGTCATATAATGGCATGGTACAAATATGAGCTACCACAGTCGTGGGAATACCAATCCTCGATTGCCAGAATTGAGAGGGACATACATGAATCAGAAGGAACAAACAACCGTTCTAAGAAAATCCCGTCCATATGCCTCAAACTATGATTTACAAAAAGCTAACCTTAATACAATTCCTCCTAGATGTTCTCATTGGGTACTAATCTAGCCACATCCTCATTCGAATCTCTAACCGTAACAAATTAGATCACAACCATTCATCCTTACCAAGAAAAAGCAACATACGACCTATTGTACTTTGGGAAGTCAAACACTAGACTTCCCTCCTTAAGGGTAAGTCTCCCTCCTTACATCCTTGGAGAACGTGAGCCACTCCGACCAACGAATGCCAATGATTTTGTCCATGTCGACTTGTCCATCATTCTAGTGATGTCATGACTAACCTGATACACCTAGGTCATTAATGATATTATCATACCATGATCGTATCCCAATGTATCCTTAGGAAGAACCCTATTAAGTAAAACATTCACCTTATAGTAACCTTTTCTTACACGAGGTTGTCACCGAACTTATCTCCAAGTATACCCAAGCTGAACTTACATGATAGCCACACCAGGCACCATTACACATGGCCACATTTTTTACTCTGTACCGGCTTGGCAAGACATGCCAAGAAGTCCCAACCTTGATAGGGCTATCCTAATATATGCTATCGACACACGCCAACATTCTAATCATGCTTCAATATCCCCCTTAGGGTAACATTTTTAAGTCTTTATTATGACATAATTGATCTAAGCCCCAATTGCATTTCCTAGTACCCATAAAAATAAATCACTACACTTCTTACACTATCCATCTTACGAAAAATTCATTATTTCCAATCGCGGTACTAATCTTCAATTATCCTTAAAAGTTTACCTCACCTACATACATTAAATTGGACAACCTCACTAAGGACTACACGATTCAACTCCTTTGAGTTTGACCAACATACATTGATCATCACTTGATCCTTAATACAATCATCACTAGAATGCTATCATTTCATACCAAACCTAATTGGTTCCCTAAGGATACCAAACATACTCCATGTAAAAGTCCCAAAATCCCGACAAGACTTCATCACCTATGACTCTCTCGTCGTAAGAATGCCCTATATATTTCTTAATACCCACATCGTGATTACTAGGTGCTTGTAAAAATACTAGTCTATGAGCCTCTACATATGGTGCACCTTAACCATTGAACACCTTAAGACGTCACAACAACTCAATTTTTATTCCCAATGACGCCACACACAATTAGACTTACGAACGCTCCAAGACGCCCTTAAACCATACTCACACTGGAATTGCCTCACATCTAGCCATTACTTAGGTCCCTGAAATGGGCTCTTACAGTTAGACAATAATCTTATCCTCCTTATAAATGGTGGTGACCATAAGCCATATACCAAATCACAGACTGGCACTAATAAGGATTTCGATAGAATATGGAATGTTGCATATAACATATAAGCCTCTAGGTTTACATCACCAACATCACTAGGGATCCTATCCCTCCAAATTGCATCATATTTCCCAAAACCCTGACATGGAATACTATTTAGAGTTCATTCCTAAGTCTCCTTAACCATCATTGTTGCACACGCAACATACTTATCATAATTTTCCCGTAACTCTCATTATACCATTCGAGGTACGACTTTTAATAAACTTCCACCAAGATACTTACTTATAATAATAGTATTTTACCTACTCTGACCGAGTATGTATCCCCAAGTGTTGACCAACACGAATCCTCATATTTATCGATTCATCAATTGTCTTACAACGTGAGACTACCCCAAGGATTGAATTTGCCTAATTACATCATCATTATTAACTATCCAAAAGTATCGCACCCCGAAACTTAATGCATTCATATCATAAATTAATGTAGCTTAGGCATTACACTCTAGTCACCTAATCTCCATTATTGACGTAACACAATTTGTGCCTCTAATTCAATTGGCATCATTAGGCCCTATCAACATCTCAACAGACCTCTCATATCATCAAGGGTCGACTCACTAGCACCTCACACAGAAACTATGGTGCTGCCACTATTGTCGTGCACAGACACTCGCAAATCACTAATATATCTAATCAGAAGCGCGAAAGTGGTTAGTAATAACTAATCTTGATCGCATGCCACTTTCCAATGAATTGCCCATCGTGCTAATCTATTTGACTCCACCATCAAGAACAGGAACTAAAATTATCACCAATCTAGCGTGACCAGCCCAAAATAAACACCGATGTCGAAAGATACACTACCAACCTCACCACGTCACTCCCAAAAGGAACCCTGAACCTAGAGCTCTGATACCGTTTGTAATCCGTCGGTCCGAATTCATGGGTTACCCATGGTCAAACTGATCTGACTCGAGCCTTAGGTGTGAAGTAGAATGAAATAATCTACATAATGTTACTAGTCCAATTTTATTTAATTAACATTTCACTTGTTTAGCATGCAATTTCCATTTTAAATCAACCTACGTGGGGGATCTATGGTAAGCGTCCCCGGAATCCAATCAAACAAATCTACTAACGTAAAATAAAAAGAATACTTACCTGTGAAACACTCTCAAATACGGAACTTTACCCAACCTACCATAACAAAGACAAGGGAATGAGACAAATGCCCAGTGGGAAATTACAACAATTCAATATAGAACCGAAAGGAGACTCTAATACGTTATATCTACCTGCACATGTAACTACCTTATATATATACACACACACACTTTAATGCATGAAACCGTTTATATTCCAAAAATGTTACTTATCCCGATTAAATCACCTTAATCTTATAAGAGAACTCAATTTTACTTAACTTGACATTCATTTCTTTATTTAACACACCCGGTTAAATACTTAACGCAAATACACTTTGTTTAAGGAAAAATCCTTTCTTTCACCAAAATTACTCATTTATTCATAACAATCCACTTTAGTATTTTCATTGAACATCACCCTTTCAACACACGCACATATTGTGTTAGAAAATACTTAGTTTTCCTTTGAAAACCTTTGATAAACACACCCTTGTGTTAATTATGGGTTACACCTCTTTAGGTTGCTTAACTACCCATTTAGCCAATACGCACTACCGTTCCTTTACTTTATGGACATTAATGTATTATCATATTTCTTGTTCACTTTAACCTTTATCGGAGCATCTATTAATTCATTTAAGTTAGGTTGTTTTTTCACATATTCATCACACAACCCATTTCTTAACAAGTTCCATTTTCAATATCTTTTTTACGGAATCTTCTCATATCCACATATTTTAATGGTCCCCACAACGCCGGCTATGCTACCATATGCTCTGGTCAGTGATTTTTGATATTTCACCACAGGAATCCAAGACCTCCTTAATTATCATGGTGTCATCCGAGTCCATATTAATGCATTTTAATATTTTACAAATGTCCACATTATTTCACTTTTCCTTCAACGGTCGAAGCTAAAATCGGGGGTTTCACCCCAACTTGTGTTACACTTTAAAATTATCATTTCTTACCCTTTTTACTCTAGCGTTGATTTTATCCCAGAATCAAGTTCATTTAGTACCGTTGTGTGTAACACCATTTTCAACATTTTTATTTCATCAAAAATGTTCTGCTTTACGTAAAATTACCATTTTACCAATTTGTTTCCAAACTTGTCCTTTTCTCCATTTTCATAACTGTTATTTCCCAAAACATCATTAAGTTACCCAGACTAACATCTTGAGTGTTTTTAACTCATTAACACTTATTAACACTTTGGAGTAACAATCTTCTTGAGTTGGAATCATCTTTATTTCATTATTTTCTTTCTCTGGGAAATCATTAGACATTTAAAGACTACTTTGTAAGAAAAAACCACTTCCTTTATTAATGCATGTAGTCTTGAAACGTTACATTTATCACATTTTCAACACCTTTTCACACTTTAAGGGCTGAAATTTCTATTTTCTTTACTTTATGTTTAAACCCAATAAATCTTCATCAAACTTGTTTATATGTTCACTATGAAAATACTACAAGTTTATATGCCTGAGAATATGCATTTTAAGTCCAAGAATCCTAATAAAAGGGAATAACATACAATTTATTCTATAAATTTCATTATACTTGCAAAAATAAACTTTTCAAAACTAAAGGACATTTTTATTCTTCAAACTTAAACAAATGTCCAACTTTATAAAATCTTCATTTTTGCAAGAAACTTTGAAACATAGTTCACCCAAAATATCTTTAGCAAGTTAATTATTATTTCAAAACATTTTATTCCATAAAATTTTTAATACTCAACTTCTTAAAATACATCATTTATTAATCATTCTTGAATCATAGTATTTCTCTCAAAACCTTTGAAATTATTTATAAACCATTTTCATAAAACCTTAAGAAATTATCTTCTCAACTCATGTAATACTACTAATATATGGTGGCACGAGGTGGGGATATGGTGTAGCAATGTGGGAGAAAGGGTCGAGGAAGAAGGAAAGTCTTCAGATTTAAAGAGAGAGATGGGGGGAATATGCTTAGAATTATGGGAGGAAACCCGCCCCCTTTCTCTCCTCTTCTAACTCATAAATAACCCCACAAAACCCTTATAAAAACAACCCAAAACCTCCAAATCTCGATTTTGACCACCTGGGTGCACCAGAACTCGAAACCTCATCAATCCAAGGGTCCAAAATGCGACAAAACAAAAGGGAAATCTGATTTAAAAAATATTTGACCAGGTCGTTGAACGAGATTAGGATCTCCTTTGATCTCCCATCGATCGACCTTCTAATGAGGTAGGGAAACCTATGTAGGGACATATCGTTATATCCTTATTATAACCCAACTTCGAACTACATGTGATTCTCATTTGAACCAACTAATTCTCATTTGAACAAAATGAAGATCTCCTTCGAATGACTTTCAAGTTCGTTCGATATTGCCAGATTCCTAAAATCTCCAATTTCACCCACTAACTTCCAAAAAATACCATTAAGTCCACAAGGATAAATCAAATATAGAGGGAAAGCCCATACTAATGATCCAAATCTCAAGGTTTTATATTATTATAATTGGCATGGGAAAAATAATAAAATATTAGGCACGGGTATTACATCATCACTCTGGGTGCTCGGAGAAATACACATCGGTGGCTCATCATCTATAATCGTCACGTTTATTGACTCTATGACCTTAGATCTAGCAAGGTTAAAAACCCTATAAGCCCTACTAGTCGATGAATATCCTAAAAGTATCCCCTCATCTCTCCGGGAGTCAAACTTTTTTAAGTGCTCTCTATCTCGCAAGATGTAGCAAGTACTCCCAAATATACAAAAATACGATCAGTTGGTTTTCTTCCCTGTCCATAACTCATAAGGCGTGCAAAGCATGTGCGGATGAAGATATACCTTATTTACCGTATCGAATGCGGTGCTCACCGCCTCTTCCTAAAAATGTCTAGGCATGTTTTTCCCAAGAAGCATGGACATATCCATCGCTTATATATTCCAATTATTCCTCTTAAAAATCTCATTTTATTGAGGAGTACGAACGGACAAAAACTCGTGTTTAATGCCCACTCCATCACAATAGCTATCCACTTTAGATTCTTTAAATTCAGCATTGTCGTCACTATGCATTCGATTAATAGTGACACAGTGTTACTTTTGTATGATACGACACTTATTTGTAAGGAACTCAATCGCATCGAACTTTTCTCTAAGGAATCCTATGATGGAATATCTAGAAAAGTCATCGACCATCACGAGAATATATCTCTTACCACCCAAACTCTCCGAGCAAGTAAGACCCATAAGATCCATGTGAATCAAATCCAAAACTAAGGAGGTGGTAATGGTATTCAACTTTCGATGGGGACTGAAAACTTGTTTTCCTTATTGGAAAGGTCCATAAATCGAGGAAGTTTATTTACCAGGGGATGGTAAGCCATGAACTAGGTCCTTTTTCACTAATCTCTCAAGATCTCTAAAATTCATGTGACCTAGTCATTGATGTCAAAGGTCCATAATGGAGACCGTGGCTCTGGTGAACATAAAGGAGGACTTGGGAACTATCCCATAACAATTATCTTTGGTCCTCAAACCTTGTAGTAAAAGTTCGTCAGATTGGTCATAAACATTACATTCGAGTCGATCAAACTTTATCGCACACTTGGCTTATGTTAATTATATTTTCTTTCAACCCTTTTACGTACAATACATAGTCTAGTTTATGGAATTTGGGTATCTCAACACTGCCTCATCCTAAAATGATATACCTACTCCCATCTCCAAAAGTGACTTTACCTTCCTTGCAATCCTTAAGGTGGGTAAAAATATAAATGTCACATGTAATGTGCCTAGAGTAGGCACTATCAAAATACCATTAAGAAGTATTTTGAACCTTGATAGCAACATGTATAATAATGTCTTTGGCGTCCTACTTAGGTACCCAAGTGGAGGTAATCTTTTGTGTGCACTTATCGTTGTTGACTCTAGTCTGAATATTGGAATCGTTCTCTAATGGCAAATACATTCGTTGAAATTATTCCATCAAGCAATTTGAAGTAGCGACTAGAAACTCAACTTTCTCTCTAATACTAGCAAAGTCACTAGAGCGGTGTACGAGAGTATTTGTACGCCTAGTTCTACCTAATTTATAGTAAAACTCTCCAAGGTGACCTCTTCTTTTGCAAAAAGTGCAAACATAGACAGGTTTAGGTTTACCTTCGTTCAATTTTCTAGGTTAAACTCTTCTTTGTCGTTTAGGTTGAGGGTCATAAGGATTAACCACAAATTTTAGAACCGATTATGGTGTGGTGCGGGAAGTGGATGCACCATCATAACCTATTATATTCCTCTCATCAAAGCCTAAAGCAGGGTCGAGAAGCATCTTTCCTACTTTCTTCAATGTATCCTTGATAGTTACCGTAACCACACGAGCATGTTCAAGATCTTTCTCGAGTTGGGACCCCTATTGGCTTCAATTTTCTTACGAGTCTCCACTGATAGTTATAGATCTTTTGTAAGACTAGCCACTTTGTTATTCAAGTCCCCGTTCTCTCTCTCAACTAAAAAAACTCCATTTCTCCCAAAGCTTCTCTCATTAAAGATTCACTCTCTATCACCTCTTTCACCACCTTAGACTCTCATTACTAAAACTCTATTTTATTTCTTCATTTTAAAGGACTTGGTATAAAGATCGACGTAGGTGTGTTGAAGGTCATTCTCGCTCTCACTTAAAGTATCCTTTCCCTCATTAATGTCGGAACGACTAGACTCACTATCGAGGTGTCCATGTTTAGTATATTATTTATCAGCGTGAGTTGCATTCGGTGTACTAACATTACTAGACATGAATGCGGTGAAGTTACATCCAAGAGGTGATTTATCCCCCGAATTCAGCGACTCGACCTCGCTATCGCTAAGTGTGAAACTTAAGGCATCTTTGACTTTGCCTTGACTTTTTAACCAATTCGGACACTAGTCATATCATCTCTCCTCGTCTTTATTTAGGAATCTTTCTTTTCTTTTTCAAAGTTTTTCTTGCCCTATTTATAATTTTTTATTTTCTCAAAACTTTTCTTTTCTTTTGAAGCATTTTGATTTTTAAGTTTGATAAACCTTTTGAATTTTTTAGTAAAAAGTGTTAAGTCATCTAAATCAAAGTCGTACTCAAAATATGACGATACTTCCTCTCTATTTTTAGATTGGGCTTTAGCGCAATTCCCTTTTCCTTAGTCTTAACGGTTTTAGGAAACATATATATCTCATATGCTTGAAGTTCTTCTAACCTAAGAGTACCTAGGATCCCTAAAAAATTTATCACAGTTACCTTTGCAATAAAAAGGGCAGGGAGCGACCTCAAAAATTTAATAACTACGAATTAAAATTAGAATTCACTATGTGTGGTAAACATGCATAAAATTCATCAAACGATTTAGAAGCTTTCACCACACTAGTACCCTCGTGTGTGAGCTGGATAATATCCCAAGATTCTTTAGACATGGTGCACGTCATAATCCGGTGGAACTCATCAGGGGTGATGGTCCTGAGATGGCACTCAAATTGGGCGAGTTAAAGCTACTCCATTTAAAGTTGTCCAATGAAATTATCTACGATCACAGTGGGTGGTGTGCACCCTCTTTCACAGACTAACCAGACATTTTCATCAAATAACTTTAAAGTTGACCTCATCCTAGATTTCCACTAAGCATAATTGGAACCATAAAAAATGGGCATTCAGTTATACAAATTATCCATTAAATTCTGAATTTTTAAGGATCAATAATTTTTCAAAAATTGGTATCAAATAAAAAATTTGCGAAAAAAATATCGTATAGTATTTTGATGTAATCAGATCTGATACCAATTTGATAGTCCGCACGAACTAATAGATCAAATTATTTAATTAAATGTCCCAACACATAAATTCAAATTTTAATCAAATTTTAATCATTCATTAATTATGGTGTGCATGCGAATTTTGTCCAATTATATAATTGAAATTATCAAACCAAGCATGCAAAAGAAAAAAATATAAGGAAAAATCCCTTTATAGGGCAAAACCTTTAATTTAGCACTATTGTAAGTTTATTAATACAAACGGATTAAAAGACACTTAGTTAGAGTAAGTTAGATGCATAGATCTTTAAACCTCCCACATATACGACTCAGCTCTAAGGTCATTCACAAGTAGCGAGCTACCCTTGGTATCCACTAATTCAGTCTCATCTTCTTCAGCAGTGAAACCTTGTTACACAAATTCAGCAGTAGAGAAAAGTCTCTATAGAATGTGTATCAATAAGAAACCTTCTTGTGAATGATAAAAGTGATCTTAAATAATCTCGGGGTGAGAAATATGATATGAGGTGTTTGATCATAAAAAGAGAACTCAAAAAGTGTTTTATTTCTTCAAAATGTGTCCTTTTGATATCTAATCATGTTCAGCCTTTTTCTAAGAATGAGGGATAAAAAGGATAAACATAAAAGATATTGGGAAGATATACTTTAAACATTCAAAACAGTACCCATTTGTTGGAATGAAAAGAAATTTCATTCAAATGACAACCTCATTTTGTTCGAATGACTTCGAACGACTTCTCAATGTAACCCATAAGACAACTCATTGGAACCTCGTTCGAACGACAATCAACCTTGTTGAAATAAGGCGTCATCTTCTTCGGCGATTTTTCTTACAAAAAATTAAGTTTCTTTTGTAAAAAATAAGCTCATAAAATAAAACTAAACCCAAGAAAATTGTATAAAACCTTTTACCACTCACGGTCACATATTTCTTCCATGATTGTTGAAATGGCCAAATCTTCCAATCTTTAGTGGTCTTCAACCAAGTCTTCGAGTACGTAGAAATTGTGACGGTGATGTGTTTAGGTGTCATGTTTGTGTAACGGGATATGCCAAACCAACATAAAATAAAAAATGAGCAATCATAAATTTTGCTCTTACAATATAATTGAATATTAGGTACATTTTCCTAGTCTAGTTATTTTATAGTCACGTCAGAGACTTGTGTCTTTTCATACACAATAACCTCTTCTGGAGTTTTAGAGAAAGTGGATCTTTTGGTCATAACCTCTTCTTGAGCATTATTTATAACCTCTTCAACAGTGTTATTTGGGCATGATTTTACTTAACCTCCACTACGAGAGAGTCAAGTAGTTAGCACCTATAGTTTTACTACACTTTTAGTATGCAATAAATTTATTTGCTGCCTAATTTATTTTATCCTCCTGGGAAAATGATTTTGTCAAGCACGTTGGAAACTAGTCCATGTGACTACTTCCAACATTTTATGTTTTGTATCAGTTGAAGTTGCAATATCATTATTTATTTCATTTTTGTACACCATTATTTTATTTTTGCAATTGTACTTTCGTTATATTTTATCCTCCCCCTAATGCGGAGGGTGGGGTGGGGGGGAGGGGAGTGTCTCATCAAAATAATTTTTTTCAAAATATATGATAAACACGACATTTTTCAATGGTTGAATTAAGGGAGAATCATAAATACCATATACATAACCCGATGATAACAATAGTTATCAAAGATTGATCATTGTATAAGATCAAATAGTTGAACCATGGAGTTTCAGGCTTATGACAAAGTACAATTCTACAATAATAAATGTTGTATAGTATAGCCCCGTAAATAATGAAAAGATACTTTGGTAATGTAAGCTTCTAGCTTGCAACACTAGAAGTAATTCAAAATAACTTTTCATCATGTATTTAAATATGGTACCCTTGTATTTGTTTGGCCATAAAACAAAGTAAATTTATTCAGGAATTGCTTTCATGTAACTCATCATAAATGAATGGGTATGTACCACATAACAACATCACATAGACTCTTTTGGAGTTTTAGGTTCACTTATGATTGAAACCTTAATCATAATACATAACACATCTTTAAAAACTTCTGATTTTTTAGAATAATGGTTTTTTATTATCTCCTAGACGAATGTCATCATATAATGACCGTTCATAATTGCCGCGTTTGCAAAGTGAGCCCAAATATAGAGATGTATAACAATACAATAATATATTTTACGATCAAGCTTTTGGTGACCAAAAATTAAGAAATGAAAGTATTTAAAAATCATTTATGAAATTGTTATGAGATATTAAAAAAATGGGTTGGTTAACATATTGTGTAACAACGAATCTTATGAACACCTAATAATCTTAAACGAATTTCATATTTGAGGATATAGATCGTTTATGAAAAATCATTCAAGAAATATGTCTAAAACTCATGCATTTCGATGACTTTGGATCATCACAAATCAAAATTTAAGTATTATGTTTTAAGCACAAAAAAAATTGAATTATATGGATATCAATCCAAAATGTATATTTAACGGAGGAAAAATTAACAAATTAAAGTTTAGAACTTTGGGTTGATCAAAAGTTTATATTCTTATCATATGTTAAATACTTAAGACTCGAAAATAAGAAAATTTAGGTTTATGATATAGAAATGGATAATAAACGTATAGGTTCTGCAAAAAAAAAAAAGGTTGGACGAATATTGATCCATTTTTTTCAAAGAATGAGTGTTTTTTCACTTTCTTTTCACACTCACAAGACGTCAATGTATAGTACATTATTATAATGTAAAAAGGAATTAAAATAAATACAATTATAAGATAATTTAATACTTAAAAGAAGCAAAGATCAAAAGACAGCGATTTAATGATAATATCATTAGTAGGTTAATTAAAGGGACCTTTAATGATTAAAAAGGTATTTAAAAAGATATTTCATTTAATAAAAAAATGAAAAGATGATAAATGAAAAAGTCATGTTTTAATATTTAATTTATTTGAAATAATACCAACAAAATATTTAGAGCTTTAGTTCCAAATTATAAATAATTATTTGAGAACTTTCAAAATTCATACCACATAAATAATCAGAACTTCAAATTTTGATTTGTGTTATATTTTGTTGGAGATTCACGTCCAAATATATTTGAATAACATGAGGGCCTCGAGCCTCACATTTTGAATAGTAATTAGAAAAAATTTATCCCATTTATAAATAATAATTTGTGAACTCCTTATCACAGTAATGATTATGGATCTTCATATCACAAATATAATTGGGGGACTCTTGGTCTATACTCTTTCAATTAGATAATCAAAACTTCAGATTTAATTGTGATATTTTTTTCTCTTTTTCACTTTAGGCAAAATAATTTAGGAACATCAGGTCCCAAAATTTTGAATGTAGAAAAATTAATTTCATATTTGAATAATTATTGAGAAACTTTAGGTCCCAATTGTAAATAATTAGGCCAACTTCATATCACGACATTAAATATTTAAGAACTTTGAATGTCCTAGCCAATTATATCCAAACTTTAAGTTTGATAATAGGTACAATTATTTGGAATTTCAAGCCCAAAGTCCATCACAATATAAAATCGTTCAGTGACTTCATGATCAAGGTTCGCATTATTTTTACTATTTTCAGAATAAACTATTATTGGCTTTTGTTTATGTACCATTCGAAAAAGACTCGTTCTTTGAATCAACTTTCTCAAAATATAATGTCCTGGACTGTTAAAGGGATATTGACTGAAATAATGGCGACGAAGATGTGAGATACATAGGACTCGCGTTGATAAAGTGTTGAAAAATAAAGGGACACAAAGGGAAATTAGAGGGGGGAGTATTTTCATTTCAGTGTGTGTTATACTCAAGAGGTATATTTTTTTATTTTTTCAAAGGAGAAATGTATAGAAAAATAGGAAGAAAAAGTCCCAACCAAGCGGCTTGCAAGCAAAACTGATATCTTTATAAGCAGCCATCTAGAATATAAAATTAGGAATGACCATTTGGTCAACTCTAACAAGGCCATCAGCTCTTTTGGGATATACTTTATCTCATTAGCCAATAAATCAATCCTTTGCTTGCACCCCTAGTTTTTGAAGAAATTTGTGGTCATGTACCTTCCCAAGGGACATGATTGAAAAAACCTGGTAAACCATAAGCGAGGAGTTTAATTTGGTTGATGATGATTTTAATGGACCAAATTCATTGGGATCTACTATGAATCACACCCATCAATAGATGGGAGTCAGACTCAATAATGATCCCCTTATGAACCGTCACTTTTGAGACCTTAATCCCTTGTGATATAGTGTTGGCCTCAGCTTACAATTTGGAGTCCATGTTAGAGAAAGGGTTAAAACCTCTCACGAATTGGCCTTTCGAATCTTTCACAATGCCACCTCCACCGCTGCATCCAATGGTAGCATCCGAGAAACAACTTGGTAGGAGTATTTTATCCATTTAATAATTTCAAAATTGTGAAATTCGTAATTAATTATTGGGTTAAATAAAAGGGTCTTACTTGATGTGGTCCAACTAAGAAATCATATTTGGTTAGGAGACCTTTAGATAAGTCACCAGAATTTTTAAGAGATAAAGTGGGTTAGTCTCCTAATGCAAGTCTAACTGTGATGGATGGTAGAATTATAATTTACATAGGAGATTCGGGCCCTCTCTCACCCTATATATAGTAGGTTATTCTCCATCAAATAATTTTCATAAACACACAATATATTGGTCTAGAGAGAGAAAATTCCAAAAGTCCATTTAAGTGAAATTTTCCTAAGAAGGAGGATTAATGAAGTAATTAAGCAAGATGATTAAAAGAGATTTCTAAAACAAGGTTGATCAATGCATTGGATCAAGGTAAGTTTTATTTTTTATCGTTTAGGAATATTTTTGTGAAAACATGAAAATCCAAGATCCTTTTATTAAGAACAATTATATGCTAAAGTTTAATCACATCAATGTGTTCGTGATTAATATTAGGGTGTTCTTAAGAATGATTTTACATGTGGTATCAGAGCTAAGTTTAATATCTCATGATTTTCCTTATTGATGTTTGTTTATAATGAAATCTACATTAAATTTCTTTTGTATGCCTGAGACCTTCTATGGCATTTTAATTTTTGTCATTAAATCTGCTCTTAAAGTATGCCTGATACTTTCTAAGATGTTTTAATTTATTTAATAAAATTTGATATTAAAATATGTTTGAGACTTTCCGTGACGTTTTTCTTCTGTCGTCAACACTCACTAGTTGGAATGAAAGGTCAAAACTTTCTCTAAATTTTATGAAACTGACATGGTGGACTTAAAACGTCAAAATAAACAAAGTCCATTATATATAATGGGCACCACCTTACGTTTGCATTTTGACGTCGTTTAAACCCTTAAAATTATATTTTTACCATTTTTGGTAATAATGTTGACGTCAATATCTCATTCCAGAAAATTGATTTTTGAATTCCACAAATTGTTTTGAGATCCTGGAGTAATTCTTTACATCCCAGCGGTGTTAACTCAAATTTTCTATTTTTGGCAAAAAAATACAATTTTTTGCAAATATTATGTATTTTTTCACCACGGAGGTTGTATTCTTTATTCACATTGATTTTATTATTCATTTTTTATGTTGAATTAGATGCCAAACGTAGGCAATAATTCGTATGTATGGATATTTGTTGTCAATTTATAAAATACCGCAAGTGCACGGGCTATTATAGAATAGCGAGTGTAAGTACGGGTCGAACCCACGAGGATTTGTCAATTTTAATTATTAAAAGAATTACAACTGTCCAACTAGATCAAATGGGGTAGAGAATAATTATAAATTATACAAAATAAAAGCAACTACGATAAATGAGAGTAACGCAAGAGATTTGTAAACAATTAGGAAATAATTAGGATTCGGGGTCCATTTATCACGTAACTAATATTGCACACTAATTTAATGTTGTCATTCCCTTTTTATAACTCAAATTAAACCGACTCTCGCCGTGTTTAATTCGGAAAATATGACGGTTATGATCAAAATATTTTTAACGTCTCTAATAGACGGCTAAAATCCCTATTCCCTTAGAAAATACAAGTTTTAAAATTCGCAAATGTATTTAAGCATGGACTATCAAAACAATCAAAGTGCAAGCATAATCCATCAAAAATTACTATTTTTAAATCTCAAAACTTGATTTGACAAAATAATCTTGAAGGTTCTAAAACACACTCTCGTGTCGCTTTAAAATGAATACCGAATCTTTAATAACAATTAAACAAGTAGGGAATAAATAACGATAAAATTAACGTGACAATATTAGTTAACTATGATAAACTTCACCCTACTCCTAATATAAGAATCAAGCTACCATAATGAAAGAGAAATTGCAAGAATGAGTAGAGATCTTCATTAATAAACCAAACTTACAAATAGTTCTCTCACAATAATCTTGAATCCTCTGAAAAAATGATAAAAACTTGGCCCTCAAATTGATTACAATCACTCAAAGTTGTTCCCCGAAATCCTCCACGAAAGTCCTCTCTAATTGTCTCTAATTGTCTCCGAAATTATGATCCCAAGGGTCCTTTTTATAGGACAAGTGGTGAGGTATTTGAGTTGTGGTGGGACTCTTTCTGATTGGCCGAATAGTGTTGGTAGCTATCTCTCCACCTCTTTAATCTTTGGATCGTGATAAGGGACGGAATTTCCCCCCACTCGAAAACTCTTATATTTTCTTGTTTAACACGCATGTCGAGTTTCGTTCAAATCGGAGAATAAAAATTTCCGACTTTTTTACGATTTCACAAGTGGAAAAACAACATTTTTTCGAACGACCGTAAAAATCAGCTTTTTCGCGCCTTTTTTGAATTGATCATCAATTTGCACCAAATTCCATCATTATCTGCAAAAATTTCACTAGGCAACTTTTTCCACAAATTAGCACAAGAATATTATAAAATTATCGAAGTGCCCATTTTTGATTTAAAATTACCATTTTCAATATGAATTCAACCATTCTCGCATTTTTTCCTCCTTCTAATAAAATAGTCCTAAGAGATTATTAAATACACTAAAATGGGACTAACAAAGTATAAATTTGGGTATAATATATACAAAATAATGCACTCATCAATATTAGATTTCTAATTTCATTTTTTTAATACAAATATTCATGTTAAGTTGAATTAGATGCCAAACACAGGCTATAGTTTATATGTATGAATGTTGGATGCACAATTCATTGTTAATGCTAGTATTCACGCTAAGTTGAATTAAATGCTAAACACATGCTACAATTCGTATATGTGGATACTAGATTGATGATTTCGTTCGGATACTAATATTCATGTTTAAGTTGGATTATATGCCAAACACAGGCTACAATTCATATGTGTGGATATTAGATGTATGGTAAAGTTGTAACTCTAATGTTTATGTTTGGATTAGATTAGATGCCAAACACAGGCTATAATCTGAAATTGTGAACATTAGACTCATCTATGAGAATGTTAAATTGTTGGTGTATTATGTACATTCATGTGACAACCCGGATATGATTATGATAAATCGTGTTTAAATCATGCTTATCGTATGGGATGGGGATAATGTGTTATTAGAATATATAATGTTAAGTTATTGTGTTTAGTCTAATCCTACCTTCATAACTTATGAAATATTGAATTAGTCACAAACACAAATTTGAGAAGTCTTCGGTAGGAGTATTCGAGTTCAGGACTAGTTTTGGCCACTATAATATAATAATTGACTTGAGGTAAAAGCCATATACTTATACATATATGAGTTAAGTTTGTAACACAATAAACGGTGTGTAAAATAGAGGTCCGAGCAAGAAGTTATGCTGGAATTACGAAGCAAGGGCAAATCTGTCCATTCGTTAAGTGGTATTTTGTCTTATATGTATAACAAATGGATGAATTTCATTGGTTGGAAGGGGGGAAAGATTGGCCGACTTAAGCCTCTTGAAATAACCTTCTTATTCAGCCAAACTCATCCATTAGAGAGTTTGTCCTGAAGAGAGAGAAACGGGAAGTTTAAGAAGAGAAAGGCGAGGAAAAATGGGAGAAAAATCCACAGGGAATTACAAAAACATCCCTAAGGTAATTCTACATGTAAACCTTGTATATTGTTGGAATTATTAATTTAAAATGATATAAATAATCATTTGTTTACTAAACTTCCGTGTTTTGAGGTATACGTATGGATAGATGCGGGTTTAAGCAAGTTTGAACGTGTAAATCATCTATATTCATTCGATTGGAAACCATGTGTATTCAAACTCCTATAATTTTTTGTATATTTATTGGAATTGAATAATTCCAGTTGGATATGAAAATAGACTCATATATGTATAACATACCGAATATTATGTGAAAATACCAAGAAATGAATCTTTGGTGATAGTTTGAAGTTCATATATCAAATCTGCCCCAAAGGTGTAAGTATGCACACCAGGTGTTCGATGTTTTGCTTGACATAGCAAATGAACCTTAAAAATTATGAAACTTTAATTTTGTATTGTTAAATATGTTTATGGATGTTGGGTGAAATATCAAAGGAAGTTATGATGCAAAAATATTATGAAAATTCTTCGAAGTTGACTGAACGATAAAAGAGTCTATAGGGCAGATTTGATTTGTAATAAAGAAATGGACAAATCTAGCTCTAGGAAACTTGAAATGATGTGTTGTCTTTTATATTGGGAACCTACTATGATAAAAATCGGATTACCAAGAAGAAATTAAAGTATGTTTGGGCTATGGATTGGATATGTTAAATATTTTAACATGAAATTGGATGAGACTTCATTTATGATAAATGGTTAGAATGGGATGATATGATGCTTATGAGTATGGTCAAGGTTAAGTTATTATTTGGATTATTAATATCCTTATGATGATACTAATATTTTAAGACTTTATATGTGAAAGGAAAGAAAAATCGGTTGAACAAGTGCCCGATAAATGCAGGGGAAAAACACACGAAGTGGCCAAGGTGAGTGTACTCACTGTAAAAAGATGTATTATACATGGCTATGGAGATGATCTGAATATCACTCACGGGTAAGTTGTATTACACACGTTTATGGATACGATTTGAATATCACTCACGGGTAAGATGTATTACATAGTTATGGATAAGATCTGAATATCACTCACTAGTAAGAGGTATTATACATGGTTATGAATATGATCAGAATATTATTGATTATGCATTTGTTCATTTTGGTTTACCGGAATGGGAGGTTACTCCCCGACCCGAAATGGGGGAGATTTGTCTATTAAAGACAAGGGGTTACTCCTCGACAAGGAATGTGGGAGATTTGTCTATTAAAGACAAGGGGTTACTCCTCGACCAGAAATGGGGGAGAATTATCTATTGCAGACAGGATATGTGAATCATGATTCGGATAAGTTGGTCATTCTTTATGAATGAGCCGGATAAGTAGATAATTGATCATCTTTATGAATGATCTGGATAAGTATATAATTGGAAATTCTTTATGAACGGGTCGGATAAGTATGCATAAATTACCACATGAATATGATTTACTGCAATTAATTTTATGCAATAGTGTTGTAGTGATGCATTTGCTGAGCTATTTTGCTCATGGTTCCTATGTTTATGTTTTTCAGGTATTGTGATATCACTGCCAAATCTAGGAGTTCGGTGGGGTTATCAAGGGATGCATAAAATCATGATTTGGTCAAACGTAAATGGGGTAATTTAAGACTACTTATCTTTTCAGTAAGTTAGAATAAGCATAATTACCTTAATAAAAGTGAAGGGCTTTGAGTTTTATTGATGCATGTTAATAATTGAATAAAGATACTCGTGTTTATGGTTTGATTTAGGTAATTACGATTTGACTCACTTTGACTTTCAAACTTAATTATAAGTAACTGGGTTGGGGTGTGTCAACTTTGGTATCAGAGCCAGGTTTTAGAGGTTCTGGGGTGAGGAGTTCCTAGATTTGGGTGTGGAAGTAGAAATTGTTTTGAGTCACAAGTAAATTGGCTTTTGTTGACTAACATTTGTTAGTTATACATACATATTATTGTACGAGATGTAAAATGCCAGGATATGGCAGGAAAGGAAATGATTTGTTAAGGTTTATTCGAGGATGACAGCAAATACAGGTATTTTTATATGAATCATTGCATTATTTTATTTGTGGTATGGGCAAACATGTCATTGAAGGAAAATTTTTAAAGACAAAATATGGTATACGAAAATTGTGAAGTATTGGAAGTAATCCTTTCTTATACTGGAATATGTAAACTTGAGTAGTGTCACTTATTAAGCCATGGTTTGGTGTGTGCCCATTTATGTGGAAGTGTGAGGTACGGGAACCCATATTTCGTTAAAGGATGAGATGGTAAATTGTTAGAGTGTGAATCAAATGAAGATTCACATGGTAAAGGTGAAGTGAGAAGATTAATAGTTGTATATGTTTAAATTTAATATGTGAAATGGTCTTAAATTCAATTACTAGTCAATATAACACAATTGATCCGAATATGGGTTCATACTGAATTATGATAAGTAGAAGAAAAGGTAATAAGAGTTGAGATGTATTTTTTAATAGTATTCGTATATGTAGTGAATATTACTCCTGTGATGTTTTGAAATGCTTATATGAATAGCAGAGTTGAGACGAAGTGTTAAAGTGTTGGAAGTTTAAAAATATTGGAGAGCCCTTTTAAGAGTACGTGTTGTGTATGAGTATAGTAAAGATGCTAATCGGGTTTGAATATCGACAACTGGTTTGGGTGGATATTGAGTTATATTTGTCATTGTATGTACATGTTATCTCTAAGAGTATGACATATAATGAATATGATTGACATTATACGGAGTCACCAAGAAGTATGTCTAAGGATAATGTGCTTTGTGAGATACCGCAAGGGGATATGTTAACGTATTTGTATTGGTTATTTGAAAGAAATATGACATATAATAGCTAGAGAAGTATTACGGGGTTGGTAAGTATGGTTAAAGTTTTAAGTGGTGATGGCGGAAAAACGTTGCCAATGCCGTTTAATATAAGATTGAACTGTATAAGCAACTCCGAGATGTTTGTTGAAGAAACCCTTTTCTTTTGGAAAAATAAAAATTATAAACAACAAGATGTGTTTACAAAAGACTTATGTACGAGAGTAATCAAGACTTTGTAATCAGTTTTTAAAACAAGACAGTTTTAAAAATCAGCACACTATAGACTGAGATGAGGAGATGAAGATAATCAAACACACAGCTTTTAACGTGGTAAAACCTCTCCCAACAGAGGAAACATCCACGGTGACTTCTAAGTCACAAAAGTAAAAATCCACTAACAACAAATAATAGTTACAAACAATACAACATACATCCACACAAATCAACATATTCTAAATTTAGGAATATACCCCACTTGGTGTCCTTCTAACTTCTCATAGATCTGATTGTTGATGATGTTCTTCCAATTTGATAACTTCCTTTGCTTTTGCTTCCATATGTCGACTCAATGATCTTTGATCTTATACACAACACTTTCAGTGTAGTAGTGTGTTAAGTGTTTGTGAAGTGATTCATATTCACATGCATGAACTCACACACACTTAGATGTACAGACAGTCCTAGAAAAATTACATATAAAGTCTATATGTTGTGATTTTGTTTTCTTTCTTTCTTACAGAACTATAAACCTGTTTGACCTTTAATATAACCCAGATTCCACGGATATCTCGCTTCAAAATCGGTCAAGATCTTAATCAATCTCGGTTTTAAAAATATTTTTGAGATTGAAAATCTCCAAGTGTGAATCCATCTAGGTCAAGGTTAAGTTTCGTAAGAACAGAAACCATAAAACATTTTCAAAACCAAATCAGTAAAGATTTTCTTAAATCAAGTAAGAAATATGCAGATCTAGTGAAAATGTAACATGCAGAATGTAGATCTAAAGTTTCTATGAAAGAGAAACACAGATCTTCACACGAATGTTTAAGTTGTAAACAAGATCATAGATAAAGAGGTTACAGCTTCAAATGAACAAACCACTCTCTCTCAAAACACTCAAGGTTGTGTTTGGGGTTAGGTGTATACGAAGGTTTGATACAGAAAATGAAGTGTTTAGGGTTAGGGTTTGGTTTTTGGCTAATTGTTTTTTTCCTTTCTCTCTCTTCTCTCTTTTCTTTTCTCTCTTCTCTCTCACTTCTCTCTATTTTTTTCTCTCTTCTCTCTCACTTCTCTCTTCTCTCTATTTTTTTTTTCTCAGAAATGACGAATGCCCAAAAATCTTGAAAGTCTGAGAAGTGGGGGGTTTATATAGGGGTGAAGGAAGATTCTGGAAATGCGCATGGAATCAATGGCTGAGATTAAGTCATCCTACGATTGACTTGATCTAAGGGTTATAAAACAGCGGTGGTTAAGTCCAAAGTGATTGGTTTAAACGATGGCACACGGATAGGTTTAAAACACATGCAGACCATCGATCAGCTTTGATCCAACGATCATCAATCCACCAATGAACCCTCACATAACAAACACAAAAAGATGAACCAAGAGGATGACAAGTGTTGCAATATGAGTGGCTCACACACGCGCGTCCGAAGTAATTACAGCAGGCACCCTGAAGTCTCTAGCGCATTTACATTCTACCCAAACAAACATTCCATTGAAAAATGAAGTTTTTAAAATAGAAATTTTACCCCACAAATTATATAAACACATTTTATTAATGAAAAGATTAATTAAAAAAATGTTTAAAAAATGTTTAAAAATTCCCAAAAATAATTAAAACCACATTTTAAGGGGAATTAATCACAAAATCAATTTTAAGCAATATATACACATGTATGCACTTCTAATTGTGTGTAGTGTGATTCAATTTATACCTTCATGGATCATTGAAGAGGATTAGAGAGAAAAGTTCCGAGGCTTTTTGGATTCTAGGATAGACAACCAATTTTGTCACTATTTCCAAATTAGATGAACACTTATACAGTATAGACTTAAGCAAGTCAAAGGTATAAGGTGCTTCAATCTCCCCCTTTGGAAATATGAGACAAAATCTCCTTTGAGTTAGCTTAAAACTCGTAGGGAACCAAAAAAAAAATAAAACCTAGTCCTATACAAAAAATACTATAAACCCATTTCCTAGAAAGTCAAAAATTACATAACTCAACTATTTACAAAATTGTACACTAGAAATGGTAGACAATCAGTAGAAGAGATTCCTGCAAATATGCACACTAAGATCAAGCAGTTTAGATTGAAATGAGAACAAAACATTGAACTCGTAAGACTCAAATTTCTCCCCCATTTTGTCTCAAATGGACAAAGGGTAAAACTTAAGGTCTGAAGAGTCTAATCAGCGCATACCATACCTATAGAATTACGCAAATACAGAAATCTGTTATAGTCTAAAGGTTTAGTGAACATGTCTGCAAGTTGCAGATCAGTAGGCAGGTAATGAATTTCTAATTCCTTAGTTTCAACAAGTTCGCGTATAAAGTGATGCCTTATTTTAATATGCTTAGTTCGCAAGTGTTGAACCGGGTTTTTAGATATGTTAATGGCGCTTTGATTGTCAGAATATAATTGTAATTGATCTTCTTTAATCCCATAATCGCTTAACATTTGTTTTATCCATAACAACTGAGCACAGCAACTTCCTGCTGCTATATATTCGGACTCAGCCGTAGATAAAGATGTGCAATTCTGTTTTTTGCTACTCCAACCAACTAAATTATTGCCGACATAATAACAGGCACCTGATGTACTTTTACTATCATCAGTACACCCGGCCCAATCAGCATCAGTATACCCTATGATGGTGCTGCAGGTATCATTAGTGTACCTAAGTCCAAGATTGAGAGTGCCTTTTATGTACTTTATTATACATTTTACACACGATAAATGGCTCTCTTTAGGGTTATTCTGGTAACGAGCACACAGACATACAGCATACATTATGTCTGGTCGAGAGGCAGTTAGATAGAGTAGGCTACCAATCATACTACGATACAGTGTGGAATCAACTGACTTTCCAGTTTCATCTTTGCTTAATATAACAGTAGTACTCATAGGCGTTTTGGCAACTTTAGCATTATCTAAACCAAATTTCTTAACAAGATCTAAGGCATACTTAGTTTGAGAGACAAATAGTCCATCAGAATTCTGTTTCACTTGAAATCCTAAGAAAATTTGTAGCTCCCCCATAAGGGACATGTGAAACTCCTTATGCATAATAGCAGAAAAAGATTTAACTTCAGAGTTTGAAGTTGACCCGAAAATGATGTCGTCTACATAGACTTGGGCTATAATAATGTTTTTGTCAAAATGTTTGACAAAGAGAGTCTGTTCATTTCCTCCTCTCTTAAAACTCTTATCCAACAAAAAGTTGGAAAGGCGTTCATACCAAGCTCTTGGAGCTTATTTTAAGCCATACAAAGCCTTTTTTAGACGAAAGACATGGTTAGGGTATTTAGGGTCAATGAACCCTTTGGGTTGTTCTACATATGTTTCTTCGGACAGAATTCCATTGAGGAAGGCAGATTTGACATCCATTTGATAAAGTGTGAATTTTAAGTGACACGCTATGGCGAAAAGAAGACGAACAGATTCAAGACGAGTGACAGTGGAAAATGTCTCGCTAAAATCTATCCCTTCTATTTGAGAGTAACCTTGAGCAACAAGTCTAGCTTTGTTTCTAAGAATTACCCCATTTTCATCAGATTTGTTCTTAAAGATCCAACGTGTTCCAATAACATTTTTGTTTTTAGGCCGCGGTACAAGATACCAGACATCGTGAATGACAAATTGTAAAAGTTCTTCTTGCATAGCAGAAATCCAGTGTGTGTCATTCAATGCTTCATTAACATTTTTCGGTTCCACAAGGGAGACGAAACATGCATAATTAGCATAATTTCTTAACTAGGATCTAGTACGAACTGGCTCATTAGGATTACCGACCACGTTGTCAATGGGATGATCTTTAGAGACCCAGCCAGGTACTTCTGGACTCTCACTAGGTAATGAGTCATCTATTTCTGGTGAATCAGTTTTGAAATCATTTTCAGATTCAACCACAATAGGTGATTCAGATATCTTATTTTCGACAATAGTGTCGCTTACAATTACATTTATCGATTCCATAAGGGCCTTAGTACACAGATTGTATATACGATAAGCACGACTATTTGGGGAGTATCCTAAGAAGATGGATTTATCACCACATGTCACGAATTTAGACAGATGTTCTCTGTCTTTACAGACATAATACTGACTTCCGAAAGTTCTTAGATATTTCAGATTAGGCTTCTTACCGTACCACAACTCATAAGGGGTTTGTTTAGAGTTTTTCCTAAGGTAAACCCTATTAGTGATATGACATGCAGTTCTAATAGATTCTACCCAGAAGTATTTAGGTAGAGATTTGGCATGCAACATGACACGTGCCATCTCTTGAAGAGTTCAGTTTTTGCTTTCAGCAATACCATTCTGCTGAGGAGTTTTAGGCGCACTAAATTCATGTTTGTAACCGTTGTAGTCATAATATTCAACTATTCCTGTGTCTATGAACTCTCCCCCTCTATCACTACGAATACGATTGACTTGTGTGTCCTTCTTATTTTCAATTCTTAGTAAAATTTTCAGAAAATTCTGAAACGTGTCAGATTTATGTTTCAAGAAGGCAACCCAAGTGAATCGTGTGAAATCATCAACCATGACTAGGATATAACTATGTCCACAAAGACTAACAGTTCTAGAGGGACCAATAAGGTCCATATGGATGAGATCTAGAGGTCTAGAGGTGAGAATGTCTTTAACCTTTTTATGCGAAGTCTTAACTATTTTTCCTTCCTGGCAATGACCACAGACAACACTGGAAATAGGTTTAATTTTAGGAATACCTCTAACTATCTCTTGACTGGACAATCTACCAAGGATATCATAACTTAAGTGACCCATACGATTATGCCAGATTTCATTGTCATCCATTCTGACAATGTTACAGGTTTCAGAACTAGTCTTGACAGTATAACAATTGTCAGGTGTTCGAAATCCTGTAATAATGCATTCACCTTTATCATTTAGAATTTTGCAATTGTTCTTTGAAAAGGTGACTGTATGGTCAGAGTCACAAAATTGTGATATACTTAGGAGATTGGCTTTAAGACCTTTAACTAATAGAACATTTTCGAGAACAGGCATTCCTTCTTCTTTTAGGGTTCCTTTACCTATGATCTGGGATGAAACTCCGTCACCAAAAACAACTTTTCCACCAGCAAATCTGGTTTTGTTTAAAAGTTTTGTTTCATCTCCTGTCATATGTTTGGAACATCCTGAATCTAAGTACCAACCAGATGAAGTGTGTTCAGCTTTTAAGGCAGTGATAACAATGTTACACTTCATTTGGGGTAAAAGATCATCTTTTCTAACCCAAATAGCTCTAGTTTTAATTTTGCGCAAGTTCGCCCTCATTTGATAAAATTTTTGAGAAACAACTTTTTGTCGAAAAACATTTGGAGCAGCAAACTGATTATTGTGGAAAATTTGAGCTTTTGGTTTAGGAAAGTTTCTGGGAGCCTTTCTCTTAAATGAACTCTTAGTTTTGGTCTTTCTATTCCTGTAGTTAGAGTTCTTGTCAGGTTGTCTTGGAAGGACATAATGGTTACGATTTTGCCTAGAATAGTTAACGTTCTTGTAGATAGAAGTGTTGTACACAGGGGTGTTTAGACGCCTAGCATAACAACCTTCAAAGGAATGACCATAAATGTCACAGTAGGAGCAATATTGATTGCTTGAGGGATGAACTTCCTTAAGAAAACTTCTAAAGATAGGTTTAACAGCATTCTGTTCAGTAGTGCTATTCCTAGGAGGTATGGTCTTATAGGTAGAATCAGCCTTTCTGATAAAAGGACAGACGTATTTAGTCTTAAGTGCAGTGTCAGCCTTAGAATTACTAGACTCTCCAATGTCTTTCTGTTGTTGCTTTTGATCAAATTCCTTTTTAATAAAATGAAAATCTGGGCATGTTTCAATTGGTCTTTTGCCCCCAGACACAAACTTAATAGGTTCAAGTTTTGTAGTTTGTGGTTTGTTCTTAGGGCAAAATCCAATACCGGTTCTATCATCAGAATTGGTCTTGGAGTCAACAACAAAGTCAGTAAAACAATTTGAATTGTTTTCAAACTTAGAAAAATTTTTGAAAACAGTAGCTGTCTTTATTTTTGCTTCCTCCAATTCTAATAATGTTCCCTTGTATTTCATTTCCAGGGTTTCATTTGTTTTAGTCAACTCTTTTAATTTTTGATCAAAAGTTTCAATTTCAGATTGATGGGACAGACACTGGTTAGTGTACTCTTCGGCATTCAGCTTCACAATAAGACTTAGGTCATCTAATTTCTTAGTCAGGTCTCTAATAGTCTTCTCCAGTCTAGTGCCTTTTTTGAGAGTTTTAGCATACAAAGTATGAATATCTGGGAGGTCATCTGTGTCTGAGTCGCTAAGTGAAGTGTGTGCAGTGACCCCTAACGATTCAGTTTTAGTACTCACGCACCCATTTGCATTGTCATTATCGAGATCACTTTGACTCACACACACGGTAGTAGAACTAGCAACATTTTCAGATAATAAAGCATCTAGGCCAGTCAAAACAGTATTCACACAAGCAGGAGTAGGAGCATCATTATCACAGACAGACATATCATCATTGTAAATGATCTTAGCATAAAAAGACATGCAAGGGTCAAGTACATTTGATGACTCAAGTTCCTCTTCATCAGAGTCACTTGAATCATTCCAAGTTTTACAGACATTGGCTCTATTGTGTGTGTTGGCTTTATTCAGATTAACTCTACAATCGTGAGCAATGTGACCTAGTTTCCCACATCTAAAACATTCAATCTTTTTAAGGTCTTTAGTGGGTCTGGAGTTGTTGTCCTTAGGATGTTTGTCAAGTCCTCTCTCATGAGGTTTGGGATTAGACAGAGTAGGATAATTAGGTTTGCCTTGTTTAGTTGCCTGTTTGTTTCTAAATTTAACAATTTTCTTAAATTGTTTAGACATTAAGGCAATCTGATTATCTAGTTTGTCTATATCACACTCCTCATCAGAGTCAGAGTTGATCAAATTGGTCTCAAGTTTAGATATCTTAGAGGCAAAACTCAAGTTAGAGTTGGGCTGTTTTCTTTGAGAATGATTCAATTGTTTCTTAAAGTCTAATTCCATTTCCACAGTTCTAAGTTTGCTACTGAGTAACTCAGGGGTAAGGTTTTGATCACTCATTTCCTCAATAGCATACCTCTTACTGTCAAACTTTTGTGGTAATGATCTTAGGATTTTAGAAACAATCTCATTCCTATCATAAGTTATACCATTAGCATGCAACTTAGTAACTATATCAGTTAAGTTCATGTAAAAGTCATCAAAAGACTCAGAGTCAGACATGATAAAGAGTTGTACTGCTGGATAAGCATTTGAGTTTTAGCAGCTTTAACTCTTGAGTCTCCTTCATGGGCAGTGATTAATGTGTCCCATGCTTCCTTAGAAGTGGCACAAGATGAGATTCTCTTGAACTCATACTCATTAATAGACATAAAGATGGCATTCTTGCCTTTATTGTTATTTCGAGAAATAGTTTTCTCTTCTTGTGTAAACTCACTTAAGATTTTCTTTACTCTCTCATCGCTTCCTTCAGTGGCTGGTTTAGTAGGATAAGTGTATCCATTTTCAATAATGTCCCAGACATCATCTCCTAAAGTCCCTTGGATTAAGGCAACCATTCTTACTTTCCAGTAAGCAAAGTTGTTTCCATCAAAGAGTGGAGGTCTGGACAGATTACCAAACCTTTCATTCTTCTCGTCCATAGTTAGGTTTTTCAGAAAACGATTTCAGAAACACAAGATCTTTTTTAAATAAAAGTTAACAGGGCTCTGATACCAATTGAAAAACGTTGCTAATGCCGTTTAATACAAGATTAAACTGTATAAGCAACTCCGAGATGTTTGTTGAAGAAACCCTTTTCTTTTGAAAAATAAAAATTATAAACAACAAGATGTGTTTACAAAAGACTTATGTACGAGAGTAATCAAGACTTTGTAATCAGTTTTTAAAACAAGACAGTTTTAAAAATCAGCACACTATAGACTGAGATGAGGAGATGAAGATAATCAAACACACAGCTTTTAACGTGGTAAAACCTCTCCCAACAGAGGAAACATCCACGGTGACTTCTAAGTCACAAAAGTAAAAATCCACTAACAACAAATAATAGTTACAAACAATACAACATACATGCACACAAATCAACCTATTATAAGTTTAGGAATATACCCCACTTGGTGTCCTTCTAACTTCTCATAGATCTGATTGTTGATGATGTTCTTCCAGTTTGATAACTTCCTTTGCTTTTGCTTCCTTATGTCGACTCAATGATCTTTGATTTTATACACAACACTTTCAGTGTAGTAGTGTGTTAAGTGTTTGTGAAGTGATTCCTATTCACATGCATGAACTCACACACACTTAGATTTACAGACAGTCCTAGAAAAATTACATATAAAGTCTATATGCTGTGATTTTGTTTTCTTTCTTTCTTACAGAACTATAAACCTGTTTGACCTTTAATATAACCCAGATTCCACGGATATCTCGCTTCAAAATCGGTCAAGATCTTAATCAATCTCGGTTTTAAAAATATTTTTGAGATTGAAAATCTCCAAGTGTGAATCCAACTAGGTCAAGGTTAAGTTTCGTAAGAACAGAAACCATAAAACATTTTCAAAACCAAATCAGTAAAGATTTTCTTAAATCAAGTAAGAAATATGCAGATCTAGTGAAAATGTAACATGCAGAATGTAGATCTAAAGTTTCTATGAAAGAGAAACACAGATCTTCACACGAATGTTTAAGTTGTAAACAAGATCATAGACAAAGAGGTTACAGCTTCAAATGAACAAACCACTCTCTCTCAAAACACTCAAGGTTGTGTTTGGGGTTAGGTGTATACGAAGGTTTGATACAGAAAATGAAGTGTTTAGGGTTAGGGTTTGGTTTTTGGCTAACTGTTTTTTTCCTTTCTCTCTCTTCTCTCTTTTCTTTTCTCTCTTCTCTCTCACTTCTCTCTATTTTTTTTCTCTCTTCTCTCTCACTTCTCTCTTCTCTCTATTTTTTTTTTCTCAGAAATGACGAATGCCCAAAAATCTTGAAAGTCTGAGAAGTTGGGGGTTTATATAGGGGTGAAGGAAGATTCTGGAAATGCGCATGGAATCAATGGCTGAGATTAAGTCATCCTACGATTGACTTGATCTAAGGGTTATAAAACAGCGGTGGTTAAGTCCAAAGTGATTGGTTCAAACGATGGCACACGGATAGGTTTAAAACACATGCAGACCATCGATCAGCTTTGATCCAACGATCATCAATCCACCAGTGAACCCTCTCACATAACAAACACAAAAAGATGAACCAGGAGGATGACAAGTGTTGCAATATGAGTGCCTCACACACGCGCATCCAAAGTAATTACAGCAGGCACCCTGAAGTCTCTAGCGCATTTACATTCTACCCAAACAAACATTCCATTGAAAAATGAAGTTTTTAAAATAGAAATTTTACCCCACAAATTATATAAACACATTTTATTAATGAAAACATTAATTAAAAAAAATGTTTAAAAAATGTTTAAAAATTCCCAAAAATAATTAAAACCACATTTTAAGGGGAATTAATCACAAAATCAATTTTAAGCAATATATACACATGTATGCACTTCTAATTGTGTGTAGTGTGATTCAATTTATACCTTCATGGATCATTGAAGAGGATTAGAGAGAAAAGTTCTGAGGCTTTTCGGATTCAAGGATAGACAACCAATTTTGTCACTATTTCCAAATTAGATGAACACTTATATAGTATAGACTTAAGCAAGTCAAAGGTATAAGGTGCTTCAATGGCACGTTTAACTTCCATGTTACCAAGCGTGTAGGATGAGTGTATTAATGATATTGCATAAGAATATCATGTTAATAAACATTGGGATAATATTAGGATTATAAAGTTATTGTGTTGAATAAATGACTTATTAAAGTCATTGTATGTTTAGTTAAAGAACAATCAAATGATACTGAAAAAGGGAATATAGTGAGAAGTTATATTGAGTTCATAGTGCATGACAGCATAATATACATGAAGGTGAATATGAAATCTTAGTTAAGAATAAACATTGAGTGAATGATTGTTCAGTTTCCATATATGAATAGTAGTGAGGATATATTCAAATTAAGAAATTGTAAGGATGATATTTAACATACTCTTAAACTTCAGAAACAATACAGAAAGTTGTTAAGGTCAAACACAAGTATTTGGTGTTGAATGGAAAATGAGAAAATGGCATATAATAAGCTAGTCTTGTAATATGATATTTATGAATTCAAATATTGAATGGAAGTTGGAGAAAGTAAATATAAGAAGTTAGTCTTGTAATAGAATATTTATTATTCGAAATATTACATGATAATAAGGATGGACCATATGAATAAAGGTATGAAATAATATGAGTTGGGAATTGACTTCCATTTATAAGAAATCATTAGATGATTATTCTTACGTGTAAGTGATAAATAAAATGAAGATGATATGAGAGAATATTTGTCGGGCATGAGGATTCCCAATTGGTTGGTAAGTGAAATTCAACCTAAATTTCGGGGACGAAATTTTCTAAGGGGGAAGGTTGTGGCAACCCGGATATGATTATGATAAACCATGTTTAAATCATGCTTACCGTATGGGATGGGGATAATGTGTTATTAGAATATATAATGTTAAGTTATTGTTTTTAGTCTAATCCTACATTCATAACTTATGAAATATCGAATTAGTCACAAACACAAATTTGTGAAGTCTTCGGTAGGAGTATTCGAGTTCGGAACTAGTTTTGACCACTATAATATAATAATTTACTTGAGGTAAAAATTATATAGTTATACATATATGAGTTAAGTTTGTAACACAATAAACGGTGTGTAAAACAGAGGTCCGAGCAAGAAGTTATGCTGGAATTACGAAGCAGGGGCAAATCTGTCCATTCGTTAAGTGGTATTTTGTCTTTTATCTATAAAATATGGACGAATTTCATTGGTTGGAAGGGGGGAAAGCTTGGACGACTTAAGCCTCTTGAAATAACCTTCTTATTCATCCAAACTCATCCATTAGAGAGTTTGGCCTGAAAAGAGAGAAACGGGAAGTTTAAGAAGAGAAAGGCGAGGAAAAATGGGAGAAAAATCCATAGGGAATTACAAAAACATCCCTAAGGTAATTCTACATGTAAACCTTGTATATTGTTGGAATTATTGATTTAAAATGATATAAATAATAATTTTTTTACTAAAATTCCGTGTTTTGAGGTATACGTATGGATAGATGCGGGTTTAAGCAAGATTGAACGTGTAAATCATGTATATTGATTCGATTGGAAACCATGTGTATTCAAACTCCTATAACTTTTTTTATATTTATTGGAATTGAATAATTCCAGTTGGGTATGAAAATAGACTCACATATGTATAACATATCCGAATATTGTATAAAAATACCAAGAAATGAATCTTTGGTGATAGTTTGAAGTTCATATATCAAATCTGCCCCAAAGGTTTAAGTATACACACCGGGTGTTCGAGGTTTTTCTTGACATAGCAAATGAACCTTAAAAATTATGAAACTTTAATTTTGTATTGTTACATATGTTTATGGATGTTGGGTGAAATATCAAAGGAAATTATGATACAGAAAAATTATGAAAAATCTTCGAATTTGACTGAACGATAAAAGAGTCTATAGGGAAGATTTGATTTGTAATAAAGAAATGGACAAATCTTGCTCTAGGAAACTTGAAATGATGTGTTGTCTTTTATATTGGGAACCTACTATGATAAAAATCGGATTAACAAGAAGAAATTAAAGTATGTTTGGGCTATGGATTGGATATGTTAAATATTTTAACATGAAATTGGATGAGACTTCATTTATGATAAATGATTAGAATGGGATGATATGATGCTTATGAGTATGGTCAAGGTTAAGTTATTCTTTGGATTATTAATATCCTTATGATGATACTAATATTTTAATACTTTATATGTGAAAGGAAAGAAAAACCGGTTGAACAAGTTCCCGACAAAGGCAGGGGAAAAACACACGAAGTGGCCAAGGTGAGTGTACTCACTGTAAAAAGATGTATTATACATGGCTATGGAGATGATCTGAATATCACTCACGGGTAAGTTGTATTACACACGTTTATGGATACGATTTGAATATCACTCACGGGTAAGATGTATTACATAGTTATGGATAAGATCTGAATATCTCTCACTGGTAAGAGGTATTATACATGGTTATGAATATGATCAGAATATTATTGATTATGCATTTGTTCATTTTGGTTTACCGGGATGGGAGGTTACTCCCCGATCCGAAATGGGGGAGATTTGTCTATTAAAGACAAGGGGTTACTCCTCGACCAGGAATGGGGGAGATTTGTCTATTAAAGACAATGGGTTACTCCTCGACCAGAAATGGGGGAGAATTATCTATTGCAGACAGGATATGTGAATCATGATTCGGATAAGTTGGTCATTCTTTATGAATGAGCCGGATAAGTAGATAATTGATCATCTTTATGAATGATCTGGATAAGTATATAATTGGAAATTCTTTATGAACGGGTCGGATAAGTATGAATAAATTACCACATGAATATGATTTACTGCAATTAATTTTTTGCAATAGTGTTGTAGTGATGCATTTGCTGAGCTATTTTGCTCATGGTTCCTATGTTTATGTTTTTCAGGTATTGTGATATCACTGCCAAATCTAGGAGTTCGGTGGGGTTATCAAGGGATGCATAAAATCATGATTTGGTCAAACGTAAATGGGGTAATTTAAGACTACTTATCTTTTCAGTAAGTTAGAATAAGCATAATTACCTTAATAAAAGTGAAGGGCTTTGAGTTTTATTATTGCATGTTAATAATTGAATAAAGATACTCGTGTTTATGGTTTGATTTAGGTAATTACGATTTGACTCACTTTGACTTTCAAACTTAATTATAGGTAACTGGGTTGGGGTGTGTCAACTCACTTAATCACAATTAATGTTGTTGGACGTCAAACACAGATGCCACAAGTATGGTAGCTATGATTAATTGAATATTAATGGATAATAATATTTGTTTATTAATAAATTATTGGAGATCAAAATAGATGCCATGATTTTTTAAATTACTTAACATGTCACAAACTTAAGTATTCTAAAAACATCATTAACATAGTGTTTTATTCGATATAATAATATTGTGCATTAATATAGCCATGAAGGGGTTTCGAATAATTTTTTATAATTTGGTCCTCGTACATAAGTTTTGATATAATGCATGGTGAGGTGAAAATAAATTATTGATGTCTCACTCCTTTATTATTATTTTCCCAATGTCTCAAGAAAGTCCCTTGTCTATTTGATTTTCACATTACGCCAAATTAAAATATTTCGTGAATTTCAAATTAAGCAATAGATAATAAAATAATTTATTCATGTATTACGGGTATTTTGCACATGTATGCGTATCTCTAATATTTATATAATATAAGGTTTGGTTTTCATTAAAGTGATCCATTCCATAAGAGATAAATAATGGACATATGCATTCATATCATGCATATTTTGGTTGTTTACGGGTCCATGTATGATATTAAATGCTAGGATATTGATACTTTATGATGTTGCATACATATTATTGTTTAGTTAATAGTTGTGAATCGGTAGCCTACGGGTCCAATTACAATAAATGAGCAAAAAGTAAGTGATGATGTGTATTTTTGGAAGGTAATAATGGTCATGAAACGCAGATGCCATAGTTTCTTTCATTATGATATCACAAATTAAGTTTATGAAAAACATAAACATAAATAATTTAGTTCATTGCTCATGCGATATTTAATGAACATAAGTGAAAAATTTATTGACTTGTGTATGTAAGTCTTTACTTAATGTAATATTCATATTAGGAAATGTTTGGTAGTCACCAGAGTGATCCGACTAGAATGATAACAAATATTAAATGTAAAGATGATGGTAGTAGTGATAACTCATGATGCTTATAATTGTAAGGATATTAATGGGGTAATTGAGTTTATTTCTTCAAGTAAGGTTATTCTTTACAGGGACTTAATTTTGACTGATTGAATGAATATCGAAGATCACGTAAATTATTATAGTATGTGAAAATAAGTTGTTCACAAATATCATGTACATCTTATGAAATAATATTATACCCAATAAAGTAATCTACAAGCATCATATAATCGATAATTCACGATAACTACTGAAGAAAACTAACGGTTATGAACTCAATGTATTATTATGTTATCGATGTGTGTGTTGTTAAATCAAAGCATTAATGAAGTGAGCAATTTATCTCATTATCTTATCATATTATTGTATCCCATTTTGTTTCTCTAAAATTTTAGATCTCGTGTGTTTAATTCTCTCGAGACTAACTTCTTAGAATGAGGTAAAGAGTTAAGTTTCAATCATTCTATTAGATCTTTATATGTAACCTTTAATTATGAGCCCACTATTGCTGATGAATAATGTGTGGAATACTGCATATAAAGTTTGAAGAGATTAAATAAATTAAGTGTTATGTTAATGCATATAATGTTGCACACTCAGACTAATAATGCTAAAGATTAAGTGTATATATGATACATCGTTTTCATACTAGTAGGTGCCTACTATGATACATATTCAAGAACATTAAGGTAGATTGTGTGAAACATGAGGTATAGTTCGGAAAAAAAATTATATATTTAACCTGCGTGTGTTTCAAATTAAACTTAGGGTGCTACGAAAATGTTTAAATCCGATGCAAGGATTATTTATAAAACAATATAGAAATGCAAATAAGATTCTGTTTCTTTTGTTCTTGGGGAATCAAATCGCCATTTGTTTTTCATAAACCCTCAATGTTTTTTTTTCTTTTTAATCTTCTTGGAAAATGTTTGTCTAGACTTGATCGTGAGGAATATTTTCAAAAGAATCTTCCAGTGTATCTTTTTCAAAGGTTATAGTATTCCTTTTGATATTTTCTATAAAATACAGTATGGACATATTTATTTTAAAGGTTGTTTTGATCCTGCATCATAATCGTAGCCTTATTGATTAAACTCTTTAATCTTGTACCAAATTAAATCTAGACTCCCTTTAATAGTTTTCGTGGATAAGATTTTTGTAATATATCTTATAAATCTAGATAGTCGAGTTGTGCTCTTACGGTATTACGATGTCTAATATTAAGATGACCTATGTGGCCCAAGTGGGAGATTATGAGAAACTTCCCTTAAAGTGGACCTATATAGATCCTATAATTGTCATTGGCATTGACACGTACTTGTTGCATTAAAGAAAATCAAAATTGTCAAATTCATTATTAATGGTGAAATTAATGGGAGTTGAAAATCATGAAATATGGTTATAAAGGAAGGTAGGGTACTTATCCTATTAACGATAACTTTATTAAATACTTGTTCTTTTAGTTGTTAGATTGTGTAAACAACAAAGAACAAATAAATTATCAACCACTAAATGATAGTATTGTCACCATGCGACAAATGTAGATAAAATTATAAGGAATAGTATTAAGAAGATCCTAAAAGATCTCCTATCCTAAATGATTATGTAGTATATCTCCATGAACATAAATTTGGTGTAGGGATAAATAATGATCTGATTTTATTATCACAAGTCATAATAAGTGAAACTAATGGACTACAACTAAGCTCAAGATCTCGTTGAATTACATAATTAATGAACTAAAGTCGAGTATGAGTGGGTCATCAAGACCAAACATGACGCTAACGGTAATTAAAATGATATAAAGTTAAATTGTAATAAAATATTTCACCATTAATGAGGAAAAGGTTATACATGAACCTTCTCAATTATATCTAAGGATATGGAATTCATATGACATTAGTAGATTATTATGATTGAGAGTTACATTAAATGAACATGAAAATTACTTTTTGGAGTTTAATTAACCATATGTATATGTTTAAGAGATCATTGTATAAACATAAGTTTCCAGCATGACGTATTTTATGAAATAATAACATTTTTTTTAATCATTGTATATTTGTATACACCTGAAGATCAGTGGGAGTAAGTTTATATATTTTCTTTATATACAAGCACGAATTTAGGAAGTAGAGAAACAAAATAATTTTATATAGGTTTAAGAGTTATGTATGAAGTAATGAGATACTTAAAAGACTATATGCTCACATTTAGGATATTTGTTCATTTGAATATGAACGATTATTATGTCTTGAACTTACTAGTTATACGGATGGTATGAAGTTCACTCTTACTTAAGTATGTTTGTTTTGGTTTATTGACCAATATAATGAAGGAGTGCAACACAATCCATCCATTAACTATTGTGAAAGATGAGTTTGTAGTATGCTTTGATGCTACAACTTACGTATTTTGGCAACGTGACTTCATTTCGGGACTTGGAGTTTTCGACACTATTACCAAGCCGCTGAAACATTATGACAATGTCGCTGCAATCTTCTTTATGAAGAAATATTATGTATTCCAAGAGTAACTAAGCATACTGAATGTAGATACCTTTCAATTAAATAAGAAATTCTGAAACAACGAGTGTCACTTGAACACATTAGTACAAGTGTTAACATAGCACATTTACATAAATGGGCAATCATAAAAGACATTAATGAAGCATGCTTAATATATGGATCTTAATTGTAGCCAATAAATTTTGATGTAGTGGATTACTAGTGCTTATTTTTTACACTACATTATGATATCACTAAAGTATTTCTGAATTTTATATTTCTGTCTTTATTGTATACATGCATGTGAACGAATGAATGTGACAGAAATAGTCTTTTTATAAAGAAATTATGGGACCATTATTGACAATTCACATTTTAGGCCTAATTGAATATGACATTAGTGGCGTAGTACATGGAAGGAACCATGCTCTTAAATTAGTGTAGAACTGCCATGACTCACATTTAGTGGAGTATTTAATTAAGGTGAATAATTGTAAATGACTATTCTAAAGATTATTGCACGTCTGATGTTCCTTTAATCAAATCATTATGTAATTCTTATTAGGACCAAGTGGAAGACTGTTAGGAATATTTTATCCATTTAATAATTTCAAAATTATGAAATTAGGAATTATTAATAGGTTAAATAAAAGGGTCCTACTTGATGTGGTGCAACTAAGAAATAAGATTTGGTTAGGAAATCTTTAGATAAGTCATCGGGATTTTTAAGAGATAGAGTGAATTAGTCTCCTAATGCAAGTCTAACTGTGATGGATGGTCGAATTATAGTTTACATGGGATATTAGGGTCCTCTCTCACCCTATTATATAGTAGGTTATTCTCCATTATATAATTTTCATAAACACCCAATATATTGAGCTAAAGAGAGAAAGTTCGAAAATCCATTTAAGTGCAATTTTTCCAAGAATGGGGATTAATGAAGCAATTAATCAAGATGATAAAAGAGATTTCTACAACAATATTAATCAATGCATTGGATCAAGGTAAGTCTTATTTTCTATCGTTTAGGCATATTTTGTGAAAACATGAAGATTCAAGATCCTTTTATTGAGAACAATTTTATGCTAAAGTTTAATCATATTAATGTGTTCGTGATTAATATTAGGGTGTTCTTAAGAATGATTTTACACCACTAACATTCAACTTTAGAATCATTGTTGTGGGAGGGATCCATTTAATGAAAGAGATTTAGTGCTTGTCTTTCTTAATACTACCAGCCTTATGGATACGTAAACGTATAAGGTCATAGGCATTGTGGAGAACCAAAGAGATATTCATAATAGCGCTTGGATATTCACATTTGTTTGTGGACATCCATGTAGACCAACATATGAGAGCAAGGATCAAAGCGGCGGACATTGCACCACCAATTAATGAGTCTTGTCTCAGATAGAAGTATTTTGGCAATGGATATAAACACTCCATTAAAGGTTTTGTGGATCGATGATAATCATCCCAATTCACCCTAATATATTGGGCTAGAGAGAGAAAGTTTGGAAACTACATTTAAGTACAATTTTTCCAAGAAGGGGGACTACTGGAGCAGTTAATCGAGATGATAAAAGAGATTTCTACAACAAGATTGATCAATGCATTGGATCAAGGTAAGTCTTATTTTATATCATTTAGGTATATTTTGTGAAAACACGAAGATTCAAGATCCTTTTATTAAGAACAATTGTATGGTAAAGTTTAATCATATTAATGTGTTCGTGATTAATATTAGGGTGTTCTTAAGAATAATTTTACACCACTGACATTCAACTTTAGTGGTAGGGATCCATTTAATGAAAGAGATTGAGCGGTTGTCTTTCTTAATACTACCAGCCTTATGGATACGTCAAGGTTCTAAAAAACGCGGGGTGTGATCGAGGCGTGACCTTAGAAGCCTAGGCGGGCCTTAGGTGTAAAAAGGCGTGAAAAGGCATTTAGGTCTTTTTAATATATTTTAATATTTTTTTTACCATAACAACGCTATTAAAATATTAAAATTGTACTTATCATAAAAATATGTCTGAAAATTTGCAAATTAAAATACTATTTGATTATTTTGTACGAGATAATGGTCTGGTTAGTAAAACAAATCTTCAAAAGGCGATATCGTTTCACTAAAGCATTGTGGTTTTTAGAAGAAAGTGCACCTTAAGGTTTTGCCAAGAATAAGGCATAAAAAGCATGAAGCGGGGAGTTTCTCCCAAGCCTCAAGCCTAGGCGGAGCCTAAGCGGATTTTTTAGGACACTGTACATATACGTATAAGTCATAGGTATTGTGGAGAACCAAGGAGATATTCATAATAGCGCCTGCACATTCGCATTTGTTTGTGGACATCCAGATAGACCAACATATGAGAGCAAGGATCAAAGCGACAGACATTGCACCACCAATTAATGAGTCTTGTCTCAGATAGAAGTATTTTGGCAATGGATACAAACACTCCATTAAAGGTTTTGTGGATCGATGATAATCCCAATTCACCCCCACCCCCCACCCACCCACCCACCCACCCACCCCTGCTATGGTCTTGTGGATAGATAATAATCATTCCATATGTTTTAAGGTCCCCATCAAAAGTCTATCTAATCTTGACATATAGGAGTACAAAAGTTTGACTCTTGTTCTATCCCAATGAGAGACATACACGTAGAAGGCAGAAAGAAAAAATGGAGAATAATGAATAATGAAACATGGCCCAACTAAAACAACATATGACACGAAATCATTTTTTTTTTTTAACTAATATATGAATGTTAATGGATAAATTTATATAAATGTTAGTAATATATACGAGGGCGAGTGTTAATGTCTATTAATATTTCATTGTTTCTGACTTTTGATATTTTGATATAATTATAGGTTCATTTTTTTTATGTCGTGAAGAACTAATGCTATGAGTGGAAGTGAGAGGAGTTGCCCTGACATTAATTTGGAGTTATAGTGTAGTTTGGCAGTTGTTGAAGTAGTGGGCAAGTAGTGGGTCGGGTCCAAATATCCACGGTCGAAATTAAATGGAAGGTGAGGATTTGACTAACTGCACCCGGTAGAGTTATTCTCAAACGGTGGAGTGGAATCCGATGAGGCAAATTAACAAATCCCTCAAATCTTTCCCAAATAGCATTAATGAGTTTTGTCCTGACGGAACCCATACCACAAGGTATAACACTTAATGCTATTTGAAGGAGGATTTGAGAGAGTTGTTTGGGACACAAAGCATTTCCCTACAATGTTTATGTGTTTACATCTTCAATTGTACGTAATCGTTGTGCACGAAATTTATGACCGAGTGTAAACCATTCCTCGCAATTGAACATTGTGGGGAATATCGTGGGGAATCCAGCTTGGTGTAATGTGGCCGGGCCATTTGTCCCACCGTTCTCTGTTGATGTCAGATGTTGGGTAGTAATTGAAGGCATCGAGTCATTGGTTATTGTACTGCAGGCCTTCCCATCATTGCAGACACATAAGATTCAAGGTTTTCAATCCTTTCTTTAATTGTTGGATGGGCCAGCATGGCTAACCAAAGAAGCACGGTTGAAAATATATGTTTCTTTTGGGTAGAAACTAACGAGAAAAATGCTCCACTCTTGGTAGGAACAAAATAACCCACGTGCTCTTTTCACTAACATTGGAAAGATATATACACGGGCCCCACACGGACAAAATACATTATGCATATGATGAAACTTGGATCTATTTCCTTAAAATCAAAACCAAAAAGGTATAGCAAACCAAACCATACTGATTAGACTTGCTACAAGCTTTGCTTGAATATTTAATCAGAAAGTGACCCTTAAAAGCAATAAAGTTTCAACTTTGAGCATGCAAACCCACAAACTCACATCAAATTCAAATCATAATTCAACCCTATCACATACAAAATCCGCATCTATGTGGCAAGGAGGGACTCAAACCTAAAGGTTAAACCAACATCACTATACTTACCTTAAAATTCATTTATAATGCAGTATTAAATTAAAGTTTGCATATCACATTCACAACAATCACCAACAGATAGGTTAATCCCGACTTTAGCAACAGTTCAATTTCAGTGATTCACAACAATCTCTTCATCAAGGTTGTTTGTTGTCTCTTTGCCACAAACTCCAATTATTGCCTATTCGTCAAGGTTGTCTGGCGTGTCTCTTTTCATAGATGATTTTGCGGCTTGTCGCCAAAACATATTACCATCACTTGAAGACCCATCGTCTGCATGCGTGATTAACAAACAGGTTAAAGAGTAATATGGCTTTCATGTATGTATGTAGACGGGAGGGAGGGGACAACTTCTTTCACCATAATCATTTATTACTTGCAGCAAAGGGTTGAGTAGTGCAATGCTTACCAATATCTATTAAAGCTTTCTTTTCCTCCACTGGCATTCCATCAATAAAATCCGAATCTGAATCGAACATCTCATCACCAGGCTCCGTCGGGAGGTTAGACCACCAAAACTGTTCAACATAATCAAAGTAAATATATATATATATATATATATATATATCACTAATTAAAGCATGATCAGCTGGTAGTGTTGTATTCGACCTTTTCTGGTCTTCTATTAACATCGAGTGGCATCAATTTTATTTCCTCCCCATGACATATTATAACATCGTCATCATCTTTTGACTCATATTTTTCATTTTGATCGGATTCTAACTAGTCTGATCCCTTAAAATCTTTCCAAGATTAACATAATTTAAAAAAACAAACTCTACCTCGCCTTCGTAAAAAAAATGAAAATCTGGCCAAAAATAATTTAAAACAAAACATATTACCAGGCTCCCTCTGGAGGTTAGACCACCCAAACTGTTCAACGTAATCAAAGTATATATATATCAATAATTAAAGCATGATCAGTTGGTAGTGTTGTATGCGACCTTTTCTGGTCTTCTATTAACATCGAGTGACATCATTTTTTTATGTGAATGAAGAAGTGTTATTTTTAGTAATTTTAGGGTTTTATTGTATATTTGTTATTTTCTTTTATTAGTTGTTTGTTTGGTATTATAGGAAGGAAGTAACAAAAGGCTAATAGGAACATAATTATAATTACTTCTTTAACTTAGCCTAAGCTACCTTCCTCCTATAAATACCCCTTATGTAGACTCATTTGAGTCATTCTTCCATTTTAAGAGATTTGATTAGAAAGAGTTTAGAGAGAGAAATATCTTTTCTTGCTCCCATTGACGTCATTTACGTCAATTGATATCAGAGCCTAGCCGCTCCACCCGTTGTTGTTGTTGTTGTTGTAAAAAAACTAAAACTCGTAAACAACGTCACGCAGATTTAAGAAAGGATAAACACCTCTACAGCAAACCCTTTCGAGCAAATCTTGAAAGCCATCAATCAAATGAAGGCCCAAATGGATGAGATGAATGTGCGACTTCCTCCACCGGCAACCACCTCACACCACCACCACCCAAAAACACCTCGAACCACCCATCATTATTAACCCTAACCCTAATTCAAGAAACCAAAACCCGAACCCCCAAAACCCATCTAACCACGCTTCCGCAACCCATTTCGCAACCCCACCCAAAGAAAATCAAAACCCTAATTTCATTTACCCCCAAAATGCACCCACCACCATTTCTTGGCCAATTTCAGTCACCGACCACCCACAGGAGGGGCAGCACCCCTCGGCAGCCAAACACAACCATCAACAAAGGCAGACCCCTTGCTCCTTTCAAACAAGCCCAGCGACCAGCCCCTTTGGTCAAATTCAATTGCCGACCAGCTCCATCCATGGGGAAGAACACCCAAAACGAAACTCCCAGACCCACACCCATGGTCGGACCACCGTTCTGGTGGCCGACGAAACTCCTCTAGCCGCCGATCTTCCCATCCAAGTCGGTCGACCGCCGAAAACTCCTGGTGGACCAACTCCAGCGTCGGAACTTGCCTTTTTCATGCAAGAACCAACAAATCCAGACGGTATGTCATCCTCTCCGTAGTTGTCAGGGGCGAAAGGCGCACCAAGGCGCCAAGGTCCTTGTAGAGCCTAGGCGCAAGGCGAGGCACGCGCCTGATCGAAGTGAGGCGCAAAGTTTATAGAACGTGCAAAAGTTGTATATTTATAAATAATATCATTAGTGATCTAAAATTAGAAATATATAGCATAAATTATTATTATACACGCTAATGAAGAGACAAGTCAAAAGGAGATAGAGCTTATACCACTATATGAAAAAAATATATATTTAAATATCAAATTTATGTAACAATTTGACTATCCAATAATCAACAAAAGAAAATATATTGACATATTCATATAATAAATACACGTGTGTGAAAAGAAGAAATCAAAATCAACATAAATTATTCAAAGATGCAACATTATTGGAGTTTAATTTTGTTTGTTTCTTTTGAGCAAGGTTCTTAAAAACGCGGGGCGTGATCGAGGCGTGGAGGCCAAGCCTTAAGCCTTAGGCATGAAAAGGCGTTTAGGCCTTCTTAATATATTTTAACCATAACAAGGCTATTAAAATACTAAAATTGTACATATCATAAAAATATGTCTGAATATTTGCAAATTAAAATACTATTTGATTATTTTGGATGAGATAATGGTCCGGTTTGTAAAAAAAATCTTCAAAAGGCGATATCGTTTCACTAAAGCATTGTTGTTTTTAGAAAAAAGTGCGCCTTAAGGGTTATCCATTCTTGTATTGGGGGCGTTATCCAAAAAAATTCCACAAGGCGCGCCTGAGCTGCGCTTTGAGCCTGGAGCCTAAGCGCCTTGTTGAAGGAGTCGAGCATGAGTGTGGCAAGGCGCTGATACTGAGCCTAGGTGAGCCTGGAGCCTAGGCGCGCCTTTAACAACAGTGATCATCTCCGGGTCGGACCACCCCAATGGTGACCAACGAAGTCCCAGATACTATTACTTTGATCCGCCGACCTCAGTCCAGGCCTTCCGGCAGTAGTCCGACACCGACCACCATGCCCGACCCATTTCTAACCTTGGGCGACCCCATCTTACCACGGTTCTGCCTTGGGCGAGTTCGGAAACCACCGGAGACATCCCCTGACAGTCGCGACCCCAACCCCATGGTCGGCCGAACCCTGGACAGTCCCCTACCCCCAGATCTACTACATTCTCTTCCGGATCTAACCCGAATCCCTCCAGATCTGGCCAGATTTAGCCCCAGCCACTTTTTTTTATTATAACCCTCCAAAATGTGCAAGAACTAGGGTTTCACACCAAACCCTTGGTTTTTTACCCCGGCAGTACATATTTTTGATGATTGGCACAAGTGGTAAGAGGAAGAAGATGAAGATTGATGCAATGTTTGAAGAATCTTCCTCAAATTTTCAGAAATTCAATTTTGACCCCTCAAGTCTTGCCTCTTCCACAATTTTGGGACATTTTTTCACTCGACCCCAGCTTTAAAGTTCGAGGACGAACTTTTTTGAAGGCGAAGAGAATGATGTGAATGAAGAATGAGGGTTATTTTTAGTAATTTTAAGGTTTTATTGTATTTTTGTTATTTTCTTTTATTTCCTTTATAAGATGTATTTTCTTTTATTAGTTGTTTGTTTGGTATTATAGAAAGTAGCAAAAGGCTAATAAGGACATAATTATAATTACTTCTTTAGCTTGGAGCCTAAGCTACCTTCCTCCTATAAATACCCCTTATGTAGACTCATTTGAGTCATTCTTCCATTTTAAGAGATTTGATTAGAGAGAGTTTAGAGAGAGAAATATCTTTTCTTGCTCCCATTGACGTCATTTACGTCAATTTTATTTCTTCTCCATGACAAATTATAACATCGCCATCATCTTTTGACTTGTTTTTTTCATTTTGATCGGATTCTAACTAATCTGATCCCTTAAAATCTATCCAAGATTAACATAATTTTAAAAAAAAAGTTGTACCTCGCCTTCATAAAAAAAAATGAAAATCAGACCGAAAAAGAATTTAAAACAAAACATATTACTAGGAAATTGGAAACAGCTTACTTTTTATTTTCCTGCCAATTGGTGTACGACGCTCCTACACTTCAAAATGCAGTGAGACCTAATTGAAGTGGAGGCCCTTACAAAATCAACCATCATAAGAATAGAGTGCGCTCTATCAAAAAACCTAAGGTATATGTAGGGAGAAAAAGCAGATGGATGGCTCGTTTGTACTTAAAATCAGGTTCATGTTCCTCTATGTGTCTCCCCCTCAATTATCACCATAACTTGATATACAGGTAGGTTTAGGCTCTGAATTCAATCACAGGTGGCCAGTTACTTTCTTTCAAATCGGATTTGGTCACAGTGCAATTGCATCATGTGGGAATTCAGCTGCATTAAGAGCCATGGATAAGATAGTCCGTCCTACCTTTTACTGATTTGAACGTATGATGAGCCTTGTATCCAGGAGTGGCAAATGGGCAGGTTGGGCGGGTTTTGGGTGGGACACTAATGAGTCAATGCGCCTCACACCTTTTTGCTGAGGCGCGAAAAAAAAAAATCTTTTTCTTCTTCCATCATGAAGTCTGTTTTTTAAAAGGTTAAAGTTTTTCGTTTTTCCAAAATTGCACTTAACTTAAAAAATGTTGTTTTAATTTACTAACTCTTATTCTTTTTTTGTTTTTGTTTTAAAATTGCACTTAATTTATACTGTTTACTATTGTAACTGAAAAGAAATTTTTAAAAAATAACCAATATGTGAATAAAACTTAAAAAAATGATTTTGTCAATTTGATTTTGCATTGACTAATTTATTGTCATTTATTAAATACCAATGTGAATGAAACTAAAAAAAAATGATTCGGTCAATTTGATTTTGCATTAATTAATTTATTGTCATAGTATAAAATTAACAATATGTAAAAAAGTCATCTCGAGGGAACAAAAAAATGCTTAGCTATGTGAGAAAGTTCTCAAAGATGTTTTTTTGCAGTTTTATTTTATATTTCTTTATTACTTTATTTTTTATTGTTTTATTAGTATTTTTTTAATATTATTTTACTCCTTTTGTGTGTGTGTGTGGGGGGGGGGGGGGGGGGAGGCTTACGCTTCAATACGCCTCGAGGCTTACGCCTCGCCTCACTGAAGCCAAACGCCTGGTCTCGCGCCTTTTTAAACATTGGTCGAGGCTAGCGCTGTGTTTTTTTTCAAAACTTTCCGATTTCCGATCCGATTAATTCCGAATTTGGAATGAAATTTTAGTTTGTCGATTCCAATTTTCCGATTTCCGATTTTTCTGAAAAAAATCGGATCGAAAATCGAAAATAATTCTGAATTTTTGATTTTTCAATTTTTCCGAAACTATGCCGATCCTATTTTTCCGAATTATTTCCGATTTTTCCGGAATTATTTTCGATTTTTTCGGAATTATTTTTCGATTTCCGATTTCTTTTCCAATTTTCTAAAAGTTTCCCATATCCGACATCGGTTGGGAGAGGGAGAGGGAGAGGGAGAGGGCTCCAAAATATGCTCTATAAAAGGAGAGTATCCTCCTAACTTCTACACAAATGAAAAAATGGGCTAAATACTCATGTATTTACATGTTGGGTTAAGCCATTTTCTTAGTTTCTTTAAAATGAGAATTTCGAGTAATTGAAAATCTATAATTTATTTTTTTGAAATTTTGGAATTTTCAGAAAATCTGAATTTTTAATATATATTGTGAATTTCCAATTTTTGCCGATTTTCCGATTTTTCCAAATTTGGAATTTTTTTTAATTTTCCGAAAAAATCGGATCGGAAATCGGAATAGTTATTTTATTTCCGGGAAAAATTGGCTTTTTTTCTGAAGAGGCATTTTTCGATTCGATCCGGCCGAAACACAGCCCTAGTCGAGGCTTAACAAGTCGGGTACAAATCCGCCAATATATTAATTGGGTCTTGTTGCATCAGATCGGGCCCAAGTCAACCCACTTGACCCGTTTATTTTATTTATTTATTTTTTGCCTGGTACTACCCATTTGACCCTTATTCCGTTCTTTTTGCATCAGGACTTAAGGTTCAATTAAGGGTCTTTAATTTTTCGGTTAATGGGTAACCAGTAATAACTAAGCCCGACGCTTCAATTACATGGTAGACCCATTTAATGAATGGGCTGGATTTTTAATGGGTGGATTGAGTTGGTTAAATGGGTTTGGTCTTCGGTCGCCAATACTACTTGTATCCTTTTTATTGTTATCAAAAGCTAGCAACCCAATCTTCATTGGAAATACATCATTAAGTTCTACTACAGCTTGCAAACAGTATCTAAACATAAAAGATAACGGCCTACCACAAAAAATAATAGGAAATCGAAAACACTTTCAGTATGGGCCCCCCGGGCCAATACGGCTCAAGAATAAATTTAGATGTTGAATTGATATGTACATCTCAGTTATTACATAAATCATTTAGCTGTGTGTGTGTGTGTGTGTGTGTGTGTGTGTGTGTGAGAGAGAGAGAGAGAGAGAGAGAGAGAGAGAGAGAGAGAGAGAGAGAGAGATCAACAAAAAGGTGTATGCTGTTTTTAGCGATACTTGTTGTCCTTACTAAGTATATCTACATCTGCAGAATCATTAAAATCTGACTTGTCCTCCTCAACTCAATAAAGCATTTTCCCAATTATTTGGGGTAAGCTACATTAATCCTATTTTTTCATTCAATTATGTTCAATGCAATATATTTGGTTACACTACATGATATCATGTCCTTTTTGCAGTATCCCACCAAAACAATTTAGGCCTCTACCTCTACCCCTTGCATCACTCTTCCTTACGGGGGGGCATCTATCGGTCTACGCTTGACGTGTCCAAACCATCTTAGTCGATTTTCTCTCAATTTATATTCTATAGGAACTACTTTTACCGTTGACCAAATTTGTCCATTTCTAATTTTACCCTTTCGAGTTTTACCACAAATACATCTTAGCATTCGCATCTCCGCCACGCCTTTTCTGCACATCTTGTTTTTTGGTTGCCCAATACTCTATCCCATATAACATGACGGATCTAATGGTCATCTTACAAAAATTTCTTTTAACTTCAAAGGTATACGGCTATCACACAATACGTCGGTAGCACTTCTCCATTTAACCCACCCCGCTTTAATCATATGAGTAACATCATTACTCATAATCTTTTTGAATAACTGAGCCTAAATAACGAATATGATCATTCATAGGTATCTCTTGACCCTCCAATTTCACCACATCCCCGTTTGTTCTCCTATTACTACTAAAATTACACTCCACATATTCTTTTTATTCCTGCTTATTTTAAATCCTTTTGTTTTTAGAGTTCCTATCCACAATTCCAATCTAGCATTAATCCACGTCTTAGTCTCATCCACCAAAACAATATCATCTGCAAATAGCTTACACCACGGCACCTCATCTTGTATTTATCCACTCATGTTCATCACAATAAGAATGAGAACATATACATCTCTTACACTAATTAAACCGGGATAAGATGGTATTATTTAAAGAATAAATTGTACCAACTCTTTGCAAAAATGAATCTGACTCAAAAAAGAAATTAAAGGAAAAACAATTACTGCGAAATTGGAACTAGTTTGCTAGGGGTCCACCAACCCAATACGGGTCGATGTCCACAAAAAACTAAACCAGGAAGAATTAGTACCATTTTAACAAACAAATTATAAGAACTACAGTATTAGAGTTCTACCCCAACTTGATCAGTAACATCGGCTGCCATCTTCAACTCTTTCTTCTCTTCAGTGTTTCCCTGCATTTCTGTACAAGTTAAACTTTCCAAGCTTTTATTAGATTGATCCATCCCCTTGTCATTAGACACCCCATATCCTGCATAATTCCAATTACAATAATATTAGAGAGCGATGGCAGATATAGGCATATACGCCTTCATGTTGAGGGAGATGGGATAATAGTTTTCAGTGAGATAATAGTGAAGTTTTCAAATCCAAACAAGTGTTACCATGGTCACTGGCTTCAACTGGTTTATCAACTGCACAACGGCTACAATCTGACCTTACATCCTGTTCATTGCATTCAAATAGTGAGAAAATATACCTTTTGTTTGCCCACAACCCAATGTTAAGTTGGCTACCTAAACATTGGAAACAGAACTAACATCTTAAAAAATAAATGCAACAAATACTATATTGGAAGAGGGAAGGGGAGACATTACAAAATGAGAACAATTAACATGGACTTTCAAAACATGGAAAAAAACTGAAACTGCACCATTTTATTATTAATTCAAATCCAAAACAATAAAACTCCGAAGAAAAATCATCTGGGTCAACACCATAATGTCTGAAACCGAGACATGATGCAATTGTAATATTTCACCACTCCAACAAAAAAGCCCAGCTAATCTGAAAGATAACACTTGTTTGGGGACACTTATTTAATATTTAGTAATTAATATACATCTTTTCTCCGTATCGCATGAAACGATACACAATACGCGATACAATGTTTCGATACGTGTTACTCGATACAACGTTTTCGATATGCAATGCATATCACCATGTGACAACTATGGAGAGTAGTGCAAATAAGCTAAGTCAGAAATGAAAGGTAATAATATCTTATAATATGACATCAGAAATTAAAGGAAACAAATTATTGCGAAATTGGAACTAGTTTGCTAGGGGTCCACCAACCCAATACGGGTCGATGTCCACAACAAACTAAACCAGGAAGAATTAGTACCATATTAACAAACAAATTATAAGAACTACAGTATTAGAGTTCTACCCCAACTTGATCAGTAACATCGGCTGCCATCTTTAACTCTTTCTTCTCTTCAGTGTTTCCCTGCATTTCTGCACAAGTTAAACTTTCTAAGCCTTTATTAGATTGATCCATCTCCTTGTCATTAGACACTCCATATCCTGCATAATTACAATTACAATAATATTAGAAAGCGATGTCAGATATAGGCATATATGACTTCATGTTGAGCGAGATGGGATAATAGTTTTCAGTGAGATAATAGCAAAGTTTTCAAATCCAAACAAGTGTTACCATGGTCACTGGCTTCAACTAGTTTATCAACTGCACAACGGCTACAATCTGACCTTACATCCTGTTCATTACATTCCAATAGTTAGAAAATATACCTTTTGTTTGCCCACAACCCAATGTTATGTTGGCTTCCTAAACATTGGAAACAAAACTCACATCATAAGAAATAAATGTAACAAATACAATATCGGAAGAGGGAAGGGGAGACATTACAAATTGAGAACAATTAACATGGACTTTCAAAAGAAGGAAAAAAACCTGAAACTTCATTATTTTATTATTAATTCAAATCCAAAACAAAAAAACTCCGAAGAAAAATCATCTCGGTCAACATCATAATGTCTGAAACCAAGACATGTTGCAATTGCAACATTTCACAACTCCAACAAAAAAGGCCAGCTAATCTGAAAGATAATACTTGTTTGGACACATTTATTTAATACTTAGTAATTAATATACATCTTTTCTGTCGATACAATGCTTTCGATACGTGTTACTCGATACAACGTTTTCAATACGCAATACATATCACCATGTGACAACTATGGAGAGTAGTGCAAATAAGCTAAGTCAGAAATGAAAGGCATAATAATATGACATCAGTAATCCTTACGTACACCTAATATCTCGCCAAACAACGGACTGCAGGAAAATACTTATTCGATCATGGGACAGAGGAATTTATTATATGCAGGATATGGTTTCAAATATGGATTACATCAAGATCCTTCTAAACCTATAAACATATTTTGTGTTATCTTTACAACCGTTTCTAAATGAAAAAAATCCTCTATGCACTAGTTCAGCAGGATTTTTTTTTATTTACTTTGATAACCTTTAGCAAATGTATTCTAATCATCAATCTTTGTATGCAAAATTGGATTCAACAAAAAGGGGACTGCACGCAATTACTTATTCGATCGTGAGCAATCAGGCATCTTTGACTATAAAATCCAATCCAAACGATGAATTACCTCCAGATCCTTCATAACCTATAAACATAAAATGAATTCTCTTTAAAACTATTTCCAAAAGAAAACATTAACTATGTACTACTAGTTCACCATGATTCGGGTTTTTGCTTACTTTAATAACCAGATTATAAGATGTATTCCAATCATCATTCTTTGCATAGTTGTTAAAGGCGCAAGACACAAAGCAAAGCGCGGGTCTGATCAAAGCAAGGCGCTTTTACAAAAAAACATATTTTATTTATATATTACATATATAGTAATGTTATTATATCATACCATCACTAATAATTTATACTATATATACATCTTTGATTAATGCATAATCCAAGATGAAAAAACAATATTGTAACTGATTACGAAACAAGGCACAACAAGGTGCCTAGGGTTAATCGCCCATATATTTAATATAAACTTATTAAGATGATTTATGGTCAAAATAAATTATGTAAAAAAAATTAGATTGAATATATAAAAAATATGTTAACATAATAATAAACTTGAGACTATCAAACAAGTGCACGTCTTAAAATAAATAAAAAGACAACCGCCGCAAATAAGTACGAGTCCGAGAACAAAACAAAAGCATCAACAAATGAGTATAAAAATCAATCAATTAATTCAATATATGATGTCATTTTGCACTCTCCTTTTTCTAAGCATAAAAAGTGACGTAAACTACACGTCAATGGCCAAGAAAAATAAACCAAACCCTAACTTTAGAGAGAGAATAAAATGATTTCTTATATTTCAAAATGGAGGAGTGTCCCAAATAAGGAATACAAGGGGTCTATTTATAAGTGGGGAAGGGGAGCACTAAATAGTTCTCTAACCAATGTGGGCCTCCCACTTTACAAATAAACATAATACCCATTTGTGCTCACCTATGTCCAAAGTTACAAATAAACAACAAAACAAAATGATATAACAAATAAAAGAAAAATACAAAAGAAAATAGAAATGACAAAATAACCCTAGAATAGGGCCCATTTCCATCACTCTCCCTCTCTTAAGACCAAGCTCGTCCTCGAGCATTCAAAAATTTGGCATTTGTGAGGAAATTCCAAAAAAATGGTGCCAAAAACTTGTGGGGGCTAAAACTTAATTTCTGAAACTTGAGGAGTACACATCCCACAAATCTTGGTCTTCGTTTCTTCTTCTATTCCAAAACAACCCTAAAAATTTCCACCCGGGTCAAAAACCATGATTTGGGAGCATTTAGAACGATTTGGGCTTGGATTTCTTGATCCAAACAGATTTTAAGTACAAATAGGGTAAAACCCTAGGGGCGCGTCGCCCTGGGGTAAAAAAATGGGTTTGAAAGGGTGCTGGGGAAGATCAGGGGTGGGAGGAACTGAATCGGGGTCTGGGGTTGGATTTCGGGTCAACCCGGGTCGAAAAAGGGGGGAAACGGGGGCTGACCAATGTTTGCTGGAGTTTGCCGGTTTAAGGGTGGTTTTCCGGCGACGGTAGGGGCAGATAGTGGCCGGAAATGGGGTGGGTAAGCGGGGGTGGGTCACAACCTGCACAGCTGGGTTTTTGACAGTTTTTTTGGGCTGCGGAGGGAGTGGCAGCGAGGGTTTGGGGTGGTGGGGTGTCGGCAGCAGGGTGGGGGTGGTGGGGGTGGTGGAGAAGAGGGAATCTAGGGTTTGGGCAGCGGTGTGGGTTGGGCAGGGGGGGTAGGGAGGGTGGGGTCAGGGTTTAGACCTAGGTTATAAAAAAGTTGGGCCACTTGTTGATTCAACACTTCAATCCTCTCTCTCAACTCTTGATTCGCTCTTTGTTGTTGTTTGGATCTTCTTGAAGCCATTGAAAGTAGCGTACGATTTTGAATACCTACACACCAATACACCACTTGGGGAACGACACCTCGATCTGATACCAATTTGATGTAAACTACACGTCAATAGAAACTCTTTTTAGTTTTATTTGGTGTATTTAGTTGGTGTGTAGTGTAATAGTAACGCTTCCGCATTCCTGATTCACATCAATTGCTATCAGAGCTGCGTTTGTTCTTGGTGGTGCGTTTGTCCTTGGTGTTCGTCGTGGTGCGTGAAGTGGGTATCAAGTTGTGATTCCAACTCAGGCAACCCTTCAATCAGGTGGATTGATAAATGTCCAAATGGGAATCGGGTGAATGGAAACCCTAAATTTCATCATCGCTAAAAGGGGGAATACCAACCTTTTTAGCCTCCTCCACCCCCACCCTCCACCATCATCTTCCTCCACCTCCATCTCCTACCGCCACACAACCACCACCATGTCTACATGAATCTCCGTCTTCAAATTTTTTTCCCAAACCCTAACCCTACCGCTGCCCTACTATACCGAAAACCCATATTTGCCAACAAAACCAAACCCTAGCCTCCTTTTTAACCCAAAACAGCCCCCACCCCATTTCCTTTTTTCCCCTAATTAATGCCCAACCATAATCAAAATCGATAAAAATGTGATTCCCTACTCCAATCCAATCCCCTACCCCCTATTTGACCTCAAATCCGGTCAAAATTGGTCTTAGGGCCTATCTGTGACACAATATATGACTTAACATGAAAAAAATGTGTCCTACGTGGGGATCTATTTTTCCGACTATTTGTCATTTTGGGTCCGGCTTTTCGGAATGTCGCCGTCTTCGGTCCATTTGTTTCGCCATCGTACTCGCAAAAGTGCGGTCGCCGTAGTTACCGTCCGATCAGATTCAATGGTCTACCACACCAAGAAGCAACCATGTGCTTGTCGTGTCAAGAAGGCGGCTATGGTCGTCAGTTTTTGGTTGCTAAATTTCGTAGAGGGGCATCGTTGGGATTTGGGTTTTTTAGACCCATTATTGATGAGGTTCATACACATGGGACTAATTCCAGTTGGGCTGCCCGCTTTTGGTTGATTTTGATTGGGGTCCAAAGCTTTTCGTGGTTCATATCATGTGGCATTGATGAGTCACCCTACACGCTCAAGGACGAGCTTTTTCGAAGACAGGGAGAATGATGCATATTGGTGACATGTGGCGCGTGATTGTGCTCCCGGGAGAAGACTATCTTTTTTCTATTTTTAGTTTAGGGTATTATTGTCATTTTCTTTTATTTTTAGTGTTTAATTAGTTTCCAAATATGATTGGGATCCACCCTGGCTTGGTCCAGTGGTAAGGAGGGTTTCGCTCTAGACCATAGGTCATGAGTTCGATCCTTCCCCACGGATACCTGCTTGAGGGTAAGGGCGGGCTCAGAGCCGTGCGGGTATGCCGTAAGGTGTCTGGGTTCGATTCCCCCTCGGGTGCCAGATTTAAATTGAGGTGTGTGTTAGGGTGGCTCTGGCACTTGCACCCCCCCCTGTTTAGCAAACACGAGGGAGTCCAAAGGGCTCGTTCGTGTGGAGGTTCGAGGCTTCAAAAAAAAAAATGATTGGGGCTAATTAGTCAATTTTAGTTATTAGTTGCCCTTTTTAGTTTCTTTGGATCTTAGCTTGGTTAGCAACCTAATCTCTCCTATAAATAGGCCCTTGAGCTTCATTTTGTAATTAGACTTGAATATTGAAAATCAGAACATAGAGAGATAAATTCTTTTTTGTTTTATTTAGTGTATTTAGTTGGTGTGTAGTGTAATAGTAACGCTTCCGCATTCTTGATTCGCATCAAAAAAAGGCATAAAAACTTCATAAAAAGGGAAGAAATATCCTCTTTTTTTTTTTTTTGGGGGGGGGGGGGGGGGGGGGGGTCCAAATTTCTTCGCACAACACAAAACAGAAGGTGAAGGAAAAAAGATGAGCAAAACCATAAATTACGAAATGAAAAACTGCGAAAGAAAAATAACATGAAATAAAAAAGACCTAAAGAGGATAAGGAAGCAAAGAAGAAAAAAACCAAAAAAACAGAGAAAGAAAGTTAAAAAAAAATAGAATAAGGCAACTTTAACCAAACGCGCCTAGGCGTGCGCCTTGCACCTTGCGCCTCGAACCGATAGGCGCACCTCTTTGAAGTCACCTCACCTAAGGTTAGGCAAGGTGCTATAGGTGCGCCTAGGCACGCCTTTGACAACTATGATTCTTTGTATGCATTATTTGAAATTCCAATTCACCGGTATGAACAAACAATTCACAAAGAAACTTAATATATCCTCTAACATGCAAGCTACTCTGCTTAAGCCTCAAAACTCACATCAAAGTAATGACCAATAAACAAAATTGAGACTTTAGTAGTTAAAATCCAGATTCAAAATTAAAGATCTTACTCATTCAAAGAACACTAAAATCTAACGCATGTAATATATTGCAAAACCCGCTACTTAATCTCAAAACTGTTCAGACAAATGACTTCCTAGGTTCAAACTCTGAACTGACATACACAGACTAAGGTTCTAACACAAATACCCCCCCCCCCCCCCCCCCCGGCTTATAGGTAAGAACCAATGACTTGAAATAAATAAAAATTCATTTCTAACCGCAAAATCTGAATTGCACATGAACGAGTGAAACATAGTTAAAACTAGAGATGGGGTAAAATTAGTCTCTCAGGTTGAACTAGTGAAACATAGCTAGCTAAAATTGTCACCCACCCTCATCTGCTTCAAGAAAGGAGGTAAAGGAATACATGCAGGATAACAGTCGAAATGCATTCAATTGTAGCAGGAGGTTCCTCATTCCTTGGTTCATCAACACACCAGGACAGACAAGAGTAGGAACGACACTTCAATATATTTTGTATATGATATATTGTGAACTAAGTGGTGGAAGCGTACATACAAACTGATGTTAATTGCAAGTGAAGCCATTTAAATTTATGTCAATTAAATCCATACTATTTTTGTAATTATTTGATTTCCTTGTCACCATTATATAATTTTTTCATTTTAATAGTTGAGTAACACGTCATTATAAGCCTGTATAGTGTAGGTGGCATGATACGTGGTTTGTCCCACATCGGAACTTAATCCTTTATTTCAGTCATACTTAGTTTATAAATAGAGCTTTGATTCTCTGGTAATTTACAACTCGCATTTGACAGATTATTTTAAGTGAAGAGTGTTTGTGAGATTTCTTTACTGATTTCCACAGCAGATTCAATTTCTTATCAAATTGGTATGAGTCCTCGATTGAACCCTATCTCGTTGTTACTATGGTGAAAACCCGCCAACAATCAGAATCTGAACACTGCCTCAAAGAGCTTGGAAAATTGATCGTCAATCAGAAACAAATGGGAGAGTTTTTAGCGAGATATGCCTCTCCCTTTAAGACTTCCCCGTGTATGAACCAGGACATGTTGGTAGTATTTTTCCCTAAAGGGTTCGGAATCATGGGCCACCATTAACCCATTGGGTTAGACGACCTATTGCACCTCGGCCTCAAGGGGAATGGGCCGGTCATGTCCAAATTGATGTGCATTCCTTTAATGAAGAAATTTATGATGATGTTGTGGATGATCGGGTTGTAGACAATGGCATCACCCATATGTTAAGCTTGTTGGAACATAGGATGAATCATGATATTCAGGTCAATGTCCCGACTTTCGATGGTAGCCTAAATACATATGCATATGATGACTGGGTGGATTCAATGGAAAAGGCCTTTGAAACAAGAACATGTGTGGTGCGAAATGTATCGAGCTTGTGGCCACCAAACTTCAAAGGTATAATAAAGCATGGTAGAATAATTTGGTGGCTGTGAGGGAAGCTCAAGGAAACCGTTCGATTCAAACCTTGTCTAAAATGAAGCAGCATCCCCAGAAAGCTTTTGTTGCAGAAAGCTACGAAGGTTACTTGGTTGAGAGAGTTCAAAGCTCTGGTTCAAGGGGTCAACAGAGCACATACAGCGAAGACTTCAATTTACACTACGCTCGTGCCAAGTTGATGGAAAGAGAAACTGATTAGTCGCTGTACTAATTGATTGTCCACTTATCTGTCCTGAGTTACTGAAGATTAAACCGAGTTCATTAGCTGCAGGCTGCAGCCAGTGAGTGGGCATTGCCGCCTGAGGAGTAGGCTAAGAATTCTACCCAACGGTTGCTGCAAAACTAGTGCTGCCACTCACACTTCAGATACTACTCTGGTTTCATCATCCTCCTTTAAGGGCTTTGAGTGTGGCAGCCCTGTTCATCGTGCCACCCATTGTCCTTCGAAGATTCAAGGAGGAGCTTTATTGTTAAGGGAAAGTCCCTTCCAACCGACGTTGGTTATGAAGAAACTTGTCATTGTTTAGTTGCTCCAAAGTAAATTTGTTGTGGAAGCCGAGCCTCTTTCCAATCCTCTTCGACAAGCTCAAGTTGAGCTTTTTCTAAGGGAGGGAGAGTGATGGAAATCACAAGAGAAGCCATTTAAATTTTGTCATTCAATTCCGTACTAAATATATTTTTATTTTATTTCCTTGCCGGCGAGTTTACAAGCCATTAAATAATTGCATTATCTTATTATGAAGCACAACACATTATAGGAGTGTACAATGACTACAGTGTAGGTGGCGTGATATGTGGTTTGTCCCACGTCAGAACTTAAGCCATGAGAATTACATATTCTCGCTCTTATCGCGGTGAGCATGTGAGGCCAACATAATGTGTATGCATCACTCTCCGTCACATGAAAGTTTATCAGAAAACAATAGTACCACCAAAACACTTACCTTTAAACTTTGTCCCGCACGAACACAAAATCAATTACAACAACACTTACATCAATCACATGTTTGGCCCCCTTCAACTCTTTGTGCTCTTTGGTGTTTCCCTGCTTTTCCGCACAAGCTAATTGTTCCAAGATCTCCTTGTCACTAAACACCCCAACTCCTGCAAAATTATAATAATATCAGAGAAAATGGTCATAGTGTTATATCTGATGATAGTGAATAACTGCATGATCATGGTGAAAATTGTACACATATGTTATCTTTCACTGATTGGTCACCTGCATGGTCATGGTGAAAATTGTAAGTTTTCTCCTGTTTAGCAATATCTTGAACATCGACCGCTAGTCCCCGAAAAAGTGTATTCACGTGTTCAACATCAATGTTCTTTATAATTGTGAACATCTGTCCCATGAGGCCAACAGGGGCTACTCGCATAAGACGGATTTTGAAATCCTCTTCTTTCACTGGAAAATCAAGGTTAATGACAATATTGGTGAAAAACGGATGCAAAAGTAACTTTTTATTGCATTTATCTGACAATATCATAATGTTCGGATCTTTATTTCCGAAAACATTATAAATATTTTGTAACATTTCCACCGATTCGCCCTCTTTAATTGATGCAACGTATCTTCCGTTCAACCTTCTAATGACTTTTTCAATGGGATTTATATCCTTATTGAGAAAAATAACACAACTTACACGTTTATGTATAACGTGTTTTTTCAATAAACCCGCCAATCTTGCATTTACTGCTTTGTCACTCTCATCAGTGAAAACTTTTATATGTAATGGAGAGTCGGGAGGTAAATCTATACGTTTCGCTTGTTTTATAATGGTCGCCAATGTATCCTCCATTTCTTGCAATTCTATCATGGGACTAGAATGAATAATAATTTGGAAGTTTTCCAGCTTCTTCATTTCAAGGTTTTCTTCTATCAAACGTAAAGCTACAGATAATTTTTTAACCATTCGGATGGTTAACAGTAGTTCTGCTTCTTCCAATACCATATATTTCAGATTTACTTCCCCAAGATGCTGTAATCCTTTCCAATACGCCACAACGACTGAAAATTTACTTTTATCCCTCTCCCTAAATGTATTTCTATCAATTTGTTTAGCCCCTGTCAAACATTTGCACTCACAGCCCAGAACACGAAAGAATCCACAAATCTTATGTATTGTTGAGAGAGTGTGACATAAAATAATAGCATAAACATCATAATCATGATGTTTATTCCTCATGATGTCATTGGCAATCTTGAGAACATAACCTGATGATTTTCCCCCAAGTTGGGCGCCAGTAATGCAAAAATGTTGTTCTTCGTTCCTAAATAATTCCTTTTGCACTTGAGATGGAGAATGCCATCCTAAATTCTTCATTTTTCCTATTAGAACGTCGTGTATCCCAAGACTTTCAAATGTAACATTCTCGGATGCTGATTCTTCCATTAATAATGGCTTACTAGAGTCGGGTGGGACAAGATAAGGCAAAGCTAGAGGCGATCACTCCACGACCCTTGCCGTTACAGAAGAAATAAAATGGAAACTAGGGCTCCAATATTAGCAAAAAGTGAGACGCCACATCTAAATTCATATACAATACTTTCATCAATAATTTTTTGGCCCCGATCGGTTCTTGTTTTCGAATCAAATGGCCTATCTTTTTTCGTTTTTGTGTTTGGTACCCAAATTAGACATAATCTCCCCCTTTGAAAAAAAATTAGATATGCCGTTCTAACGAATGTTTAACATCGTTAAGTCCTGCTTAATAATTACACTAGGGTCTCGTTTGATACGTCGTATGAGGGGGCGAATATGATAGAGTAATAGTCGAATTGGGTATGATAAGAATGTACTAGGTAATACTTACTTCAATACTGCATTTGGAACAGTTTCGAATAATAAGACGGAATGGAATATAAGAATACAATCATGTGCTTGAAATGCTCCGAATATGATTAATTTGTCTCCGATTTTCCAAAAATACCTTTACTTTGTATTTAATAATTAAAAAAATACAAAATATATTGGTATCACATATTTTAACTCAATAACATGATATTTAATTCCACGTGGGATGTTAAAATAATAATATTATGAGATGATAATAATGAGATGGGCATATGTATATGTATTTGTATTTATATTTTGTACACAATCAACCATTAGCAATCACGCACACACATACAAAAATTGTGCACACAAACCAACTGCCAGAATAGTGAGATAGTTCTCCCGGACTACGTTTGATCAAAGTCAGACTCTTCAGCGCGAAGGATATTGAATGAATCTTCAAAGGTCACTGAATACCCTTTGTAACAGTCCACCCCATGCACGATTCTGACTTACAGTCCGAACGAATAATCCGTTTTACTCTGAAAGGTCATCGAACAGTTTCGGGCCCCGATTGACCAAAGTCAACTCTCCGAACCGAGTGAAGCTCTTTGGAATTCAAAGTACATCTCCTAACCTTTCCAACAGTCCGCCCCGAGCGTGATTCTAAAATTATAAAGAAACAAAAAATTGACAATTACAATTCACTTTACATGTAGGTATTGTAATGACTTCATCACAAAAAAAAACATTTTAGATCATTGATAAGTGGAGACTGGAGACGTAAAAGGTTTTGTAGATTCCCTATTACCCGAGTTTTACAAAATAAACACTTCGATCATTACAGCACCTGCAAAAATCAATATGAAATAAGTTAAACTAAAAATTAACTTAATGATACAAAGTACAAATTGAGTATGTAAAAAAGCAGTAGACATTGTTGAAGTATAACAAAGTTAAATATCCAACTCTAGCTGAATTGGTGATTATCTCAACTTCCACAAAAAGATAATCTAGAAATTTCAACTATTAAACTCGTAATCAGAGCATAAAAATTAAACCTTTTGCATGAGTTATATCGTCATGAAAATTTACCCATTATTTATGTAATTTGTGAAACAGAAAAAAAAAAGTAAAATAAACAATGGTGTACAATTGCATTTATTTTAACAATAAAAACAATAAAATTTTCCTAGTGCTTATTAATTGCTTCATTTTGCAATTGTCCCTGAAAGGATAGATGTCATTTGTTCACTTATAAACTATTCATTTCAATTTAAGTGAGAGGCATTCAAGAAAATGCCCCTAGTTGTAAAGAAAATAAAAAGATTTAATCTAACGTTTTTAAAAATTATTTTTACTCCCTAACCATGACTTCAATCCAGAATAGTGGCTTTAATTTTAAAGCCACTGTGGTACATGTGGAAGGTCCACATCAACACTTTATGTCACTGACATGGTAGCTTAGAAAAATCGAGACCTTAATCCCAAGAAAAATCTAAGTAGGGGTTTTTAGGTGGCGACCGACAGCAACAGGAAGCTTGTGTGATTTGAGGTTTTAGAGCGTGGATTATGTAGAGTTAGCCGAGGCCTCTTATTTATAAATTAATAAGATATTCATAAAAAAATGGAAATCATTAAGAACCTTAACCTCACAAATGAAAAATAGAATAATTCATTAATTTACAAGACATCAAGAGAGATTGGTTGGGAGAGACTCAGATTGTAGAGAGATACAGAGTGACAGGAAGGAGCTAATGATGCTTAAAATTTTCACATTAAATATAAAAGAAAACAATGTTTCTTTTTTAATTTTAAGGATTTGAAACCCATCCACATATTAAGAAAAAATCATTCGCAATCAAGCTTAATCTCTACAGTAGGGATAAAGATTAATAAATACTCACGTGGTTGCTTTCGATGCTAGGAATCCATTGATTAGTTGTTGTTTGCTTCTGAACACCATCTCCCCATACCTTTCATCTATAACACATTTCCTATGTGTTCAGAATAAAAAAAAAAACATAGGTTTATACCTTCCATCTGTATTTATAATTTACCTATCTTTTTAGAACATTAATTGATAAACTAATAATGAATAATAAAAAAGAAACATTTGCAAAATCAAGATTGATTGGAAACCTTTTTTAATTTAGGATCCAATTGGCTTTGTACCCAAGTTTATTAAACTCTCTTGCACAATTGAAGTTCTACAATGCAACATTATGCTTTGAGTTCATCTTAATTTCTTTGACCTGCAAAAAATAGTGTCGTTAACAATATATAATACATTAATACAATCCAATTAAAATATTAAAACAACTCGCAAACTCAAATTGGCCAAATTTGTTAGGAATTTTAGTACTATATTAATGGTTGATACTATAGGGGTTCTCAATGCCATATTTCAAAAGATTTCGAAAGATTTAGTACATATGCTTGTGCCACCTGAAAGGAAAAGAAAGGAAAAAAGGGGGTTTTGCAAATTTAGGACATATTGTAATAGGTATTATGGAATTAGGACAACAAACATTTCATTTATAATTTTAATTCCCTATTTTTGAATAAAGCCCCTGTCGCAGACCTATATTCATAAAACGTCAGTTAATCACAGCATGCCATGTGTCCTTTTAATTTGAAAATAGGGACTATAAATGGAAACGAAATGCTTGTTGTCCTATATCCATAACCAATATTATTTTAAGTCCTAAAAGTACACAATCTAATGAAAAAACTGTCATTATGTGAAAATGGTGCCAATTTAGTAATATATTTCTTGTACAATAAAATTCCATACCAAATATCATGTTTTACTCTTAATTACACATCAATTTGAACAACATGCATAATGAAACCACTAACTTCAAATCATTGAAGTTAGAAAAAATATCTGACATAAGTTAGCAAGGACTTACCATATTACAAAAAGTAAGTCTAATGCTTTAGCATTTAAATTCGTGACCCCACTATAAATGCAACTCACTAATACATTCTGTAAACTAACAATAACGCATAAAGTATTCCACACTTTATGATAACAGTAGAAAAAAGAGGATATTACTCATTGTCCCAAAATATAGTTCCCCAAAGTTGTTAACCGTAGAGAAAGTTGAATATTTTCATTCTCTAAAACATAGTTCTCCATTGGTGCAATAGGCCGTATAAAACCTAAAATGAAAGGAAAAAACAAATATGACTACCTTTCTTCTCAGGCATATTATTCACAGTAAAACATGCGATAAAAAGGATATTACTCACTGTCCCAAATTTATAGTTCTTTTCTTTTTCGTCCACCCAAATGAATACTTGTGTCTCCATAAATTGTATATGAAATTAGATTTGATAACATAATTACCTAACCAACTATGTGTTCGTAATTTTCGACAAAAATAGTACAATATATAGACTAAAACAAGACCAAATCTCACATTGTGATGACAATGAGTTTGATGTAAAAAACTTCCACTAACTTTTGAACGTGAGCGCGATGAGGGTTGATCGAAAACGTACTCACAGGGGATCATATCGACAGAACACAAAAAAGTACATGTAGAGCAGAAAATGGGTAAAAACATGATGGCAAGAGATACATCAACATGTAAACATCAGTCAGATTAGAAAAGTTACAAACAAAAATAGGATACCTCCTAAAGCATATCTTGTACTATAGGAGGCTGTCATGCCCTTGTTAACTTCAATAAGCGGGGTACCCCCTAAAGCTTAATAGATCAGTTTAGTAGAAAAACGGTGTTGCTCAGCGACATAACCTTCTGCAATACACAACCAATATAAAAAACAATTATAAGTAATGCAAACAAAACCCATTGATGTTAACTTCACATAAAATAGTAGGTAACTGTAATGGAACAATAAACCAATAAAGTTGCAACTGAATGTATGAAGAAAGCACTTCATCAAACAGTTAACATGGATTAATACTACCACATTCAAAACAATTATCCGTACGGGTTTATCGTGTAGATCCGATATTGACACAAAACTAACCAGTCTAAATCCATTAACTTATAATTTCATGTCGTGTTATCGTATCGTGAAGTATTTTGACACGATTAATTAATCAATTGAAAATAATCTTAATTTCGCCTAAAACTTTTCTTGTTAAATGTGGCACAATCTATAGTTGACTATACCAAGATACGCTAGGGTTCCTACCCTTGATGGTCTGATAAAATTTAATTTATTACTGTGTATCATTTTTTTAATTTAAGCGCGCGTGCGCGCACACACACACACACACACGCACACACACACACACGCACGCACACACACACACACGCACACACACACACACACACACATATATATATATATATATATATATATATATATATATATATATATATATATATATATATATATATATATATATATTATCTCACACATTAATAATACATGTATAAAACTATATATAAGTATCATTTATGTATTGATAATATGATTTAATATATGGATCTTAGTATATTATATAATTTAATATATAGGTATTATGGTTAAATTTATAATTAATACCATACAAAATGTGACATAAACATATAATTTTGGAAAACATGGTGACAAATCCTTACTCATTAGAAATAAACAATAAAGACAAAATAATAACACTTTATCAATAAGTACGCGTGTGTTATTAATGCATACACACGAATATAGATACAACTTTTTAATGTAAATACAGTTATAGTTATTAATATCGATAGAATTACAATTGTAATTGTATCTACATTAATAAATGTAGATGTATCGTTAGGACTTGTCATTAATTAATAAAAAATTCATGAGTTTAAGATACCAACAAAATTATCACTTACACTGATCATATATAAATAGACTTTTAAGGAATTTATTAGCTAATGCCCCAATAATTTATCATAAATAAGTCAACGAGAGAGCCGTATGCGGTCTCCTAACACTTGCTCATGGATGTCTGTACTTTTTAAGGGTCGGAATAATACTATTAGATAGTTAAACTCATACAACATACAGGAAAAGGTGAGGTTAAACTAGACCTATCAATGGTTCGTGTTGGGTCGTGTTCGTGTCGGGTGGTATTGAATTTGTGTAAAAAAATCTCTTAACCTACACACGACCCATTAACAAATCGGTTATAAAAAAATAAACTCAAATCCAAACAATTATTGTTAACGGGTCACATGATCCAAACCGTTAACAACCGTTAAGTAATTAAATTCTTCATAAAAAATATAATTAATTTATACATTTTAAATTCTAAATGTCAACACTAATAAGATCCCCAAAACAAAAAGGATCAATTACCAAAAAGTCCCTCAAATATTTTTTAATCCACATTTAGTCCAAGCATTTTTTTTTTGTAACAAAAAGTCCCTGAATTTAACCAATTTTCAAGGGTCCGTGCTAGCGGTATTATTTGAGTATTTTTTGTGTTGAGAGACTGTTTGGAATAAAATAAAAATGCTTTGATTAAACGCGCATTAAAAAATGTTTGCGCGACTATTTGGGACATGCCCGCCCCAACAAAATATTCCTAACCCAAATTTAGAAATATTACAAAATATATCAAAGATAAGTTCTAGACAGAGAGTTATGATAGTGTTAACGGGTTTTAATGGATACAAATGAGTCTAAGCGGGTGTATCAAATTTTTTTATTTTGAACAATTATCCGTACGGGTTTATCGAGTAGATCCGATATTGACCCAAAACTAATCAGTCTAAATCTATTAACTTATAATTTCATGTCGTGTTATCGTATCGTGAAGTATTTTGACATGATTAATTAATCAATTGAAAATAATCTTAATTTCCCCTAAAACTTTTCTTGTTTAAATGTGGTATAATCTATAGTTGACTATACCAAGATACGCTGGGGTTCCTAATCTTGATGGTTTGATAAAATTGAAGTTATTGTTGTGTATCATTTTTTTAATTATATAGGATCAGATCCCATCCACATGAAGTGTTTTACGTGATCTACTAAATTTATTTCTTATGTTTAAAAAAATGGTGTTTTAGGAAAAGTTCCTCATAATTTTCAAAATGTATAAAAATAGGACACTCTACATAATTTTATAAATTTAGTTCATCTACTAAAAACACCATAAAAAATTGTGAAAAATGGTGCCGCTGACGCATACCAAAAAAATAAACTCCTAACTCTAAATAGACCACATAAATAAATGCTATTATACCACAGAAACTAAATTTATAAAGTTAAAAAATATTATCTTAAAAATTTAAATATAAGATGAAACATGACATTTACTTTAATTCTCTATTTTAAAAACAACCGACCAGATCTCTATGTATCAGTAGATGTAATTACACATATCGTGCAAGATTTTTCGGAGTGATCCACCGACATGATCTTCTCTTATATAGTTGGAGACTTTATAGGCTTAGCCGTTACTTATTTTCAGCAGTTAGATAACATGAAGTCTGTATTTAAGTCTGCCTTCTGCTAAAGAGGAGTTTGAGTGACCAAGCCAAGGCCTTGTGAATAATAACAATCATTTGACTAAGAAAGCCGCCAGTAACTCCAAAATCTGATGGTTTTACCATTTCATAGCTCTTATAATTATGGCTTCATGAGTCTACTTTCAAATCAATGAGAACAGTTCCTATTCATTGTTCTACATTATCTTATTCAAATACCAGTTTTATATTTTTATGTTCAGAGTTTAAATCTCTTCTATGGTTTAAAATTTTACATGTTTTTGTCATATTTTTAGAAGAGATTTTTCTTAAAACAATTTATGAAATTTTCTACATTAGAGTTACGAAAAACCCAAGCGACAGAGAAGAGTTCGTGTATTGAAACAGACGAAGAGAACATTTCACATGTGGATAGGAAGTCACTATTATTAACACACCAAAGGTTATTGTAATAAAATGTTGGATAAATTGGGTTACACCCGATTATTATTTTGGCCAAATCTAATTTTTGATAAATTTTGAGAATTAATTAAAATGAGACCAACAAAATAGAAATGATGGGTCAAGGTATGTACACGTTGCGCTCCAAAAGCTAAATAATGTGGTATATTCATTTAATAAAAGGTGACGCTTTTTACGCTCCAAAGAAATACTAAGGCACTCTATTTTGTGCCCAAACTTTGGAAATGACCATAATCACCTTGCATAATTACAAATCCATTCCTCCCTTTCAAAGCACATGGACTTCTCCTCTTTGCTTAACCGAAAACATATATTCATCTGTACTTTCACAAAATAATTGTTTTAGCTAGAAATTTTTTAGATAATTAATGTTTCGCTCTTAAAATTTTTATATTAAATATTTTTTTGATACATAAAAAATAAGCTATTTTGAGCTCTAATCCACTAATATACATTTTAGCACTAAAGTTCCATAGTCCTTAGTGTATACACTAATATATATTTAGGCCTTTTTTTAATTACAAAAATCACATCACCATATGAAAACACTCACAAATACTCTAAATTGTAAACCCTAAAGCTTAAATAAAAAAAAGGAAAGAAAAAACTAAACCATGAACCCTAGACCGAAATAAAAAACTAAACATTACATTCTAAACCCTAAAACAAAAAAGTCTTAAATAAATCTAAACCCGAAAAGAGAAAAATCATAAACCCTTGGAAACTTATATCTAATACGAACATGACCCCCCAATAGAAGAGACACGGTAAGCTATTTTGAGCTCTAATCCACTAATATATATCTTAACACTAAAGTTTCGTAGTTCTTAGTGTATACACTAATTTATATTTAGGCCCTTTTTTAATTACAAAAATCCTATCACCATATAAAAACACTCACAAATACTTTAAATTTTAAACCATAAAGCTTAAATAAAAAAAAAGAAAAAAAAACTAAACCATGAATCCTAGACCGAAAGAAAAAAGTTAACCTTACATACTAAACCCAAAACAAAAAAATCTTAAATAAATCTAAACCCGAAAAGAAAAAAATCATAAACCCTTGAAAACTTATATATAATACGAACACGACCTAAATAAAAGGGACACAAGACGATTTTTTTTATCTAATATGAATATGGTCCAAATAAAAGCAACGTGAGACGAAATTTTATTCATTTTTATATAATACGAACATGAACACGAACACGACTCAAATAAAAGTAACATGACATGAAATTTTATTTATTTTTATCCAATACAAATACGACCCAAATAAAAGCAACCCGACACGAAAACTTTTTTTTTACCAAACAAAAATGTGATCCAATTAAAAGCAACATAACAATTTTTTTTATCTAATATGAACACGACCCAAATAAAAGCAACACGACACGAAAACTATTTTTTACCAAACAAAAACACGATACAATTAAAATTACACGACCCAAATAAAATACGACATGCAATCTTATTTTTTTACCTAGTACAAACACGACCCAAATAAAAGCAACATGACATGAATTAATTTTTCTTTTTTTTACAAAACACAAACACGATACAATTAAAATATGATACGGCCCAAATATATTTCGTGTCGTACTTTTTTTTTGGTAAAAAAAAGAGCTTTAGTGTTGGCTTTATTGTTCTTATTAGATAGAAAACAAAAAGGGTTTTGTTAAAAAAAAACTATTTTAATATTAAGACTCGTGTTGTGTCGTGCACTTGTTAAAATTATGACTTTTGTTGTGTCATAATTAACACAAATACGACACAACAAAAGTCATAATTTTAACAAGTGTACGACATAACACGGGTCTTAATTATAGCACGAGCGCGAAACGACGCGAGTCATGATTTTAACACGACTCATAATTTTAACAGGAGAGCTATACGACACAAAATATATTTTATATTTGTGACACCCCGACTAATTAAATACCGGGTAGCTACTCCTTTATTAAATTAATACAAAATGCCAAGTTGGTCCAGTTAATAGCATCACTGTCGAAAATATTTTTATGATTACTAACCACCTAGTATTTAGAAAGTAAGTGCCAAATTTTAAGTTAAGTCTGATTAACATGAAATAAAAAAATAATGGAAGAACAACATAAATCCATTCACCATGACGAAGTAATGAAATAACCAACAATAATAATAAGTCCGGAGGAAAACTCCTCACAATAATCCCACAACTGAAGATAATATGACAAGTCTGAATCCTGAATTAATTACATGCCCGAAGTCTGAATAACTGAAATAAATGAAATGCCTCTAAAAGAAATGGGCGACATGCCCTACAACTGATAAATGCTGAGTATAGAGTCAAGATAGATGAAGCGTCTATAATCAAAGTCCTGTAACTCCCACAAACAGCTACAGCTCGTCACCTGAATGAGGATCCTAAGCATGGTGTCCTTGTGGCTGGGCACCTAAAATGGTTTTTACAAAAATAGATTTGAAAGCAAACGGGTCAGAGCCCGAAAGTGGAGAGTATTTTGAAAACAGCAAGTGCTTTAATAACAGTTAAAACAATAAATGAAAAGTACATGTTATGACGTGCTCTCACATGAAATACTCACCTCTCGTCTAACTGTGCACTCCTAACGTTCCTGTACCCATTCATGTGTTTTCTCATAGCTATCTAGTCAAAAGAGTTTCTAACACTTCTACTCGGTTCACATTTTAATTCCAACCTTAACAATTAAATAGAGAGTTCTACTTTAATTCTCGGATTCCCAATTATTAACAAAACCACTTATTGACATCTGTCCCCTTTTTATCTTTTCATAAAGTTACAATTACTATACACACAATTTAACATAGCAATTTCCTTTTCATTTAACCGTATATTATTCACATCATAAATATACAATACAAGCACCCAAAGGCTAAGCTGCGGTGCACACATACTCTGCTATCCATCCCGTTACATCACGTACATAAGGATCACGTATTCCGAATCTCTCAGGAATCGTTCAGATAACAACATCACAAACAATGGAGGCGAACACAGTCACATCACATGGGTCACGCACATACTTACGCTCCCACGATCAACAAACTTATTAACATCCCAATAAGTCCTTCTCTGACCTATGTTCATCGAGGTAACCAATCTAAATCCGGGCAACACAAGGATAAGAAGGCCATAAGCGAACGTAAACCTCCCGTGATAGCAAGTATGGTAGGTATGTCATACACATAAAATTATATGCTAAGCATTCACACATCTTAGATATCTCAATATTAATAAAGGTATACTCTACATCTTTATACCATTATTCCAATTTTATATATATATTAAGTCACCCGATAATATAAAATTCTAAACCATCGACACGTCTCACGTCATAGTTTCTTATACTTAAAACCTATCTCAAATAGACTATTAAGTTCCTATTATTCCCACATATAACATCTTTATTCCTAAGGTCCTTACTTCTGCCCCAAACCTCATTTCATCAAATTATTCAAATTACACTTTTAACTCACATTTTATCTCACTTATCGAATATCATTAAATTAGAATAATTCCTCAAATTGAATTCTAATTAAGGTCCAAATTTCATAATCATGCCTACTGGTCTTCCTTAAGTTTAAGGGTATTCATAAGGTCTCCAATAATATTTCCCAAGGGTTACCACCATTAAAATTTAAAATAGGAAAAACTTTACTCATTCTGGGAAGGTCGATCGATCGACCTTTACCTTCGATCGATCGATGGTGGTCGATCGATCGACTGATGAGCATCGATCGATCGAACACACCAGGTATGGCTACGGACTGCTTCGTTTTGCAGTTTTTAAATCATCCCAAAACATACTTTTAATGCATGAATCTCTAATATAACGTTATAGTATCATCATACAACCATCCTACTACATTAATAACGTTCTAAAACCAATAATTCATCAACCAAAGGCTATATTAGGATCAAATCTTCATTAAGAACCCTAGTTTTCTACTTCTTTCAAGAACATTAGTAAACCTCTTCATAAATCCGTTTTTAGATCATCAAGGGTCATAATTTTGAATTCATAATTCGTCCAGATTGTTACTACATGCAGTCCCTAACATAATTCATAGTTTTAAACTTCCAATTCATGGGTCTATATCATCTTCCAAGATAAATTCGATAATTCCTAAACATGGAAAAGCATAGCTTTGAATCAATTGTAATTAAACCACTTGCCTTAATCTTTCTCTGAATTTGAGGTTGAAACTTGAAGGTTGGATTGTCTTCTCTCTCTCTCTGCAGAATTCTTCTCTTCCTCTCTCTCTCTACAAGTTCTTCTCAAGGTGATAATGGAGGTGGGGTTGGTTTTTACCAAGTTAAAGGTTTCTAAACTTCTCCCGTAGCCCACTACCTAAATTGGGGTTGGAACATGGCTTAGTGGGTTATTACTAAGTCAGATTTTAACTCTAATTTTCGTGGGTTTTAATTACCCAATTTTCAAAATTACCAAAATGCCCCTATAAGTTACCGGTATGGCCCAATAATGCCCCGGGACCCAAACTTAACCCCCGGCTAGTGTTTTCTGACTATTTTGACCCTTTCGAACGCGTTGGCGCACTCAAAATGGCCATACGGGTGATAAAAATAAAATTCACTTTTTAATTCAAATAATTATATTCCTGACGCGACTGTCACTCGCGTCCCAACAAAATTTCCCAAATTGCCGTATTTCAATCTCGCGACAATTTCAATATTTCCAATATTCATATATTGCCATATATACACATTATAATCAAATACTAACTCACATCTCGTTAATATTTTATCCGGATTAATTTTCAATTAATACGCATTTAATTCAATTAATCCCCAAAAATAAATATCACGAAAATACGGGGTATTACATACTTCCCCCCTAATAACTGAATTTCGTCCCGAAATTCGGAACTAGAAAGTACCTGGTAAGAATAACTCTGGATAACGTTCGCGCATCTCATCCTCGCGCTCCCATGTGGACTCCTCGACATTATGATGTCGCCACTGAACACGCACTAACGGAACTATCTTTGACCGCAGTTTCCGCTCACTTCGGTCCAGAATAGCAATCGACCCCTCCTCGTAGGAGCTATCCGGCTGGAGATCGATGTCCTCCACAGCAATGTGAGAATGAGCCAAATTATCTCTAAGGTATTTCCTTAGCGAGGAAATATGAAATACATCGTGAATCCGATGCAAGTGCTCCGGTAACCCAAGCCTATACGCAACCGGTCCGATCCGCTCAATAATAGGAAATGGTCCCACATATCTCGGTGCCAACTTCCCTTTCTTCCCGAAACGCATAATCCCCTTCATAGGAGATACTCTGAGCAAAACCTAGTCCCCCACTTGGAACTCCCTGAAAAACCTCTTCGCATCAGCATAGCTCTTCTGCCGATCCTGAGATACCCGAATGCGACTCCGAATCAATTCTATCCTCGCCGAAGTATCTTAAATCACTTCCGGCCCAAGTAGTTTGTTGTCCCCCACTTCCAACCAACATGCTGGGGAACGACAAGGTCTACCGTACAATGCCTCAAATGGAGCCATGCCAATGGTGAACTGGTAGGAGTTGTTGTAAGCAAACTCCACCAGTGGAAGATACTGCTCCCATCCACCCCCAAAATCAATGATACTCATACGTAGCATGTCCTCCAACATCTGGTTCGTACGCTCAGTTTGCCCGTCGGTCTGCGGGTGGTACGTCGTACTCAACCGCAATTCTGTGCCCATGGCCTCCTGAAAACTCTCCCAAAACCGTGAAACAAATATCTTGTCTCTGTCAGACACGATATTTAGGGGCACACCGTGAAGTCTCACTATCTCTGCAATAAAGAGCTGGGTATACTGTCCCGCAGTGTAATCTGTCCTTACGGGTAGAAAATGAGCGACTTTGGTCAACCTGTCCACAATTACCCAAATGGAGTCGTGACCTCTCTGTGACGTAGGCAACCCCGTGATAAAATCCATGGATATGCTCTCCCACATCCACATCGGGACCTCCAACGGCTGTAGGAGTCCTGTCGGTCTCTGATGATCCATTTTTACTAGCTGACAAGTGGCGCATTTTGAAACAAACGCGGCAATATCTCTCTTCATCCCGCTCCACCAATACTGTCGTCTCATGTCTTGGTACATTTTGTCCCCACCGGGATGTACCGCGAACCGTGAGCCGTGCGACTCCGCCATTACCTCATGCCGCAATTCTTCCCCTTCCGAGACTACCAATCTCCCATTGAAGCGTAATCCCCCGTCTGAGCTAACGGTATAGGATTCGACTCCCTCTGCCAATAATCGAACTATCTGTTCCTGACAGAACGAGTCATTTGCCTGTGCCCTTACTACCTCCGTGACAATCTGCGGTGTAACAGTCATCACAGACATGAATGATCGGGCCACTGCATCCTGGTGTCCCAACTCCTTCCATTTGGCCTTCCACACATCTGCCACCTCCTCTACTGGTCTACGGCTTAACGCGTCTGCTACCACGTTGGCCTTTCCCGGGTGATATTGGATATCAAACTGATAATCCTTCACAAACTCAAGCCACCTTCTCTGCCGCATATTCAACTCTTTCTGCGTGAATAGGTACTGTAGGGACTTGTGGTCCGTGAATAATCGAAACTTTTCCCCCAAAAGATAATGTCTCCAAATACGAAGGGCAAATACAACCGCCGCCAACTCCAAGTCATGGGTGGGGTAATTTTTCTCGTGAGGCTTAAGCTTACGGGAAGCATAAGCTATGGCCTGACTCTCCTTCTGCAATACACCTCCAAGTACTTGTAAGGACGCGTCGGTGTAAACTAGATACTCAACTCCCGGTCTCGGCAATGCTAACACAGGTGCTGAGGTCAACTTATCCTTCAACTCATCGAATGCCAACTGACAGGCATCACTCCAAATGTACGGCACACCCTTACGAGTCAGATGTGTCAAAGAACCTGCTATCTTCGAAAATCCCCGAATAAACCTCCTGCAGTATCCTGCTAGGCCCAAGAAACTACGGATCTCAGTCGGTGTCGTGGGCTGTCCCCACTCCCTCACCGCGGATACCTTCCCCGGATCAACCGATATTCCCCGGTCGGAAATAATATGCCCCAAAAACTGAACCTCCTTCAGCCAAAACCCGCACTTCTCATATTTTGCATACAACTCATTCTGACGCAGTGTCTGCAAAACTTGCCTCAAGTGCTCGGCGTGCTCCTCCTCTGTCTGGGAGTAAACCAGAATATCATCAATGAAGACAATGACAAACTGATCTAGGAAATCTCTGAACACCCTATTCATCAGGTCCATAAACACGGCTGGAGCATTTGTCAAACCAAAAGGCATAACCCGAAACTCGTAAGAACCATATCTCGATAAGAACGCAGTCTTCGAGACGTCCTCCTCCCTGATACGCAACTGATGGTATCCCGATCTCAAATCAATCTTCGAGAAGAAAGAAGTTCCTCTCAACTGGTCGAATAAGTCCTCGATTCGAGGCAACGGATACTTATTCCGTATCGTGACTTTGTTCAACTCCCGGTAGTCCACACACAATCTCAGTGAACCATCTCTCTTCTTCACGAACAACACAGGGGCACCCCACGGCGAAGTACTCCTCCGTATAAACCCCTGACCCAATAACTGCTCAATCTGATCTCGTAGCTCTCGCATCTCTGCCGGAGCCATACGGTACGGTGCGCGTGCTATAGGTCTCGTATCTGGTAATAAGTCTATGACAAAGTCTATCTCACGACTGGGGGGTAATCCAGGTATATCCTGAAATACATCGGCAAACTCTCTAACAACCGGAATCGAATCGAGTGGTATCACCACCTCCTTAGAGGTCTCCTCCTCTATATAGTACAAATGAGTGGACGATCCTCCCTCAAAATGAGGCATCGCCACTAAAAATATCTCCTGCCCGGGAATGGCAAAGATAATACTCCTACTGAAACAGTCAATCATGGCTCGGTACGCGACAAGCCAATCCATACCAATAATGGCATCATACTCGGTCATCTCTAGTACTAACATATCTGCAGGTAATACCAAACTACCAATCTCTACCACCACTCCCCAGCATATAAAGAAAATAAGTGACCCACTCCCCAATGGTGAGTCTACACACGTCACTGTGCTCTCTGCTGTGGCTAACAATCCTAAGGCTTTCACAAAATGTGTAGCTACAAAACAATGCGTTGCCCCCGTATCAAACAAAACCTGACCCATAGTACCATGGATAGGAAACATACCCTCAATCGCGGGTGGTGCCTGTGGAGATGCTGCCTGGTGGACGTTATAGACACGTCCATACTGTAGCTTCCCCTACTGCACAGGAACTGCTGGAATGGCTGGTAGCGCTGGCACCTGGGCTGGAGCTGGGAGGGCTGGTGGAAAAAGTGGCCTCTGTGGCTCATGTCGAGCACCTTGCTGCTGCTGCGGGGCCCTGCCCCTATTAAGACAGTCCTGGCGTTTATGGCCAGTCTTCCCACAAACGAAACACTTCCCATGGAAGTTCCCACCTCTCTGTCCCTACTGCCCCCGGCCCTGGTGGCCGTTACCGTTCCTCCACTGGCCCTGCTGGCCCTGCTGAAACTGCTGCGGTTGACCATTCTGACCCTGCTGGTTTTGATGGCCGTTCGGACCCTGATGGCCCTGCCGGAAACCTCCCTGTCCGTGCCTGAAATTTCCCGACCTGAACCTCTTGTGATCCCCCTGTTGGGAACCCTGATCACCCTGTCTCTGCCCCTGAACAGATTGTGCCCCACTGGCACCATTTCCCCCAGTCCTGCCCTGATGGCTGGACTCTCCTGACCTCTTGCCTTCAGCCATGTGAAAGCGGTGATCCTGGCAATGGAGCAATGCAGCGTTAACCACATCAGAATAAGTGGCTAACGAGAGGTTCCCTAACAAGTGCTGACGAATCCTCCATGTCAACCCGTCTGTAAATTTCTGTATCTTCTTCTCTTCCGTAGGTATCTCATCTGGGACAATATTCAGCAAATTGGTGAATTCGGCCTCATACTCGGCCACAGTCTTACCCTCCTGTCGAAGGTTCATCAACTTCCTCCTCATTTCCGTGTGAACAGCAGACGGAAAGTACTTGCGGTCGAACCGCACCCAGAACTCCTGAATTGTGAGAGTATCTCTCTCCTCCACGGTGGTAATGGACTCCCACCACTGTAGTGCAGATCCCACTAGCTTAAAAGTAGCTAGTACCTGCCTCTGAACGTCAGTGCACTCATACATCCTCAAGTGCCTCTGTATATCCTTTCTCCACTGACTCGAAACAACGACATCGGAGCTACCAGCAAACTCCGGTGGATGTGCTTTCTGAAAAGCATCACGTACACGTTCCCAAGCAGACGGGAATGCATGTGGCTGAACTGGCGTGGCAACTGGCGCCTGAGGTGGTGCCTGCTGAACTACGGCTAGTGCGGCATTTACCGCTTGGGCTACTATGGCTGCAACCTCAGCGGCGTTCATCGTGCCCTGAACTGGTGCGGGCTGTGGTTCTGGCATTGCATTCCTGGGAACCCGTTGTGCACGTCGTGGAGGCATCTGAAATAAGAATGAAGTCTATAAGTTCGCAGTTATAAACTCAAAATAGCTGAAGAACGTAGCATATACAAAAGAATACAACAATCCTAAAATATAGGGCTCTACATCAAAGAAAGCTCAGCGGAAACATAATAAGCCGTTCAGATCCTAAAGGACACTAGAACCTGATGCTCTGATACCACCTGTGACACCCCGACTAATTAAATACCGGATAGGTACTCCTTTATTAAATTAATACAAAATGCCAAGTTGGTCCAGTTAATAGCATCACTGTCGAAAACATTTTTATGATTACTAACCACCTAGTATTTAGAAAGTAAGTGCCAAATTTTAAGTTAAGTCTGATTAACATGCAATAAAAGAATAATGGAAGAACAACATAAATCCATTCACCATAATGAAGTAATGAAATAACCAACAATAATAATAAGTCCGGAGGAAAATGTGACACCCCGCCTAATTAAACATCGGGTGATCAGGCCTTCATTAAATTAAAACAGGTTTCTCAAATGGTTCATTCTTAGCATCACTGTCGAAAACTTTTTAATTACTAATCCCCTACGTAAAATTAGACCGGTGCCAAATTTTATCTTTCTTAAAATAGATAAATCAACCGTGCGGAACAAAGTACAAATAATCATGTACTATAATTCAAACAAGTAAAAGTACAACAGAACAAAAGTATTACCGAATAAACCATCGGCTAAAGAAAAACCCAAACAACAATTGAGTAACCACCAGTCTGAAACCAATAACTGAGACTAAAACCGGACAACAAGTCCATACATAGAATAGTGTGAGATCCTGTACTAGATCTGAATGAGAGATATCGCCTAGTCAAAATCTTGTAAGCATCCACTGTGCTACAGCTCCGAGTCTCTGGAACGGAATCATCATACATGGCATCCCTGTGGCTAGACACCTAAAAGGTTTTGAAAATATTTTATAGCAAGATTTAGTACTCAAAACATTTTGAAAATATTTTGCAAGCGTTTATCACAATATAAAATGCGGTTATTGATTACACATGTTAGGTTCTCGTACACTCTCTTGAGTTAACTCACCCCTCATCTTTTGTGCACACCTAACGTTCTACACTTAGTTTATCTAGCCGTACTTCTCAAGCTAACTAAACCAAAGTAGTAAACTGAACTTATCTGTACCCAAGTTCCAGTACCGCCCATACAGTACAACCGTTTTTCTAACATCACGCGTATGTTAAATAATTCCCAAGTAACATTTAATCTATGTTATTTTTCAAGACTTCTCATTTAGTTTCACTACTAAAATTACTACAATTCTCAAAATTGTTAACTTTCCCACTTAAGTAATTAAGTTTCGCTACTTGAATTACTAAATAGATTTTCTCTATCTAAAGATTCATTTCGTAATTAAGTTTCACTACTTAACTTACCAATTCAGTATGTATCTTCAAACACATAAAATATATCAATCTACTAACACACGGAAGTAGAATATCATCGAGTATATATATTTTACACACAATATAAACAAAATATCAGTCATTGCTATTTTGCCCTTTTTATACACGTAAAGGACTCTTGGTTCGGAATGATTCATCGACCCCAAGTAAGAATTGGTTCGGAATGATACATCGACCCCAATTATTTTTAAAATATATATATACACATATTCTGGTTCGGGACTCTCTCATCGCGACACCAGTTCAAAGTTTGGTTCGGCATTTCTCATCGACCCCAAACATATAATAGCATTATGTTAGTTCGGAATGTCTCATCGACCCTAACATAATTAATTTAGGCATAATCTCTCTACCTAAAAGATCACATAATTCAGTAGGTACACGCCCGACCTATTAATCATATACGTACGTAATATTTTAATCTCATATATTTACCGTACAATATTCGCCTCACGATTTGTCTCATTAATCGTACTTATTTGAGTATTCACACAACTCTAAGGGTCCTAGTTACCCCTTACATATATTTTCAGTAGTTATTTCTTACCCTACTGGTCTATTACTTAAATTGAATTTACTTCACCCCAAAACTCAATTTCTGAAATCCCCGATACTCTACTAAATCGAATTATTCTCCTCGGTCCGTAATCCAAGCCCTACACCCAATGGCCTTATCGGACCTCAACAATATACCTACTGGTCTTATCTTCACTCCCATATAAGTATAATGTAAATCCTAGAATATTCATTCATTCCCGAACTCAACGAAGAATTAAACACAAAATTTTTGGGAAACAGCTTGCATCGATCGATCGACGGCTGGGTTCGATCGATCGACATAGTCGATCGATCGATAGTTCGAGATCGATCGATCGATCGAACAGGGACAGACGCAGTTGTCTTCTTCGTGAAGATTTTTCCTCCATTAACAAACCTTCAAACTCCATTATAATCCACCAAACTTCGACCCAATGATCCTAACATATTTTCACATATACTAGGACGATTTCTAACGTGTCAAATACCTCAAAACTCCAATTCCTTTAAAGAAATAATGAATTAAACCCCAAAATTTCTTGAAACCCTAGTTATGGTGTTCTTCCCATATATTCATTCAAAATCCAGATTTTAATCCGAAAAATCAACAAGTCTAATCTGAATATTAATCCTCTACATAGGTTAAATCATTCTACATGCGATTCCTATCCCAACATGCATAAATATCATCTTTCTCCAACCAAAACAATGATTTAAACAAAACTATCCAAAAACCCTACGCATGGGTATTATAACTTTAAGATTTTTGCAATAAACAACTTGCCTTATGATCAGTAGGGTCTGATTTCGTGGTTCTTTTTGATGATTGATGATCTTCATCCTTCAATCCTTCTTCCCCAACAAGTTGATGGTAAAAATCCCTTTGAATTCTTCCCAAATCTTTTTTTTTGCTTTAGAAAGTTGTGTCTCTCTTCTCTCTAATGGTATTGGTGTTGTTATGGGTGTTCTAACCCTAATTCCTCTATCATACGGCTGATATAAAACTCTCAATTTCGTAGGTCATCATACCCTCATATGTTAAAAGACCAAAACGCCCCCGAACGGTCTTGGTTTAGTCCAAAATTACCCCGGGACTCAACGAGTACCCCCGGGTATACTATTTTGACTAATTTGACCCTTCCGGACTCATTGGTGACCTCTAAATTATCATTTGAGTCACTTAACAAGTATTACTCGTTCTCACCCCAACACGGTCTACACGCGTTAAGTAACTATTTACCACTCGCACTAAGTAAATAAAATGAGACAATATTTATCGGTATCTATCTCTCGATTAATATACCAAAATTAAAATTTTTAAATAAAACTCTCTAAATTACTACTCTTACGTAATTTAAAATAAGCCAACATTTTCTCATTTAATTCTCCAATCTAATTAAATGGAATATTCAGAAATACGGGGTGTTACATACTTCCCTCCTTGCAAAGGAATTTCGTCCTCGAAATTAGGATAAGGCTGGTATTAAGTCTAAGGACCCTAGACATAGTTGCATCCTCTAATACCCAATGTCAAATCATCACATCCTAACGGTCGCCCCAAGTACATACCTTGCTTCATAATAAATTCTTATCGCACGTTACCCATGCCGCATATATCATAATTAAGTCTCACTACTTAATTTCTCATAGATTTCCCAATCCAACGTTAATTCTTGAAATTAAGTTTCTCCCTACTTAATTTACCCATTCGATGTATATCTCTATATAACATCTAAGTGCCTACTATCACTCGTAAGTAGAATATTATAGGGTATATATATCACACACAATATATACTTTAAGGAAAATTGGTCCGGCAAAATCATCGGCCCCAATAATCCTATCATTTACATTGGTCCGGGAATCCATCGACCCCAAGGTAAATGTAATGCACCTGTTGGTTCAGACCTTTCGTCGATACCAATTTTCTTTATAATCGATTTGGTTCGGAAAATCATCGACCCCAAATCGATTCCTCAGGTATTGGTCCGGAGCATCATCGACCCCAATACAGAGATTAAACACACTTACTATCGCACATAAGTAGGAAAAATCAATAGGTATATATATCGTACACATAACATATACTATCAACACTTATTTTATAATCACCCCCCCTTCTATAACACTTTTGGGGTTATTGGCTCGGAATTCCACCTCGATCACCAATAGTTATTAATCACTTGTCTCGGAATCACATTTCGAGCACCAATATATGTACATATATCTCATCGCACATGACTAGACCATTTGTGAGCTATATTTTACACAATTCATATACCCTAAATGTCATACTCCAATAGAATGTCCTCATATCACGCGTTATGGACTTAAAAGTTCGAAATGTCTACTCGAACCACACCCAAAGTACATGTATTGTTCGTAATCGGTACCCACGAACCTAATTCTCATGTACAGTCCATATAGGCACTCACTCTACCTATAAATATGCTCATATAGGCATACATTCAACTTATGGATTGATCAGTGGGCTTCTCCAAAATCCCACTTATCGTAAGGGCGTATCATCATTCTTTCTCACTAATTTTGAGTCGTAGGTAACACAACATACTCAAAATAAAACTTTAACGCTATTCCTTCCTGACCATCTCTCACAGGGTGGAATTTTAGGATTTCACCCTGATTCACAATCATGTAGAGCGGCATCGTGCACTTTTGCACTCTCCCTTTTCAACTACACACTAATCCATCCCGGTCACCCCATTTCGCTACCCCCAACGAAATGTTGGCTAAATTATGATGTTCACAACCCATCAATAATTTATAAGTATGTCTCCTCATTCCATCATTGGAAATGTAGGTTCACTACTACATTCCGGTTGCACATTTCGAGTCTAACTTGCTCTATAACTAGAGGTGTATCTGGAGACAATCTCACTATGTCTCCTCTCAACATCGCTTCCCACTTACGTCATCTTTCCTCAAGTGGTACTCTATTCCCCTTTCTCTCCGGGTTTATTATACTTTACAATCCGTGCACTCTTCGCAATTGGCGCACTTTTTGAGGTTGGTTACTTTATAAGAATCAACATTTTAGTAACACGTAAGTCACCCTCAACACTCAGTCAAGTAGCACCTTGCGCTACTTCTTCACCACAGTTAGGTCTCCCATATCAAGAGATAACCTTTGAACGGTTTCCCACCGATTTTCATCCCATAGGGTGTGCAGGATCTCTCAGCACATATAATCTTGGATCATCGTCTATCTCCCATGACGTTCAACCCATTTCATCGATACGACTTGTTTCCTAATTTCCCCACCGTCGTACCAAAAATATTCCGCATCCCTCTATTTCGGATGTCTAAGGAATTCAATTGACTAGGGCTCCCATACACCCTTTTCTCCGGGTACATTTGCAAAAACATTGCAAATGTCGCACCCGTAACATGCTTTTCTTCAACTCCAGCCTAGTCTACACGACGTGACTATAATCTTGTGGGTATTCTCAATACCCTAGAGACAAAAATCAAATCTTTGCCCACAAAGTCCCACTTATCCCTTCGTGGTGAGGTAAGCCTTTCAGTGTTTCTCCACAACACTACCGGCTCCACTGATGTCCTAGCATCTAACAATGTCTCTTCTCCTGACGTGCATAAAAATTCAGTCGTATTCCCTTTCGCAACCGAACTTAAACAAGGGGCTTCTCCCCATGTATTCTTACTGAGCATTATCGGAACAACACATAGTCGATATGCTCAAATTCGATTCCTCGACAACATGTGCAACCATACTCCAATATTTCTAAAGGAGTCAAGTGGCACCGCGCTTATACTATCACTAAGTCTTTAGCACTAATTACAACGGCGAGCTCGATCTCTCCGCTCAGCGGTCATACTACACACCTTGACTCACATCATTTAGGTTTCCACACACCGAAATCAATTACTATGAGATGTTCATAATCTCCGAAGTCTCTCACATATTGAAGAATAATGACAACTCGACCCTTTTTAGGTGAGGATTCGTCCTATACCCCATTCACTCGAGGCTAAAACCCATACACTTCCTTAACCATCGCTCTGGTGGTTTAGATGGTTTTCTGGACTTAACACGCTTGTCCTCTCCGGAATGCAAAACTTATTGGAGTTATTATTTCTTCAAATAACTTCAAGCTAAATTAGAATGTGTGGCACTACCAACCACACTAGACATCATTACAAAAATCCCCTTACTCCAGGCCACTGACCGGATTGGGGTATCCCTCCTCTCGGGCTTGGTAGCCTTGATTCTGAGCACTATCATCCTGGTTCCCTTAGTTTTGCGACTAAGAGGAACGCACTATGGGGCTTAACAGTCTCGACTTAGGATCTAGTCATTAAATCCTCTAGTGGGTTTCCACTTATGGCTTGCACCAGCCCATTACATTCAGTCTTACTCTTTGACTAAATCTTTAAACTCTATTGACTTCGCCCCTAGGAGCATTTACCCCAACCTTGTAAGAAGTACCATACTGCCTTCATATACATAAGTCATCCAAGAAGAGTTTTACCAAGATTGCGAATCATAACTCGAGAGTTCATTCTCATAAGGGCTCTTTTCCCTTGTACCCATCTCATCGATACAAGTTCACTTCAACGGATAATCTATTTCTCACGGTTGGCCTCTACTAGGCTTTCACGTGGTGGGTTCCGGTATTTCCATTCTCTTTGCTTCTAAATCAACAATAGAGAACTTTGTGGTTATACTATACGTAAGGTCTCTCTATTTGTATACGGACCCTAAATTTACTCAAATTTTCACTTCTGAGTATTTCTACTCTATCCTAAACGCCAAAACCACTGGACATACTACTTCCCTTGGTTACCAAGTACAGTGGCCGTTTTATCACATTTTACGGCTCGTCCTCATCAAAAAATTTTGCAGACTCTCTCCCACTATCACTAAGTTGGGCGGGTCTAAATTAGTATCCCACTTTGCTGTCGCGATACTTGAAAAAAATGCCTGCTATACCTCAACAACCCTTGCAGCATTTTACTTCCATTACACGCTAGGAGTGACCTCGACAATGGTCATCTCTCCTATGATTGCCATCTTCGAACACCCTATGCTTTGCCGAGCTCCTCCCTCCTGTCGTCCTTCCAACGCTAATGCTGGTCCTACCACCATATTCGACGTACCGTGCACAATCAAACTCGTATATACAACACTACGTCTACTAAACAGCAGGAGAACGTGAACTACGTACGTAGAGGAGTACAATCATCCTAAGATAGGGCTTTATATCAATCAAACGATACGCTAAAAACGTAGTAAGCCGTACAGATCCTATGGACACTAGAACCTGATGCTCTGATACCATCTGTGACACCCCACCTAATTAAACATCGGGTGATCAGGCCTTCATTAAATTAAAACAGGTTTCTCAAATGGTTCATTCTTAGCATCACTGTCGAAAACTTTTTAATTACTAATCCCCTACGTATAATTAGACCGGTGCTAAATTTTATCTTTCTTAAAACAGATAAATCAACCGTGCGGAACAAAGTACAAATAATCATGTACTATAATTCAAACAACAAGTAAAAGTACAACATAACAAAAGTATTACCGAATAAACCATCGGCTAAAGAAAAACCCAAACAACAATAGAGTAACCACCAGTCTGAAACCAATAACTGAGACTAAAACCGGACAACAAGTCCATACATAGAATAGTGTGAGATCCTGTACTAGATCTGAATGAGAGATATCGCCTAGTCAAAATCCTGTAAGCATCCACTGTGCTACAACTCCGAGTCTCTGGAATGGAATCATCATACATCGCATCCCTGTGGCTGGACACCTAAAAGGATTTGAAAATATTTTATAGCAAGAGTTAGTACTCAAAACATTTTGAAAATATTTTGCAAGCGTTTATCACAATATAAAATGCGGTTATTGATTACACATGTTAGGTTCTCGTACACTCTCTTGAGTTAACTCACCCCCCATCTTTTGTGCACACCTAACGTTCTACACTTAGTTTATCTAGCCGTACTTCTCAAGCTAACTAAACCAAAGTAGTAAACTGAACTTATCTGTACCCAAGTTCCAGTACCGCCCATACAGTACAACCGTTTTTCTAACATCACGCGTATGTTAAATAATTCCCAAGTAACATTTAATCTATGTTATTTTTCAAGACTTCTCATTTAGTTTCACTACTAAAATTACTACAATTCTCACAATTGTTAACTTTCCCACTTAAGTAATTAAGTTTCGCTACTTGAATTACTAAATAGATTTTCTCTATCTAAAGATTCATTTCGTAATTAAGTTTCACTACTTAACTTACCAATTCAGTATGTATCTTCAAATACATAAAATATATCAATCTACTAACACACGGAAGTAGAATATCATCAAGTATATATATTTTACACACAATATATACTAAATATCAGTCATTGCTGTTTTGCCCTTTTTATACACGTAAAGGACTCTTGGTTCGGAATGATTCATCGACCCCAAGTAAGAATTGGTTCGGAATGATACATCGACCCCAATTATTTTTAAAATATATATATACACATATTCTGGTTCGGGACTCTCTCATCGCGACACCCGTTCAAAGTTTGGTTCGGCATTTCTCATCGACCCCAAACATATAATAGCATTATGTTAGTTCGGAATGTCTCATCGACCCTAACATAATTAATTTAGGCATAATCTCTCTACCTAAAAGATCACATAATTCAGTAGGTACACGCCCGACCTATTAATCATATACGTACGTAATATTTTAATCTCATATATTTACCGTACAATATTCGCCTCACGATTTGTCTCATTAATCGTACTTATTTGAGTATTCACACAACTCTAAGGGTCCTAGTTACCCCTTACATATATTTTCAGTAGTTATTTCTTACCCTACTGGTCTATTACTTAAATTGAATTTACTTCGCCCCGAAACTCAATTTCCAAAATCCCCGATACTCTACTAAATCGAATTATTCTCCTCGGTCCGTAATCCAATCCCTACACCCAATGGCCTTATCGGACCTCAACAATATACCTACTGGTCTTATATTCACTCCCATATAAGTATAATGTAAATCCTAGAATATTCATTCATTCCCGAACTCAACGAAGAATTAAACACAAAATTTTCAGGAAACAGCTTGCGTCGATCGATCGACGGCTGGGTTCGATCGATCGACATAGTCGATCGATTGATAGTTCGAGATCGATCGATCGATCGAACAGGGACAGACGCAGTTGTCTTATTGGTGAAGATTTTTCCTCCATTAACAAACCTTCAAACTCCATTATAATCCACCAAACTTCGACCCAATGATCCTAACATATTTTCACATATACTAGGACGATTTCTAACGTGTCAAATACCTCAAAACTCCAATTCCTTTAAAGAAATAATGAATTAAACCCCAAAATTTCTTGAAACCCTAGTTATGGTGTTCTTCCCATATATTCATTCAAAATCCAGATTTTCATCCGAAAAATCAACAAGTCTAATCTGAATATTAATCCTCTACATAGGTTAAATCATTCTACATGCGATTCCTATCCCAACATGCATAAATATCATCTTTCTCCAATCAAAATAATGATTTAAACAAAACTATCCAAAAACCCTACACATGGGTATTATAACTTTAAGATTTTTGCAATAAATAACTTGCCTTATGATCAGTAGGGTCTGATTTCGTGGTTCTTGTTGATGATTGATGATCTTCATCCTTCAATCCTTCTTCCCCAACAAGTTGATGGTAAAAATCCCTTTGAATTCTTCCCAAATCTTTTTTTTTGCTTTAGAAAGTTGTGTCTCTCTTCTCTCTAATGGTATTGGTGTTGTTATGGGTGTTCTGACCCTAATTCCTCTATCATACGGCTAATATAAAACTCTCAATTTCGTAGGTCATCATACCCTCATATGTTAAAAGACCAAAACGCCCCCGAACGTTCTCGGTTTAGTCCAAAATTACCCCGGGACTCAACGAGTACCCCCGGGTATACTATTTTGACTAATTTGACCCTTACGGACTCATTGGTGACCTCTAAATTATCATTTGAGTCACTTAACAAGCATTACTCATTCTCACCCCAACACGGTCTACATGCGTTAAGTAACTATTTACCACTCGCATTAAGTAAATAAAATGAGGCAATATTTATCGGTATCTATCTCTCGATTAATATACCAAAATTAAAATTTTTAAATAAAACTCTCAAAATTACTACTCTTACGTAATTTAAATTAAGCCGACATTTTCTCATTTAATTCTCCAATCTAATTAAATGGAATATTCAGAAATACGGGGTGTTACAGAAAACTCCTCACAACAATCCCACAACTGAAGATAATATGACAAGTCTGAATCCTGAATTAATTACATGCCCGAAGTCTAAATAACTGAAATAAATGAAATGCCTCTAAAAGAAATGGGCGACATGCCCTACAACTGATAAATGCTGAGTATAGAGTCAAGATAGATGAAGCGTCTATAATCAAAGTCCTGTAACTCCCACAAACAGCTACAGCTCGTCACCTGAATGAGGATCCTAAGCATGGTGTCCTTGTGGCTGGGCACCTAAAATGGTTTTTACAAAAATAGATTTGAAAGCAAACGGGTCAGAGCCCGAAAGTGGAGAGTATTTTGAAAACAACAAGTGCTTTAATTGAAGCACCTTATACTTTTGACTTGCTTAAGTCTATATTGTATAAGTGTTCAACTAGTTTGGAAATAGTGACAAAATTAGTTGTCCAACCTAGAATCCAAAAAGCCTCAGAACCTATCTCTCTAATCATCTTCAATGATCCATGAAGATACAAAATGAATCACACTACACACAATTAGAAGTGCATACATGTGTTCATATTTCTTAAAATTGAGTGTGTGTTTAATTCCCCTTGAATTGGAGCTTTAATAATTATTTGGGAATTTTTAAATAATTTTTGAACATTTTTTAAACATTCTTTAAATAAATGTTTTTATTAATAAAAGGGATTATAAAGTTTGTGGGGTTAATATACTATTTTGGAAACTTCTTTTTTCACTGAAATGGTTGGTTGGGTACGATCTCAAAGTGCTAGAGACTTCAGGGTGATGTTTTGTAATTAATTTGACGCGCGTGTGAGAGCCTATAACCAGCCAACACTTGTCATCCTCCGGGTGAATGTATTTGTGTTTCTTATGTGAGAGGGTTGGATGGATGATTGTTGATCGTTGGATCATTCATTATCGAGGGTCTGCATGTGTTCTTGGTTAATCCCGGTGCAATCCATATGAACCAATCAGAATCATCTTAAACCACCGCTATTTTATAACCTTTGGATCAAGTCAAACGTTGCAAGACTTGATCTCAGCCCTTGATTTGCCTCGATCATCCAGAACCTTCCCCAGGCACTATAAATACCCTCCACTTCTCAGCCTTAGAGAACTTTTGGGCATTCGTCTTTCTGAGAAAAAAAAAATAAGAGAGAAGTGAGAGAAGAGAGAGAAGAGAGAAAAGAAAAGAGAGAAGAGAGAGAAAGGGAAACCTGTTAGCCAAACCCTAACCCTAAATAGTTCATCTTCTCTGAAACAAACCTTCGTATATTCAAACCCAAACACAACCTTGAGTGTTTGAGAGTGAGACTGGTTTGTTCTTGTGTTGCTGTAACCTCTTGATCCTTGATCTTGTACACAACTTAAACATTTGTGTGAAGACCTAGTTTCTTTTTCATAGAAACGTTAGATCTACATACTATATGTTACATTTTCACTAGATCTGCATTTTTATACTTGATTTAAGAAAATCTTACTGATTTGGTTTTGAAAATGTTTTCTGGTTTCTTTTCTTACGAAACTTAATCCTGACCTAGTTGGATTCGCACTTGGAGGGTTTTCAATCTCATAAATATTTTCAAAAGAGATTGAGAAAGGCGTTGACCGATTTCTTAAGCAAGATCTCCGTGGAATCTGGGTTATCTTTAAAGGTCAAAAGGATTTGAGTTCTGTGAGAAAGAACTAAATTAAAATCACTGCATATAGACTTTATATGTAATTTTACTAGGACTGTTTGTAAATCTAAGTGTGTGTGAGTTCATGCATGTTGGTAGGAATCACTACACAAACACTTAACACACTACTACACTGGAAGTGTTGTGTTTAAGATCTGAGATCATTGAGTCGACGTAAGGAAGCTAAAGCAAAGGAAGTTAGCAAACTGGAGGAACATCATCAACAAATCAGATCTATCAGAAGTTAGAAGGACACCAAGTGGGGTATATTCCTAAACTTAGAATAGGTTGATTTGTGTGCTTGCATGTTGTATTGTTTGTAACTATATTTGTTATTAGTGGATTTTTTTTGCTTTTGTGACTTAGAAGTCACCGTGGATGTTTCCTCTGTTGGGAGAGGTTTTACCACGTTAAAAATCGTGTGTTGATTATCTTCATCTACTCATCTCATTCTTTATGTGTGTTGAATTTTTAAAACTGCCTTAGTTTTAAAAACTGATTACACATTCTTTATTACTCTCGTACATAAGTATCTTTGTAAACAAATCTTGTTTATAATTTTTATTTTTCAAAAGAAAAGGGTTTCTCCAACAAACAACTCGGAGTTGCTTATACAGTTTAACCTTGTGTTAAACGGCATTAGCAACGTTTTTCAATTGGTATCAGAGCCCTGTTAACTTTTTATTTCAAAAGATCTTGTGTTTCTGAAATCGTTTTCTGAAAAACCTAACTATGGACGGGAAGAATGAAAGGTTTGGTAATCTGTCCAGACCTACACTCTTTGATGGAAACAACTTTGCTTACTGGAAAGTAAGAATGGTTGCCTTCATCCAAGGGACTTTAGGAGATGATGTCTGGGACATTATTGAAAACGGATACACTTATCCTACTAAACCAGCCACTGAAGGAAGTGATGAGAGGGTAAAGAAAATCTTAAATGAATTTACCCAAGAAGAGAAAACAATTTCTCAAAATAACAATAAAGGCAAGAATGCCATTTTTATGTCCATTAATGAGTATGAGTTCAAGAGAATCTCATCTTGTGCCACTTCTAAGGAAGCTTGGGACACATTAATCACTGCCCATGAAGGAGACTCAAGAGTTAAAGCTGCTAAAACCCAAATGCTTATCCAGCAGTACAACTCTTTGATCATGTCTGATTCTGAGTCTTTTGATGATTTTTACATGAACTTAACCGATATAGTCACTAAGTTGCATGCTAATGGTATTACTTATGATAGAAATGAAATTGTTTCTAAAATCCTAAGGTCATTACCACAAAAGTTTGACAGTAAGAGGTATGATATTGAGGAAATGAATGATCAAAACCTTACCCCTGAGTTACTCAGTAGCAAACTCAGAACTGTGGAAATGGAATTAGACTTTAAGAAACAATTAAATCATTCTCAAAGAAAACAGCCCAACTCTAACTTAAGTTTTGCCTCTAAGATATCTAAACTTGAGACCAATTTGAACAACTCTGACTCTGATGAGGATTGCGATATAGACAAACTAGATAATCAGATTGCCTTGTTGACTAAACAATTTAAGAAAATTGTCAAATTTCGAAACAAACAGGCAACTAGACAAGGCAAGCCTAATTATCCTAGTCTGTCTAACCCCAAACCTCATGAGAGAAGTTTTAACAAACATCCTAAGGACAACAACTCCAGACCCACTAGAGACCTTAAAAAGATTGAATGTTTTAGATGTGGGAAACTAGGTCACATTGCTCACGACTGCAGAGTTAATCTGAATAGAGCCAATGTCTGTAAAACTTGGAATGATTCAAGTGACTCTGATGAAGAGGAACTTGAGTCATCAAATGTACTTGACCCTTGCATGTCTTTTTATGCTAAGATCATTTACAATGATGATATGCCTGTGTGTGATAATGATGCTTCTACTCCTGCTTGTGTGAATACTGTTTTGACTGGCCTAGATGCCCTTTTATCTGAAAAATATTGCTAGTTCTAGTTCCGCGTGTGTGAGTCAAAGTGATCTCGATAATGACGATGCAAATGGGTGTGTGAGTACTAAAACTGAATCGTTAGGGGCCACTACACACACTTCACTTAGCGACTCAGACACAGATGACCTCCCAGATATCCATACTTTATATGCTAAAACTCTTAAAAAAGGCACTAGACTGGAGAAGACTGTTAGAGACCTGACTAAGAAATTAGATGATCTAAGTCTTATTGTGAAGCTGAATGCCGAAGAGTACACTAACCAGTGTCTGTCTCATCAATCTGAAATTGAAAATTTTGATCAAAAATTAAAAGAGTTGACTAAAATTAATGAAACTCTGGAAATGAAATACAAGGGAACATTATTAGAACTGGAGGAAGCAAAAATAAAGACAGCTACTATTTTCAAAAAGTTTTCTAAGTTTGAAAACAATTTAAATTGCTTCACTGACTTTGTTGTTGACTCCAAGACCAATTCTGATGATAGAACCGGTATTGGATTTTGCCCTAAGAACAAATTTCAAACAACAGAACTTGAACCTATTAAGTTTGTGTCTGGGGGCAAAAGACCAATTGAAACATGTCCAGATTTTCATGTTATTAAAAAGGAATTTGATCAAAAACAACAACAGAATGACATTGGAGAGTCTAGTAACTCTAAGGATGAAACTACACTTAAGACTAAATACGTCTGTCCTTTAATCAGAAAGGCTGATTCTACCTATAAGACCATACCTCCTAGGAATAGGACTTCTGAACAGAATGCTGTTAAACCTATTTTTAGAAGTTTTCCTAAGGAAGTTCATCCTTCGAGCAATCAATATTGCTCTTACTGTGACATTTATGGTCATTCCTTTGAAGGTTGTTATGCTAGGCGTCTAAACACTCCCGTGTACAACAATTCTGTCTACAAGAACTTTAACTATTCTAGGCAAAATCGTAACAATTATGTCCTTCCAAGACAACCTGACAAGAACTCTAACTACCGGAATAGAAAGACCAAAACTAAGAGTTCATTTACGAGAAAGGCTCCCAGAAACTTTCCTAAACCAAAAGCTGAAGTTTTCAACAATAATAAGTTTGTTGCTACAAATGTTTTTCGACAAAAAGCTGTTTCTCGAAAATTTTATCAAATGAGGGCAAACTTGCGCAAAATTAAAACTAGAGCTATTTGGGTTAGAAAAGATGTTCTTTTACCCCAAATGAAGTGTAACATTGTCATCACTTCCTTAAAAGCTGAACACACTTCATCTGGTTGGTATTTAGATTCAGGATGCTCCAAACATATGACAGGAGATGAAACCAAACTTTTAAACAAACCAGATTTGCTGGTGGAAAAGTTGTTTTTGGTGACGGTGTTTCATCCCAGATCATAGGTAAAGGAACCCTAAAAGAAGAAGGAATGCCGTTCTTGAAAATGTCCTATTAGTTAAAGGCCTTAAAGCCAACCTCCTAAGTATATCACAATTTTGTGACTCAGACCATACAGTCACCTTTTCAAAGAACAATTGTAAAATTTTAAATGATAAAGGTGAATGCATTATTACAGGATTTAGAACACCTAACAATTGTTATACTGTCAAGACTAGTTCTGAAACCTGTAACATTGTCAGAATGGATGACAATGAAATCTGGCATAATCGTATGGGTCACTTAAGTTATGATATCCTTGGTAGATTGTCTAGTCAAGAGATAGTTAGAGGTATTCCTAAAATTAAACCTATTTCAAGTGTTGTCTGTGGTCATTGCCAGGAAGGAAAAATAGTTAAGACTTCACATAAAAAGGTTAAAGACATCCTCACCTCTAGACCTTTAGATCTCATCCATATGGACCTTATTGGTCCTTCTAGAACTGTTAGTCTTTGTGGACACAGTTATATCCTTGTCATGGTTGATGATTTCACACGATTCACTTGGGTTGCCTTCTTGAAACATAAATCTGACACGTTTCAGAATTTTTTGAAAATTCTATTAAGAATTGAAAATGAGAAGGACACACAAGTAAATCGTATTCGTAGCGATAGAGGGGGAGAGTTCATAGACACAGGAATAGTTGAGTATTGTGACTACAACGGTTACAAACACGAATTCAGCGCCCCTAAGACTCCTCAGCAGAACGGTATTGCCGAAAGGAAAAACCGAACTCTTCAAGAGATGGCACGTGTCATGTTGCATGCCAAATCTCTATCTAAGTACTTCTGGGTAGAATCTATTAGAACTGCTTGTCATATTATTAATAGGGTCTATCTTAGGAAAAACTCTAAACAAACCCCTTATGAGTTGTGGTACGGTAAGAAGCCTAATCTGAAATACCTTAGAACTTTTGGAAGTCAATGTTATGTCTGTAAAGACAGAGAACATTTGTCTAAATTCGAAGCTCGTGGTGATAAAGCCATCTTCTTAGGATACTCCCCAAACAGTCGTGCTTATCGTATATACAATCTGCGTACTAAGACCCTTATGGAATCGATAAATGTAATTGTAAGCGACACTATAGTCGAAAATAAGATATCTGAATCACCTATTGTGGTTGAATCTGAAAATGATTTCAAAACCGATTCAGCAGAAATAGATGAGTCATTACCTATTGAGAGTCCTGAAGTACCTGGCTGGGTCTCTAAAGACCATCCCATTGATAACGTGGTCGGTAATCCTAATGAGCCAGTTCGTACTAGATCCCAGTTAAGAAATTATGCTAATTATGCATGTTTCGTCTCCCTTGTGGAACCGAAAAATGTTAATGAAGCATTGAATGACACACACTGGATTTCTGCTATGCAGGAAGAACTTTTACAATTTGTCATTCACGATGTCTGGTATCTTGTACCTCGACCTCAAAACAAAAATGTTATTGGAACACATTGGATCTTTAAGAATAAATCTGATGTAAATGGGGTGATTCTTAGAAACAAAGCTAGACTTGTTGCTCAAGGTTACTCTCAAATAGAAGGGATAGATTTCAGCGAGACATTTGCCCTTGTCACTCGTCTTGAATCTGTTCGACTTCTCTTCTCCATAGCTTGTTACTTAAAATTTACACTTTATCAAATGGATGTCAAATCTGCCTTCCTAAATGGAATTCTGTCCGAAGAAACGTATGTAGAACAACCCAAAGGGTTCATTGACCCTAAACACCCTAACAATGTCTTTCGTCTAAAAAAGGCTTTGTATGGCTTAAAACAAGCTCCTAGAGCTTGGTATAAACGCCTTTCCAACTTTCTGTTGGATAAGGGTTTTAAGAGAGGAGGAAATGACCAGACTCTCTTTGTCAAACATTTTTGACAAAAACATTATTATAGCCCAAGTCTATGTAGACGACATCATTTTTGGGTCAACTTCAAACTCTGAAGTTAAATCCTTTTCTGCTATTATGCACAAGGAGTTTCACATGTCCCTTATGGGGGAGCTACAACTTTTCTTAGGATTTCAAGTGAAACAGAATTCTGATGGTCTTTTTGTCTCTCAAACTAAGTATGCCTTAGACCTTGTTAAGAAATTTGGCTTAGAGAATGCTAAAGTTGCCAAAACACCTATGAGTACTACTGTTAAATTATGTAAAGATGAACATGGAAAGTCAGTTGATTCCACAGTTTATCGAAGTATGATTGGTAGCCTACTCTATCTAACTGCCTCACGACCAGACATAATGTATGCTGTATGTCTGTGTGCTCGTTACCAGAATAACCCTAAAGAGAGCCATTTATTGTGTGTAAAACGTATAATAAAGTACATAAACGACACTCTTAATCTTGGACTTAGGTACACTAATGATACCTGTAGCACCATCATAGGGTATACTGATGCTGATTGGGCCGGGTGTACTGATGATAGTAAAAGTACATCAGGTGCCTGTTATTATGTCGGCAATAATTTAGTTGGTTGGAGTAGCAAAAAACAAAATTGCACATCTTTATCTACGGCTGAGTCCGAATATATAGCAGCTGGAAGTTGCTGTGCCCAATTATTATGGATAAAACAAATGTTGAGCGATTATGGAATTAAAGAAGATCAGTTACAATTGTATTGTGACAATCAAAGCGCTATTAACATATCTAAAAACTCGGTTCAACACTCGCGAACTAAGCATATTAAAATAAGACATCATTTTATTCGCGAACTTGTTGAGACTAAGGAGTTAGAAATTCATTACCTGCCTACTGATCTGCAACTTGCAGACATGTTCACTAAACCTTTGGACTATAATAGTTTTTTGTATTTGCGTAATTCTATAGGCATGGTATGCGATGATTAAACTCTTAAGACTTTAATTTTTACCCTTTGTCCATTTGCGACAAAATGGGGGAGAAATTTGAGTTTTATGAGTTCAATGCTTTGTTCACTTTTCATCTAATCTGCTTGATCTTAGTGTGTATATTTGCAGGAATCTCTTCTATTGATTGTCTACCGTTTCTAGTGTACAAATTTTGTAAATAGTTGAGTCATGTAATTTTTGACTTTCTAGGAAATGGGTAGATAGTATCTTTTGTATAGGACTAGGTTTTATTTTTTTGGTTCCCTACGAGTTTTAAGCTAACTCAAAGGAGATTTTATCTCATATTTCCAAAGGGGAAGATTGAAGCACCTTATACTTTTGACTTGCTTAAGTCTATATTGTATAAGTGTTCAACTAGTTTGGAAATAGTGACTAAATTAGTTGTCCAACCTAGAATCCAAAAAGCCTCAGAACCTATCTCTCTAATCATCTTCAATGATCCATGAAGATACAAAATGAATCACACTACACACAATTAGAAGTGCATACATGTGTTCATATTTCTTAAAATTGAGTGTGTGTTTAATTCCCCTTGAATTGGAGCTTTAATAATTATTTGGGAATTTTTAAATAATTTTTGAACATTTTTTAAACATTCTTTAAATAAATGTTTTTATTAATAAAAGGGATTATAAAGTTTGTGGGGTTAATATACTATTTTGGAAACTTCTTTTTTCACTGAAATGTTTGGTTGGGTACGATCTCAAAGCGCTAGAGACTTCAGGGTGATGTTTTGTAATTAATTTGACGCGCGTGTGAGAGCCTATAACCAGCCAACACTTGTCATCCTCCGAGTGAATGTATTTGTGTTTCTCATGTGAGAGGGTTGGATGGATGATTGTTGATCGTTGGATCATTCATTATCGAGGGTCTGCATGTGTTCTTGGTTAATCCCGGTGCAATCCATATGAACCAATCAGAATCATCTTAAACCACCGCTGTTTTAAAACCTTTGGATCAAGTCAAACGTTGCAAGACTTGATCTCAGCCCTTGATTTGCCTCGATCATCCAGAACCTTCCCCAGGCACTATAAATACCCTCCACTTCTCAGCCTTAGAGAACTTTTGGGCATTCGTCTTTCTGAGAGAAAAAAAATAAGAGAGAAGTGAGAGAGAAGAGAGAAGAGAGAGAAGAGAGAAAAGAAAAGAGAGAAGAGAGAGAAAGGGAAACCTGTTAGCCAAACCCTAACCCTAAACAGTTCATCTTCTCTGAAACAAACCTTCGTATATTCAAACCCAAACACAACCTTGAGTGTTTGAGAGTGAGACTGGTTTGTTCTTGTGTTGCTGTAACCTCTTGATCCTTGATCTTGTACACAACTTAAACATTTGTGTGAAGATCTAGTTTCTTTTTCATAGAAACGTTAGATCTACATACTATATGTTACATTTTCACTAGATCTGCATTTTTATACTTGATTTAAGAAAATCTTACTGATTTGGTTTTGAAAATGTTTTCTGGTTTCTTTTCTTACGAAACTTAATCCTGACCTAGTTGGATTCGTACTTGGAGGGTTTTCAATCTCATAAATATTTTCAAAAGAGATTGAGAAAGGTCTTGACCGATTTCTTAAGCAAGATCTCCGTGGAATCTGGGTTATCTTTAAAGGTCAAAAGGATTTGAGTTCTGTGAGAAAGAACTAAATTAAAATCACTGCATATAGACTTTATATGTAATTTTACTAGGACTGTTTGTAAATCTAAGTGTGTGTGAGTTCATGCATGTTGGTAGGAATCACTACACAAACACTTAACACACTACTACACTGGAAGTGTTGTGTTTAAGATCTGAGATCATTGAGTCGACGTAAGGAAGCTAAAGCAAAGGAAGTTAGCAAACTGGAGGAACATCATCAACAAATCAGATCTATCAGAAGTTAGAAGGACACCAAGTGGGGTATATTCCTAAACTTAGAATAGGTTGATTTGTGTGCTTGCATGTTGTATTGTTTGTAACTATATTTGTTATTAGTGGATTTTTTTTTGCTTTTGTGACTTAGAAGTCACCGTGGATGTTTCCTCTGTTGGGAGAGGTTTTACCACGTTAAAAATCGTGTGTTGATTATCTTCATCTACTCATCTCATTCTTTAAGTGTGCTGAATTTTTGAAACTGCCTTAGTTTTAAAAACTGATTACACATTCTTTATTACTCTCGTACATAAGTTTCTTTGTAAACAAATCTTGTTTATAATTTTTATTTTTCAAAAGAAAAGGGTTTCTCCAACAAACAACTCGGAGTTGCTTATACAGTTTAACCTTGTGTTAAACGGCATTAGCAACGTTTTTCATTATTAACAGTTAAAACAATAAATGCAAAGTACATGTTAGGACGTGCTCTCACATGAAATACTCACCTCTCGTCTAACTGTGCACTCCTAACGTTCCTGTACCCATTCATGTGTTTTCTCATAGCTATCTAGTCAAAAGAGTTTCTAACACTTCTACTCGGTTCACATTTTAATTCAAACCTTAACAATTAAATAGAGAGTTCTACTTTAATTCTCGGATTCCCAATTATTAACAAAACCACTTATTGACATCTGTCCCCTTTTTATCTTTTCATAAAGTTACAATTACTATACACACAATTTAACATAGCAATTTCCTTTTCATTTAACCGTATATTATTCACATCATAAATATACAATACAAGCACCCAAAGGCTAAGCTTCGGTGCACACATACTCTGCTATCCATCCCGGTACATCACGTACATAAGGATCATGTATTCCGAATCTCTCAGGAATCGTTCAGATAACAACATCACAAACAATGGAGGCGAACACAGTCACATCACATGGGTCACGCACATACCTACACTCCCACGATCAGCAAACTTATTAACATCCCAATAAGTCCTTCTCTGACCTATGTTCATCGAGGTAACCAATCTAAATCCGGGCAACACAAGGATAAGAAGGCCCTAAGCGAACGTAAACCTCCCGTGATAGCAAGTATGGTAGATATGTCATACACATAAAATTATATGCTAAGCATTCACACATCTTAGATATCTCAATATTAATAAAGGTATACTCTACATCTTTATACCATTATTCCAATTTTATATATATATTAAGTCACCCGATAATATAAAATTCTAAACCATCGACACGTCTCACGTCATAGTTTCTTATACTTAAAACCTATCTCAAATAGACTATTAAGTTCCTATTATTCCCACATATAACATCTTTATTCCTAAGGTCCTTACTTCTGCCCCAAACCTCATTTCATCAAATTATTCAAATTACACTTTTAACTCACATTTTATCTCACTTATCGAATATCATTAAATTAGAATAATTCCTCAAATTGAATTCTAATTAAGGTCCAAATTTCATAATCATGCCTACTGGTCTTCCTTAAGTTTAAGGGTATTCATAAGGTCTCCAATAATATTTCCCAAGGGTTACCACCATTAAAATTTAAAATAGGGAAAACTTTACTCATTCTGGGAAGGTCGATCGATCGATCGATGGTGGTCGATCGATCGACTGATGAGCATCGATCGATCGAACACACCAGGTATGACTACGGACTGCTTCGTTTTGCAGTTTTCAAATCATCCCAAAACATACTTTTAATGCATGAATCTCTAATATAACGTTATAATATCATCATACAACCATCCTACAACATTAATAACGTTCTAAAACCAATAATTCATCAACCAAAGGCTATATTAGGATCAAATCTTCATTAAGAACCCTAGTTTTCTACTTCTTTCAAGAACATTAGTAAACCTCTTCATAAATCCGTTTTTAGATCATCAAGGGTCATAATTTTGAATTCATAATTCGTCCAGATTGTTACTACATGCAGTCCCTAACATAATTCATAGTTTTAAACTTCCAATTCATGGGTCTATATCATCTTCCAAGATAAATTCGATAATTCCTAAACATGGAAAAGCATAGCTTTGAATCAATTGTAATTAAACCACTTGCCTTAATCTTTCTCTGAATTTGAGGTTGAAACTTGAAGGTTGGATTGTCTTCTCTCTCTCTCTGCAGAATTCTTCTCTTCCTCTCTCTCTCTACAAGTTCTTCTCAAGGTGATAATGGAGGTGGGGTTGGTTTTTGCCAAGTTAAAGGTTTCTAAACTTCTCCCGTAGCCCACTACCTAAATTGGGGTTGGAACATGGCTTAGTGGGTTAATACTAAGTCAGATTTTAACTCTAATTTTCGTGGGTTTTAATTATCCAATTTTCGAAATTACCAAAATGCCCCTATAAGTTACCGGTATGGCCCAATAATGCCCCGGGACCCAAACTTAACCTCTGGCTAGTGTTTTCTGACTATTTCGACCCTTCCGAACGCGTTGGCGCACTCAAAATGACCATACGGGTGATAAAAATAAAATTCACTTTTTAATTCAAATAATTATATTCCTGACGCGACTGTTACGCGCGTCCCAACAAAATTTCCCAAATTGCCGTATTTCAATCTCGCGACAATTTCAATATTTCCAATATTCATATATTGCCATATATACACATTATAATCAAATACTAACTCACATCTCGTTAATATTTTATCCGGATTAATTTTCAATTAATACGCATTTAATTCAATTAATCCCCAAAAATAAATATCACGAAAATACGGGGTATTACAATATTTAAAATAAATATTTATATAAACATAAAATTTTTAAATGTTTAATGAAAAGTTAATATTGTTTTCGAATAAAATATATTCTTGAACTGTTTTTTAAAATGAAAATTTTAACACTTTTTAAAATATTAAAACAGTTTTTTTTTTAACAAAACCCTTTTTTATTTTTATTTTTAATAAAAAACGTTTTTATTTTTACAAAACAGTTTCTTTTTATTAAAAATAATTAATAGTTACCTTTTTTATGTGTGTCAAGTTAATAGTAAACTTTACTTTTTATTTATGTGTATAATTTTGGGGTAAGAAAAATATTTATTATGTTTTGTACAAGTGAGAGAAGGATAAGGATGGATAACAAGGGTATAATAGTCTTTTACTTATATTTGAGATAAAAATGGAGCGTGAGAGTAGTTTGTAGGAGTGGGAGTAGCGGTATCCTTAATCAAAATGGATGATAAATGAATGAGAATTTTAGCTATAAAGTACCCATTATGCACATAAACAACTTGTTGTAGTTAATGTAGAAAATTTGTCCCACGTAAAAAAACTATGTCAAATGAATATAGTATATTTAAGAAAATAATTGACTTTTGGGATTTGTTGCCCTTGCGATATCACAACTTTTTAAAAGGGAGAGGCCCTACTCTATGTATGATTTGTGCTTTGTCCCACAAGCCGACGGTTGGTCATAGAGTGTCACCGCTATTTTCTTGAGTTTGGAATAATAATAATAATAATAATAACCCCGTAAAGATATTAATATAATTTTTAACAAAATAAAATGTTTTATAATAAATCGAAAAATACTTTGGATCTGCCTGGTGATGAATTATAATAATGTATTATGATAAAAATTTACGTTAGACACACATATTTTTAAATACTGAATTATAATATTTATGTGTTATAATCATGTTTTCAAAAAATAGTCAAAGACTATTTTTTAAAGATAGTGGGATTTACTAAACCCCTATTATGATATATGACTTGATTCATACTCTCATTTAAATACTGCAGTACTCACTAGGACCTTAACAGTGTACAATTTTCAGACCAAGTGAATTAAATAGTAAATGGACAAATCAACCATATAATTGTAAAATAACCAAAACTAATAGCAAGTGAATGCCAATGAATTTTACTTTTACTATGATGAATATGAAGATTATTCTCAAATTTATTTTTAAATGATATTTCATTTCATGAATGGTGATTATCTTTGATTTCTACAAACATTTTACTACAAATAGATAAAAAAAACAATGTATATGGATCTTACAAATTGATTACTAGAAATTGTTCCCTTGATAGTTCAAACTAGATTCCTATAAACATTCATATTTCTAACTACGAATGGTCCAAAATAAATTACTCCATCAACTATACAGAGAAAGAGAAAATCAGGGGCCAAACCACCCAAGATTTCTTAGCGTACATAATAGTAGTTCCCCTAGTGATTGTCCTGGTACAACGAATGATTCTCTTCTTCCATGATCTACATTAACAACGTAAATATTGGGTTCAAACTCCAATAGTTAATGATCGCATAACACCATTCTAGTAGTTCTTGAAAAAATAACTCATCTGGTTGAAATCTTCCTTGAGTTTCAAAATCATATGAATGGACATGCATTAGGTGAACGCTCAACTGAAACTTTAAATCTTGTATGATAAGGAAAAAGAGATAGATGACTATGTGTGAGGAGTTGGATGTGGTGAATCATCGAGATTGCGCTCAATTTTTTTGGGTGAAAATTGGTTGGCTATATGTTGTTGTGATGAGAGTTGATGGTTTGGGGACAATCGAAATTTTATACTTGTAGGAATAAAGACATTCGCTTTGAAAGAACTTATATTCATGCAAATGGACAATTTAAAATTTTCATATGCTTGTCACGTTTTTTTCCCATCAATTACATTTTTTTTTAAAATACATTTTTCCTAGAATTCTAAAAAAAAAATATAGTTTAAAATACAATATTTTTTTAAAAATAGTTCTTTCAATAAAAATATCATTTTTAAAAAAAGTCACTTTTTTTTATAAAGATACAGACCTCGTTTGGTTACGTATTTAAAAAACTTCATTTAAACAATGTTTTTAAATACAATTTCAAATTCAATTTTTTGTGTTTATAAAAATTGGTGGGCATTTGGTAAAGTTATTTTGAAGTACAGTTTTCTAAAAATTTAACAAAATTTGGCACACACACACACACACACACATACATATATATATTTCACACATTAATAATACATGTATAAAAATATATATAAGTATCATGTATGCATTGATAATATTATTTAACATATGGATCTTAGTATATTATATAATTTAATAAAATATACATATATGTAATTTTGTGTACATGTACATATAGATTTTGTATTTATTAAAATAACACACATATTAATGTATTATGTATGTATATTATATATTAGCGTATAAATACATTAAAAATATTAAGAATTTATAATTTTGAGTTGAAAAATAAAAAATATAATTTAGAAAACACCCTTTTGGTGTTTTATGGAAAATTTGATTATAACACATAAATATTATAATTTTGTATTTAAAAATAATTGTGACAAACGCAAATTCTTATCAAAATTGTATTTCAACACGGAAAATAAAATTATAATTCATAACCAAACAAGCCCATAGTTTTAAAAAAGTTCTAATTAAACAAAAATACTCTTTTCTAAAAAAATACAGTTTAAAAAAATACATTATATATATAAAAAATTCTTTTTTTAAAATACATTTTTATAAAAAAATACAATTCTAAAAAAATAAATTTTTTAAAAAATGCAGTTTTTTTTAAATAAAATATTTTGTAATAATTTTCCGGATTCATTTTATTTTTTTCTATATTTTTTGTTTTTTTCTTTATTTTTTAAAGTGTTTTTTCTATTATTTAATAGATTTTTTAAGATGTCATGGTATTATCAGATGTTTCAAACGACTAATCATTCAAAGTCCCAAATTAAATGACATGTTGGATTTTTGTTACATTTTTTAACGGATGATTAACGGTTGTCCAAATTTGTTTAAAATTGAAACGTGAGGCTAACAGTGCTAAAATTGAAAGAATTGCTCTAAAATTCAAAATCCTTCCAAACAACATGGTTAAATTTATAATTAATACCATAAAAAATTTGCCATAAACATATAATTTAGGAAAACATGGTGACAAATCCTTAGACTCATTAGAAATTAACGATAAGGACTGTAGAGGGGGCTTGAAGGTAATTTTCAGATTAGAAGTAATTCCACATTAGCAACAGTATTTTGGGGATTAAGGCACCGTGGCAGCTCGACGTGGCATCTCATCGTGGCATCTCAAGTGAGGCAGCTCAGCGTGATAACCTGTATTTTATCTTGTTGTTTTACTCATAGTGTATCTTTGTTTATATTGACTGTAAGCTATAACGGTTGTAATCATGTAACGAGAATAATAGAGAGTTTTAGTGTGAGGTCAAACGGTACTCGCGAGAGACCAGGCTTGGCAGGGCCTGGAAGAGCTTTCATGCTCTATCAAATGGCCTCACCGTGGGAACTTTAGAGGGACATGGTTTAGAGGATTGAGAAGTGAGGCACCATTGGGGCTTGTCCTGACCATCTTAGATACACCTGGTAAAACACCGAAGAACCCTGACCGTGGAACCTCGGGCGGAGCAGCTTGGAGTTCCATCGGGCGTTGAGCTGTGAACTAAACAACCCTTTACTTAACGTCACATCTACTGTAGGTGATGTCACTAGCCAACTGAACAATATCAGACCTGCACTTGAGTAAACCACCGTGGTATTTGGGGCTGTCCGGCAGTTGGTGAGCCACATCTGTGACAACAGCCCCTGACACACAGTGGTTAGGTAAAAGGCATGTCTTGGCATTTAATGTTTATGACATGGAGACAACTAGTGCATCAGGCATTTAATATTGTGACATAAATTATGAGGGATGTCTTTCATAGTCTTTAATGATTGAGTTGCTTCGGGGGTGGTGTGTGTGTGTGGGGGGGGGGGGGGGGGGGAGGGGGGATATTTAAGGACCCCAACCACCTTTGAGGAGAGGATGATCTTTTGAGAGTTTAAGAAGTTATTTCTAGAGAGAATACACATCAAAGAGAGAGAGTTATTACAAATTAGAGGTCTTATTCACTCACCATTGTCATTTATTACGAAGTTTTTAATACTTGACAGAGATTCTTGAGGGTGGTTGGTGTGTTTGGCTGCCTGCCAAGGTGTATCTAGGGTGCTTAATTCTCTCTCCCTCTAGCTAAGTTACCTCTAAGTTCATTACTATCTTTTCTGAGTAATACACGAGAGATTTGTGAGTTTAAACTAAGTCTTATCTTCATTGAGTTTGTGTTTGCGTGTTCTATCACTAATCCAAGGTTTCAGCTAATTAACTTATCATCGCCATACTTCAAAGGGGTTACGCCTTCATCTATAATCTAAAGTACCCTCTTACATTTGGCGACTCGTTGGGGAGGCATTCTTCTAAGTAAGGATTATGGCGCAAGATAATGCTAGTCGAAGGCTCAACTTCGATGATATCCGACATAATAAAGAACAAGCTGCGAGAGAACTAGAAGCCCTGAGGGATGGGGCTCCTCGAGCAGAGGTACCCCCAGTTTCGAAGACGTCAGGCGTTTCGGGGGTGACACAAGCTTCCATGAGTGCGGGGTTAGGACCC